>OU015466.1:29920412-30094406 GCA_907164805.1 Brachyptera putata | reverse complement strand
TTAGACGTTGATATAGAGGAGGCCGTGGGGGGTTCCATGGTGTGCGACGACAACCCCATCTTGTGGATGTCGACTGTACTGATGAACAAGTATACACATGTGGTCATCTAAAGTGGTGGTTAAGCGGCTATACAT
The DNA here is from genome assembly GCA_907164805.1 of Brachyptera putata. Taxonomy (NCBI): domain Eukaryota; kingdom Metazoa; phylum Arthropoda; class Insecta; order Plecoptera; family Taeniopterygidae; genus Brachyptera; species Brachyptera putata. The sequence goes on along the minus strand of OU015466.1, from coordinate 30,094,271 downwards.
ACCATGTCATCGAAATCTCATTTCTTCGGAATACTGAAGGTTCGACAGACCAATAAATGTTAGAGCTGTCTAGGAAATGGGTTTTCAAATATATGGGATTTCGATGATTCGGTCTGTCGAACAAACTGACGAGGAAATGGATTTTCGAACCATTGGAATGAATGAATAAATATTGGGGTTTAAAGGCGCGTCGACAACGAGGTCATTTTGCGCCTAGTCGAACCATTGGGATTTTGAAGAAATGGTTTTTCGAAGATATGGGATTTCGAACGATTGATATTTCGACTATTTAATGTGCATCCGATTAGGCCACAGTAGAAGAATCCAGAGAAAAATTTGAGGACATTATACGCAGTAAAACGATGCACATGCGCACTCCAGGTACAGTTTATGGCAAAATCAGCGATACAATGTGAGGGGCGCCTGAAGATCGTAAACCGGAATAAAGTCGACTCGGTTGTGACATGGGTTTGAGAGTCCAACCTCACCTGAACTCTGACCACATTTCATCGGAAAGTACCTTGAAGCCCATGTCACACGACCGAGTCGATTCAAGCGTATAGCAGTACCACATGCTATTGCGTGGAGTGCGTCTACGCACATTGTCTTCTAGTTTTAGTGCGTACATCAGTATATTATTTCCAGGATGCATTTCATTGTAGCTTGATAGGCGGCTTCATGTGACCGAAACCGCACATGCGCACTCCTCGTATACAGTCTACAGAAAAACTAGCAGTTGAATGTGCGAAGATTTATTCAAATTTAAATGTAAAATTTTCAAAAAAAAAAAACTTCATGCGCCGCCCCGGTGACTAAGTTAATTATCGCTAGCGGTAGTAACAGAAGTCACCGTTGGGCGTGGGTTCGAGTCCCGCATAAGGCATGGGTTTTTGTAAACGTCCTTTCCCCTATCATGATTTCATCGTTTCATTATCATCCGCTCATTCGTACCCCCGTACAACCTAGCGTTGGTGGGGTCGTTAAGCAACATTAAAGAAAAAAAAACATTTCATGTGAGGGCAAGTGTACGGGACGCTGTGTAGAAATACCCTCCAAGACAGTTGTGTTCCCCGACAGCTTCACGGTATGTTTACTTGTTTGCTTGTTTGTTTTTCTTGATACGTTTAACTAACAAGACGCTGGAGGGCGTGCGTGACGCTATAGTGGAACGTATGCGATTAGTCTATACTGTTAGTCACGGTGTAAGAGCTGCAACGTGAACTGCTGTTGTTGATGAGGAGCATGATGCTGTGTTGTTTGACATGATGAAATATGAGATGATTTCTTATGATTTGATTCATATGATTATATGATTTATTTATATGATTTATATGATTTCTATGTATATATAGGCCTATATACATGCGTCCACAGTGGTTACACAAATCGAGAAATTTAACTGGACTGTTTCTTCCCATTTTCAAAAAACCAGTGTAGACCTAATTGAACGAAAAGTTCACATCTCCAAGAAAATTTCATACCCGTCAATCAATATGATATTTTATTTCTGTGAATTCAACCAGTTTCGAGATAATACGTCAACGAGTTTCATCACACTCTTTTTATTCATTGACGTATTATCTCAAAACTGATTGAATTCACTGAAATGGAATGTCATATTAATTAAAGACCATAAAATTATCTTCCACATGTGAACTTTTCATTCAATTACACGGTGAATTTCTCTAATTTTATAAGCACCGCGTGCACGAACCCCCTTAACGACGCACTGTTATGATAGCGCAGATCTATTGGCGTCGGTGAATGATAAACAAGATGATGGAAAGATGATACGAAAGTTTATTTTCATTAGATGATTTCGGATAGTAGGAAGGAGTCGGCTGTGGCCTGTTGTCAAGGAACCATCCCAGTATTGACCTGAATGACAGAGGGAAACCACGATGCAACTCTGTCAGGATGCTTGACCATGGCGGGAATCGAAACCAGGTCTCCTGAATGACGGTTCAGTATGCTATCCACGGGAACATTCGTCTCAGTACCACATTTTCAATTGAGTTATTTGGAACTAGGTACTCACGAACTCTCTAAAAAAACACACATTTTCTCTCTAAAAAAAAATACCACCGCGAATTATTTTTGAGTTATTATGTTGGCGGAACCCAACCAACTCTCGGAAAGTGAAGTCTAGGTCCAGCAATAAAACGGCTGTAGGCTCACAGTTATACCCTGTTGAATATAACACCACGAAAGGCTAACTGCCGTCAAGAAATAATCAAGATATATCAGTTTAGAAGAAACTTTACCATAACAAACATACTGATTAAGTTTTCCAACGCGAACACACGAATTTAGAACAAAAAAGTTCTCTAATAAATTTTATAAAGTAGAAACTTTGTTTAAACGTTAAGTGAGAATAATTTACATAACATTAAAGTCTACAACGACTACCTGTTTGTGGAAGGTATACTTTCAGTCAAGAGGAAAGTCTCGCGGAAAAAGTGAAATATTGCATCTGGGGATGGAACATATTACTTCATTTGCTATTTTGTTGTTCAAATAAGATAAATCATTCACAACGTAATTGAACTGAACTCGAATTATTAATTGTTCCATGAGATTGACATGCTGAATTGAAACATGTGTTTCAACCAGACGATGGATACGTACAGGCTTTTTGAAAAGTAAATACTGTTTGAAAGTTGAGAAACGTTCAATTTAACCGAAACTCATGCTGATGATTGTTGTTGAGGATGATGGGAACAATGATTCGGTATCAAGTTTCGAAGTTATTATATATGAAAAAAATGTTCAGGCACTTGAACGAAAATGAAAATAAATTAATTGATAAATACACAAAACTATACTTCCAATATTGGGTTTAACGACGTACAATTATGATAGCGCAGATCTAATGGCGTCGGATGGATGATTAATGAGATGATGAAATGATGAGATAAAGGTTCTTGGGTAATGGGAAGGATAGTGGGAAGGAAGCGGTCATGGCCGACTTATTGTAGGAACCGTCCCGGCATCAGCCTAGACTACAGAGGGAAACCATGAAAAACCTCTGTAAAGATGGTCGGCGGCGGGGATCGAACTGGGTTCGGAATTTCCCTCGTCTCCCGGATCACATGAAGCGTACGCGTTAACCACTGCGCTGCATGTGCCGATAATCCTCATCTATATGATTTTTTTCTCCCCATCGAAAATACCCATCATACCCAAGACAATTAACAGACCAGAAAAAACAATCGAGCAACGCCACACCGTGAGGAGTGTTTTCACTTGAACTCCAGTATATACATAACTCGAGAAATTCGAACAGTGTTCCCGCGAGCAAACGCTAAACTCAAAAACAAGAGCCGTTAATTTACTGCCGAAACGTCATTGCTGAAAAACAGAGCTAACAAGTTAATTAATTACTTCATTCGTGCAAATGGAAATAAACTCGCTAAGAAGTATACGTCGACTCTTATACACGTGGAGGCTTGCTGACGGCCCATATTCCACTAATATATTCTTAATGGGGAGGAAAACGGCTCCACATATATATATATATATATGGTTTAAAGACACATTTTGGGTATTTTCATGGATATCTTTTTTATTCACTGACCGACGTTTCGCCCAGATTGGTCTGGGCATCATCAGGGTCAAATTACAATATTATTTCAATAGAATGAAATGAAACTTAATCACTAACTATTTTCAAAGAAAATATCTAAATCTGTTCATATTGAAGAGACAATATAAATTCACTGCCTACTCGCACACATTCTGTCTTGGCCTTCTATAATAAACTTGCTTCGGCCATCTAAATTATCAAGAAACTATAAAAAATCAAAGCTATTATAAAATCATTTCTAAAATCAAAGTCAAATTGAAAAACAGAACAAATATTTACAAAAAAGTGTGAAGCAAGTTAATAAATGAAAAACCAACGACAGTTTATTCTCGACTTCTAAGGGTCTTCCTCCTGTCCGATATCGGATCATTTCTTTCTACCTCTTTCTTTCTTCTTCCGTCCCTCCATACAGGTTGTGATCTCGCTCTTTGGATTGAGTCTTCTGTAGGTTCTATAGATGTTATACGTTTCTCCTGTAGAACAGGCTTCCAGGCAGTAGGAAGACATCTGCTATCATCCCTTCTGTTAAGGTTATCTACTCGCTTTTCGATTTCGATTGATTCCCGGACTAAACGGGGAATAATCTTTTCTTCTATTGCTAGAAGTTTCGTGCTGGCGAAGTCGATGATGTGTCCAGTCTCCATGTTATGTTGGGCCAGTGCCGAAGTCTTTATACCCCACCTGACATTCGTCTCATGCTCATACTTCCTGGCTGATATCCGTTTACCCGTTTGGCCCACATAGCTTTTCTTGCATTCACCGCACGGGATTTCATATATTCCATGCTGTTCAAGATGAATGCTAGCCTTAGGAGTTCGCAGCAAACTATCAATTTTACAATTAGTTTTAAATACTGTTTTGATGTTGGACTTCATAAGTAGTTTGCTGATTCTATCTGTTATGCCTTTGACATAAGGCAGAAAAGCTATGGATCTCGGTTTTTCATTTTCGTCTTCGTCAGGCACCTGTACTTCGTCGTCCGCTTTATCCACCGTTTGAACTGTTTCTTTCACAGTATCACATTTATTGAACGATCTATTTATCACTCTGTTTGAAAAGCCGTTCTTAACCAATGCTTTCTTAGGTTTATAAATTCTTCGTTGTAAGTTTCCTTGTCTGATAGCCTGTGTGATCGTATGGCTAAAGTACTGGCAACCGAATTGATCTGGGCCGGAAAATGATGGGACGTAGCTTGAAGGTAGCGGTCTGTGTGTGTCTTTTTCCTGTATACCGAATATCCCAGATGACCATCATCTTTTCTCCTCACCATCACGTCTAAGAATGGGAGCTGTCTTTCCTCTTCAATTTCCATTGTAAACTGGATGTTTTCATGCTGTTCATTCATGTGGTGCAAGAAATGGTCAAGTTGCTCTCTTCCATGCTGCCACACGATGAACGTCCATTCTTAGACGTGATGGTGAGGAGAAAAGATGATGGTCATCTGGGATATTCGGTATACAGGAAAAAGACACACACAGACCGCTACCTTCAAGCTACGTCCCATCATTTTCCGGCCCAGATCAATTCGGTTGCCAGTACTTTAGCCATACGATCACACAGGCTATCAGACAAGGAAACTTACAACGAAGAATTTATAAACCTAAGAAAAGCATTGGTTAAGAACGGCTTTTCAAACAGAGTGATAAATAGATCGTTCAATAAATGTGATACTGTGAAAGAAACAGTTCAAACGGTGGATAAAGCGGACGACGAAGTACAGGTGCCTGACGAAGACGAAAATGAAAAACCGAGATCCATAGCTTTTCTGCCTTATGTCAAAGGCATAACAGATAGAATCAGCAAACTACTTATGAAGTCCAACATCAAAACAGTATTTAAAACTAATTGTAAAATTGATAGTTTGCTGCGAACTCCTAAGGCTAGCATTCATCTTGAACAGCATGGAATATATGAAATCCCGTGCGGTGAATGCAAGAAAAGCTATGTGGGCCAAACGGGTAAACGGATATCAGCCAGGAAGTATGAGCATGAGACGAATGTCAGGTGGGGTATAAAGACTTCGGCACTGGCCCAACATAACATGGAGACTGGACACATCATCGACTTCGCCAGCACGAAACTTCTAGCAATAGAAGAAAAGATTATTCCCCGTTTAGTCCGGGAATCAATCGAAATCGAAAAGCGAGTAGATAACCTTAACAGAAGGGATGATAGCAGATGTCTTCCTACTGCCTGGAAGCCTGTTCTACAGGAGAAACGTATAACATCTATAGAACCTACAGAAGACTCAATCCAAAGAGCGAGATCACAACCTGTATGGAGGGACGGAAGAAGAAAGAAAGAGGTAGAAAGAAATGATCCGATATCGGACAGGAGGAAGACCCTTAGAAGTCGAGAATAAACTGTCGTTGGTTTTTCATTTATTAACTTGCTTCACACTTTTTTGTAAATATTTGTTCTGTTTTTCACTTTGACTTTGATTTTAGAAATGATTTTATAATAGCTTTGATTGTTTATAGTTTCTTGATAATTTAGATGGCCGAAGCAAGTTTATTATAGAAGGCCAAGACAGAATGTGTGCGAGTAGGCAGTGAATTTATATTGTCTCTTCAATATGAACAGATTTAGATATTTTCTTTGAAAATAGTTAGTGATTAAGTTTCATTTCATTCTATTGAAATAATATTGTAATTTGACCCTGATGATGCCCAGACCAATCTGGGCGAAACGTCGGTCAGTGAATAAAAAAGATATCCATGAAAATACCCAAAATGTGTCTTTAAACCATTATACGCATCATGGAAAAGAAAGTTTAAAAACATCTATATATATATATATATATATATATATATATATATATATATATATATATATATATATATATATATATATATATGTGTGTGTATATGTATATAATATCATATATCCAGTTGAACAAATTAAAAGATGGAATAATAAGTTTATGCGTGTTTTAAGTGTGTGTGAGAGAGAGAGTGATGAGAGAGAGAGATGAAGATCTATCGAGGGTAAACAAGGAAAAACAGGGTATAGAGAAGATGGATAGAAATGGAAAGACAGAGAGAGCGAGAGAAGAGTGAAAGAGAGTGGTACTAATATTTTTATTGCAATATTTTCCGTATCCGAGAACATGGGATTATTTAGCTTGGCAAGGCAAAGGGAGTAGGGGGAGGGTGAGGGGGGAGGGGAGTCAAGTTTTAATCAGGATCGTGCATAAAACACAGCAGCTTTAGTTGGGCGGGAAACAGTCCATTGATTAGCAGCCGCTGCGAACTTCTTGTTAATTAAACAGCGCCTCTGTTGGTAACACACACAAACAATCATACGGTGTGACTTCATAGGAACCTGTACTCTTTTTCAACCGCAGATAAAAGTCTTTTGTACTCCTATTTGTTTATCTATATACAATATGTACATCATTCATAATATATATAATATTATAATATAACCCCCATTTAAAATATATAATATATTATTATATAATATTATATAATATATATATTATATATTTTATATAATAAATTAAAAAATATAATATATTATAATATATTATTATATATTTTTATATATAATATATATATATATATATATATATATGTATATTTAATAGAAAAAAAAAAAAAATATATATATAGTTTAAATTTTATATAAGAATAAATGAGTACATTTTGTATATATAGGATTGAAAGCAAGAAAGGTTTGGAAGGAGAGAAAAAAATAAGATGAAGAGAGGAAAATCGAAATTAGAGAAGGTATACAATTATTCAGAAAGAAGATTGAAAACTTCATTTCTAACACGTCTTTTGAATTGTCCTCCATCTCTTAATTACCTTATCACCACATTTTAACAATGTGTTGAATGGGCTATATTCAACTATTTCGTTGGGGTAGTAAGATCATATGCACCATTGTGGTGCCTTGTGGTGCCCCTTGTGGTGCCTTGTGGTGGAGGATATCACCTTTGTAGGGAAACAATGACTCTGCATCAACTTGTCGATGTAATGGAAATGAAAATCTAACAATCAAATGTGATAATGCAGCCCTTTACTTGTACGAACGTTAGATCGCATAACATTGTATAGGCGTTCATTTCGTTATCAACAAATGTCCCAATATCCGACTCTTAATGACTCGGGGTCATTTCTCCTATCTCTCGAAGCTCTTTGAAGTTCTTTCGAAGCTCTTTGAAGCTCATCTCATCAACTCGACGTGACAAGGACTGTAAACTCGGGGTAAATACAGATCCCTCAGGACAATCACCGGGCAATTCCTGGACTCTATTCCTTTCACATCCGTTGCTTTGGTAATCAGATCCGATCTTTCAATGAAATGAAATCATCTGATTGGACGAAGTAAAATGAAGTCCACTGCCTTCTTTAACTGTTTGGAAGGGTTGAGTTGACCCATGATAGGCATTTCGAGGAAACGCTGTAAGTGGTGTTGCCGGGTGAGGGGGTGATATGAGATAGCGGAGGGGTAGCGTGAATGTACAGAACTATATATATAAGGTATCGATAGTTTGTACAGAGGAGATGTAAAGATTGCCAGGTTGCCATAGCAATATATATTAGTCGAGGATACACAAATTAAAAGTGAAGTTGAAATTGGAGAAGACAATTTGGGGACATTGTTGCCCGATTCATTCACAACAATATGTGACGTCACTTTAAGGACACTCGAACACAACTGCGATCAGATTCTGAATCACCTGATTCTATTCTTGATTTCAAATTAACAGAATAATCAGAAAGGCGATCTAATCAGCCATCGTCATATAAATACTGATATCCATTTGAATGTTTTATAAATAATACATATCATATAATTAGCAACCTTAACTTAGATATTGTTAGTCACAAATAAATATAAACGATGAAACTAAATTGTCACATTTTCATTGAGGATAATATTAAAATATTTTCATAGTTTGCCCAACCTGGTTAACTCGTTATCGTCAAAGGTTGACACGTTCTTTGCTCATTCAAATCATCTAACGACATTTCATAAAAAAACATTTCTGAAAGATTGGGACAAATAATTAATAATGAAAAGGATATCTAAATTGCGTAACATTGAAAACACAAAACAGTTTCTCAACACACAAAAGCCAGGTTAGTCAACTCAACAAATATTCTAATTCAGTTTGATGTTTGAATAATAGATTCCAAAGAGCTCGCTGTGATATCTGTCAAAGACGTTATAAAGACGTCACAAAGCAGTCAGAAAGGAGTCACAAAAGATCAGCGGAGGAAAGGAGTGAGTGTCAACCCATGACGTTTCAATCTCATGCCATATGATTACAAAGAAGCTGTTATAAAAGTTAAAATATTCCACGCATGGTTAAATCTTAACAACGCCCAAACCGATACGTTAAATCATAGCACCAAGACACTGGCACCGTGATGAAGGATCGACACACCCGAGCGGTGTTGGTAGTCCATGGAGAGGACGGTCGATCGGGACTGGATGTTTGTTCTGTGATTTGTTTTAGGTTATGAGGGACATTAGGACGCGATATGTGAGACGAAAAGAGACGTAAAACAGTGGGATATAGTCGAATAAAAACCTTATAAAAATAAAAATAATATAATTAACTTCTTGAATATTTATTAGAATTATAAAAATCATGCTGTTTTAGTGGTACGTATTGAAATAAAGTTTGTTTTAGATTTTATTATATTGTTAATGTATGTTTTATTTGAGTGATATTTCTATACAATTCGTTGTTCTTGTACATAGCGTGGATTTTATTTCAGTGGGAGACTAAAAGAGGACTGTAGGACTGAACCTACAAATACACATTAAAATTGAAGTTTATGTCCCACATAATATGTTCAGCATTAAGCAAAATCGCGTTTTTATCCATTTTAAAATGTTTGAATTATTATTTTTAGTAAATTCAACTTTTATAGTGATATCCTATGCATACTAACGAAGTCGACCTGCTCAATAGTATGAATAAATATATAAAATATAATGAACTTCTATCAATTATGAGCCGCCATCGTTAGCTCAGTCAGCTGAGGCACGCTTCAGAGACTGAAAAAGTGACCGTTGGGCGTGGGTTCGAGTCCCGCATAAGGCATGGGTTTTTGTGAACGTCCTTTCACCTATCATCACTTCATCGTTGCTTCATACCCCCGTATAACCTATCTGTTGGTGGGGTCGTTAAGCAACATTAAAAAAAACAATTATAAAGAATACTTCGCCCGATGATTGGTTGAGAAGATCACATAAATTAACTTCGTCCGCATATCTTGACGCAACGCGAAATCTCAGTCGAAAACAGGTTTCCCTGCTCACAAGCTTGACATACGGAAGAGGCCGGCCGAATTATTAACTCCCAGTTAACATTTCGTTAATGCTAACGACCTGACTAATTACACGTTAAGCGCCGCCGTGGCTCAAGGAGATGGCCGTCGGACTTGTCAACAGGAGATCGAGAAGGCACTGGGATGATAATGAGATGCAGGCTGACAGTGCATTCTAGTGGTCAAACGATGGGAAAGAATTTGATCAAATTTCGATATGATGAATTTGTTTTGTTGGTAAGGTGTGTGGAGCGAATTATCCAAGAAAGTTATTCTCATCCACTGAAACCACCACTTTTATAAATTAATTTAACCGTCAGAGGCCATTAACTCGAATTAAGTTTTTTTTATCCCTTGCATATCGGTGAATGCATCCGGTTTGGTGTGATCAACCAGAGTAGCTTGATACGGTGTCATATGACATATAGAGGTATTTTCTTTTGATCTCAAATCGAAATTTAAAATTGAAAAAGTTTGTGAGTTGAAAATTCCATGTGGTTCAAGAGATCGAAGAAGTCAATTCGGGAAATGAAATGTACAAAGTTGCAAATTCGAAAGATGTAAATTTAGGAATTTCAAAAATCGTGCCGTGAAAGCTCGCAGTGAAAATTCAACAACCAAAGATCTGAACCAAAAGAAAAGTGAGTTTTTTCCACAGTTGAACAGAAAATATTTCTATTAAAAAACAATAATGTTAAAATGGATCTAGTGCTCGCTGTGAAAATTCAACAATCAAAGATCTGAACCAAAAGAAAATTAAGAAAATTGAGTTTTTTTCCACAATTGAACAGAAAATATTTCTATTCAAAAATCAATAATGTGCAAATGGGACCAATTTTAACTTCGAAAATGATAGAATATACAATTGCAATGAAATTTCATTATATCAATTGAAAAACCTATCATAACTGAATTACCAGGCCTAATATTAGCATTTGGTCGAACTAACAAAACCACGATTCAATCAAAATAAATTAAATAAATTCATAAATATAAAATTGATTACGAAATTGCAAGGCCATTATCAAATAATAACTTCAAGAGATAATTTTTAAATCATATATTTAATTCCCCGCGGAAAACAGTACCATTCCTCGGCACGCAAACATCAGCTCATCGCATATACTATTCCTCCCAAACACACTCAATTATACTTAAAAACAAATAAAAAAATCCAAGAAAATTCTCAAAACATATTCAACAAAACTGCATTATTCATAAATCCAAAAAAAACATACAACAATGGCCTTGCAGTTTGTTGTACCAGTATAATTACATCTAAAGAAACAGTACTCCTGCGATTACACATGATACTACACGCTTCAAGCTATACTTACGGGCGAAATTAAAACTACGCCGGCGAATAATCTTTCAGAAAATAATAATTATGCTAATTTTTATTTACCTTGTAAAAATCTTCACCGAAATTTAATTAGCACCTCGTTCCTTATTAAATTGGTGTTGTTCGCACAGTGGCATGGTATAACTACCTGTAGCGCATACCTGTAGCGCATACCTGTAGCGCATACCTGTAGCGCACTGCATTTAATTACTGAAGACGCAACAATTAAAGTGAATTACATTTGTGTGTAATTAAGTTTACCTTATTTGTGTTGTAAAAGGCAGGTTTTAAGAAGGACCAGGTGAGGTGACTAAAGGTCCCTGTTGTGTAATGTGTAGAGTTAAATATAAGTGATCAGCATTCTTCTCTCTCTGTCTGTGTGCGTGTGTGTGTGCGAGCAGTGGCGTAGGGAGCTGTGGGAACAGGGGTACGTTTCTAGTCATCACGTGTAAATTCAGCACATTTTGAATATGGGACACTGTTATCAACATTTTTTGAATATAAAATTGTTCTGAAAATAAACTATATCGAATGAAAATTTTTACATTTCGGTTCGCCTTGATAACGTATCTTCACTTAAATCTTCAGTTAAATTAGTAAGTTGAATTACTTGAAGGCTTGAAAGAGAGAGAGAGAGAGAGAGAGAGGGAAGAGAGAGAGAGAGAGAGAAAGAGAGAGATATAATAGCAATGAAATAATTTCTTTCACCCAACAACTATTTCAAGACCTTTGTTCTTGCAAAATGATGTAAGCGGATAACAAAGGTAACGACCCCACCGACAGCCAGACTGTATGGGGGTATACTGCTGTATTAGTCTTATATTAAACGTGAATGAATGCGATTAGTTGACTGATTCGTATGATCGCATGATTCGGGGACGCCACTGCACGCATGTTTGGGTACGCCACTGCACGCATGTTTGGGGCCGAGCCGAAGGAAGATGGATGCATGTAATATCGCAGTGAAGAGAAATGCAGTAAATATTCTTGTTCTGACATCCACCAATCAGCAGCAGCGCCAGGAAACACCGGTTATAACGACGAGGAAGATTGATTTGACTCTCTTGATTGGATGGATAATCTTATCTCGGTGAACAGAAGAGCCAATTAAAGGTAAGTTACACAACTTTCCATTCGTATTTATACTTCTTTCGCCTGTACCTGCTTTTCTTCAAGACCGTTTCTATCATCGGAGTGCCACTATAGAGCATGCGCGGGGGGGCTTACCATAGTCAAACAACATGATTTTATATCAAGCTTCGATGTTGATTGAAAAAATCATGGACCACAAGGGCAATCTTATCACCCCAAAGAATAATTGAAGTAAGATAACTCATTTACCAGAAATAATTTTGGGGATAGAAAATAATTCAAACATTCACATTGGGAAGAGAGAAAATCATCAATCTTCTCATTGAATTGATATTCTTCTCTTTCTTATTCGTAAATTCTTCTTCAAACAAGAAACAATGAACATGAACTACCTGAATAAAAGTCAATCAACTTATGAGTTTCTCAATTGACATGACCTATAACCAACCTAACCTAAACATACTACGTAAGCTAAAACCAATAAGGAAATAACCTAAACTATCCTATACAACTATTTACGTGGGAATTGCATTCGTGATTTTCATTGGCTCACTTTGAGCTCACTTTGTGAATTGCGCTTTCAAAATACAATCTTGTTGTATTGTTTTAATAAATTAGTCAATTAAATCTACTCATTATTGGATCAAATTACCAAAAACCAAATTTTGAGAGCCATCGTGGAGATATTTCACAATACGCTTTCAAAACGAGATACCTCCATTTGCATTTGCCGAATGTATTAAAACTGCTTCAACAGTCATGAATATAGGGTGTGGGTTCGAGTCCAGTACAACACACCTCAGTGTCATCCATCACTCATCACTACAATATGCAATCTACAAGAGGAAGATATAATACACCATCACTCCATCAGTATACAAGCTAGAGCACTTCTTTAGTAGAGCAGTATAGGATAAAATAACATAACATTTTAGTATAATGAACTGAGAAGATAATTGAACACAGCAATATGCAGTTGACTGCAAACGTTTTACGACAAGCTCAAATTAAGTTGAAGCTAGCATCAACTACGACGCCATCATGCTTGACGACCAATATTACATTTAACGAAGCACTGTAAAATGTAAATACACCTGCAGCGACCAATTGTCGTTAAACAGTGAATTATGAAACTTATTTTACAACTCATACAATTTTACATATTCTATTAAAATATGAAAAAAAAATACATAAATAAAAGCCGTTTCGTTTGCAAGTCACCACTCAAAAGATGTCGGTGAATCAATAATTATTATTCACGATTTGTAAGTAAAGCATGGCATAATTATATGTGCTACAGAAAAGCGAGAGAGGGCAAGTGAGAGATCACGGATAAAAAGTGAGACAAAAAGACATAGAGAGGGAAAATAAGAGAGAAGAGAGATTATAGAAAGATGTGGGAGTAAGGAGAGAGGGACTGTGGAAAAAGGTAAGACAAAGAGGCATGGAGAGGAAAAATGAGAGAGAAGGAGAGAGATTAGGCCTACTAATATGTAGGTGTAGGAAGAGACATATTGAGTTATTGTAAAAAGGAGAGACAAGAAGAAATGGGGAGGGAAAATGAGAAAGAAAGAGAGAAATTAGAAAGATGAAGTTGTAGGGAGAGAAATATTATAGAAAAAAGAGAGACAAAAAGTCATGGAGAGGATAAATAAAAGAGAAAGAGAGAGAAAGAGAAATATGTGGGTGTATATTGTAGGAAAAGGAGAGACAAAAAGGCATGACGAGAGTGAATGAAAGAGAAAGAGAGGGAGGTGAAACACCAACATAAATTCGGCATAGTCGAATGTAAATTAGAAATGGCAAGGCAGGTTGTTTTCTGTCAAATCTCGTTGGAATTGTATAGTAAGTAGGTAAATTATCACGGTTAACCTTCCACCTCGTCGAAACTTCCTATCGCCATTGTTAACGGATACACGAGACGGCCGATCGGGACCGTCACAGTCAGAAATAATTATTTATAAGCAATAAACTCTCCAGTATCGCGATTAATTTAACAGTCTCAAAGAGAATCGTTAACGCTGACTTCATGTTTATAGATTGTGTGTTTAAACGCTACTGGACGGTAAGTCGTTATACAATGAGAGGACGAACCGTTGCAGAGAATACATTACCACTGAAACAATAACACGGTGTCGAGTTATTCGAGGAATATTATACTATAATATATATTATCAACATTCGATATATCAACATTCGGGTGTTAAGATTTTCTAATACCAATGTTGGTAATGTCCGGGTATATCGCAAAAACAGTTTATACTTATAATGTATCCGGACCTTCGGCAACTAAGACTTCATCTGCGGCGAAGAACTATGGTCACAGACAGCGTAGACCTGGTGTCAAAGTTCATTGCTTTTAATTCAAAATGAAAATGAAATGGGGTGATAAGATCGCCCTTGTGGTGCCCCGTCCAAACGATCTTACTTTCATCCTTAGCCTTAGTTGGGGAACAATGATTTTGTATCAAGTTTCGATGTTATTACAAACCAAAAAAATTACATTCATTCGCATTAGCCGTTAAAAATATCCTCGCGAAGAAGTTAAAATTAAACGAGCCCGCAGTGAGATGATTTCGTTTTTTGATTAATTTAATTCATTTTTGGAAATTTATCTTTATACATGGAGAGAAATAAAATACGGTAGGTATTAAAGAGAGATAGGTGATAGTTGGTATATAGAAAGAGAGGAAGAGGACGATAATGTTAATGGACATTTCAAACAAAATTCTAGACAAATATTTTTTGTCATTGTAACTATTCATATATTCCATTTCTCTCTAATACAAAACAATAATTTTCGAAAAGTCAATTCATCTCTCGGCTACATAACTTATTTCATAATCAAACTAAACCTATTATGATCATTAAAATAACGAACAAGTATAATAATTTGTACTCGCCTCGCAGCCAATAAACTAGATGCAGCAGACCATCTGCGTGGTGAACCCACCTTTATTCATCACCCAGCCGGGCAGTCTGTAGGTGCTAGCTTTGACAGTGTCCCAACCCGTGTTCCCGAGTAGAGAAAAAACACCCATAGCGAAACTTATGGGACTTGTACGATATGGGGCGGGGAGGGAGGGGGGAGGGGGGGGGGCAAACGCATAAAATATGCATTTTTATCATCAATACCTTGGCGGGGCAAATCACAAATCACCGAATGTTGGTTGGGTTGGGGCTACGCCCCGTTACACCGGCCCTCCGCGGCCCACTGAGGCCCACCACTTAAGGCGGGCGAGATGAGGAGACTCGGTCAATAACAGCTGCGATAACATAGCGAGGGTTTGAAAGTTTATATTTCACTATGATGATGTATGAATGTATGTTTTTTTTTTTGATTCGTTGATTGAATAGTGGTTTGTTGGTAGGGCCTACTGCACGATATATAAAATTTTGTATAATTTTAGAAACCAGGCACAATTTTAATACACAATAGGCCATATATATATTGTTTCCAAAATGAGTTTACGGAAAGATGGGATCGTTCGGAAGCGGCACCACAAAAAGGATCTCTTACCACCTCCAAGAATATATGGTAATGGAGAGAAAAACAAAGAAGAATTCAAGAATTATGAAGAACGTTGTTGAAGGATTTTTCGAATTGTTCATTTTCGGTTGCAATGAAACAAAAAGATGAGGAAGAAAATCGGATACATTTATTCAAATGTAAATTTACAAGGTTTCAGGGTCCATACAAATGAACTCGAATATAAAATAAAAATATAGATGACGAGGCATTCAATTTCAATCAAATAAGATCATAATTACTATATCAATATGGGCTGTTATTGTATGCAATCATCAATGAATCAATAAAATCTTAAATCAACATTTCGTTATCTTCATCCTACATCCCTGATCATCACCTCTACCACCAACTATCTCCAGATATTTCACACTACATTATTGCTACGCGTCTTTAACATCAACTCAAGCATCAACTCGCCACATCAACCGAAACACCTGATCGCCAACACTCCAGGAGCCACGAGACGGTCGCTCGAACCTTCACTTGCAGCTAATTAGCCCCACACCTGATTGGTTCGAGTCGACCAATGAGTGATGACTCTCAACAAATCTGGCCAACCTAACCAAACCGCTACTCATATCATAAATACAATGAGAAGAAATTTAAATAAAAAATATAATCTAGTAGACGAAAACAATCATAATCTATAAATATTAATTGTTTTTTCATTTAAAGTGTGACAAAACTAATTGGATACAAATCACATGGATACATAAACAGTTGACCTCTTTTGTGTTTCAAATTTGTATTAAACAACTTTTAATTAAAATTGGTGAAAATGTGAATTATATTTCGATGTTCGGAAACGGTAATAAAGTATAATTAAAGGCTGCAAGTGTTTGGTTTTATGACTCCACTACTGAATGTGGATTATTTATGACGTGGAAGGTGATCAAGAAACGAACATGGCGCGAGAGAATAGGAATAAATAAAGTTAGCGAGGTATTTCATTATATTCATTAGTGGTATGTATTTATACTTGATCGGCCGTGTGCCTGTTCCCGTACTGCCTTACCCTACCTAAACCTTGCTCGAAACCTGTCTTTACAACATACCTAGTAAACCCACTGTATTTATCTATTCATATTGGGTTTAACGACTGATGAATACGATCTATTGGCGTCGGTGAATGATATATGAGAAGAGAGGATGATGAGATAAAAGGTTATTTTATTAGGTGTTTTTTTGGATAGTGAGAAGGAGTCAGTCGTGGCCTGTCGTCAAGGAACCATCCCAGTATTGACCTGAATGCCAGAGGGAACCACGGAAAAACCCTGTCAGGATGGTCGACCACGGCAGGAATCGAACCCAGGTGTCCTGAATGACGGGACGCTGAAGAGCGTATACCGGAATGAAGTCGACTCGATTGTGTGACATGGGCTTCGGGGTACATATGAAATGTGATTCAAAACATTTGGTATAACGTCGAACGTTGCTGGTCCAAATATAGTTTGAAATGCAACTCGAATGAGAATGTATATAATATTTGCTTATGTTTTCAAATGAGTGATTCAATTGAACAAAAATGGACTTAACAGTTACGGGGATTTAACACGTGATCAGACAGCAAGGAATGTACAAGTGTGGTGTCTAAGTGTGAATACGGCATGGTTTTCGGTGATGCTGCACAGCGGGGGGGCGAGGGGGGGGAGGGGGGAGGAGCTCCGATATAAATGCACCCACACTCTGGATGTGAAATTGAAACTATAATGTACCAACCTCTGGGACAGTGGACTATCATCGAAATAATGTATTCGAACAATATTTTTACCAACAACTATATATATGTTCATTTTTATTTGCGTTTGTTTTGTAGTAAAATTATTTACATTCTTGGAGATAATTTCCCCACAGACGCGCTATGCAATTTTCCAGGACCGATACAGCAGTATTATAAAAAAATGAAGATGACAAAACAAAACTCGATGAAATTCAAAATTTCAAATTCAAAGAAAACGTGAGGAACCACGGCTACATCATGGCTTAATCATTAAACCATCTTCGAATTTTGATTAAGCTTATTACTTATTTCGGTTTGTGACTTGGTTAGATTTGAGTTTAATTTTTTTTTTTTTCATTTCTAAATACTTTTCTAACAAAGTTAGGTAAGTTCATTTTACAAGGGCACAACATATCAACTTGATTTTGCCAGTCCTCAAAATCATTAAATCATAAAGTCATTAAGTCATTAAAATTATAAAATCCAGCCGCCGCACAGTCAGTCAATTAAGATACTGTGTAGGGTGTTTGTTCGTTTCCCGCATAAGGCATCATTCGTACCCCCAAAAAACTTAGTTATTGACGGGGCCGTAAATCAAACAACAATCCCGTAACCACGGTAAATCCCATGCAGTCTGATTCTAGGACTCGTTTTTCAGTCAGCTATTTAGTGTCAGTCCAAATCAGACATGAATATTATTTAGCTGTTCTATTTGTTGTTTTCTAATTGGCCGTCTCGGCGAGCTTGCCTGGACGTGGTAGGACCAGGTTTAGGGGCGCATTGAACTCCTCAAGACGCAGTGGCGTGCCAGTGGCGGACCAGGGAGTCCTGCAGGGAGGGGAGGGGGGGAGAACGTTACGCAATGAGGGCCACACAATGTGATTGTATACTGTAATAAATTGTATACTGGAATAAAGTATACTGGGTTGTGTGACATGGACTTTCGTGACAAACCTTACCCGAAACACAGACGCCTTTTTTCAGATTACAACCATCCATTCAAAAGTACCCACGCCCATGTTACACGACTGGCTATACTCCACTCCAGTATACGCTCTCCAGCGCCTCTCAGTACACCTATTGACGAGTCTAGTTAGCACGCCACTGGCATGCATGCACGGCCCCCAATGTCCGACAAGTTCACTTTTCCCCCCCAAAAAATTTTTTTTGGGGGGGGGAAAATTTTTCCCTTTTTCCCCCCGGGGTTTTTTCCCCAAAAAATTTTAAAAATTTTTTAAAAAAAACCCAAAGGGGGCCCAAAAATTTTTTTAAATTAAAATCAAAGGGAAAAAAAAAACCCCTTTTTAAAGGGAAAAAAAAAATTTTTTTTTCCCCGGGGTTATTTTTTCGGGGGGGTTAATTTGTTTTTTTTTTTTTAAAAATTTTTTAAAATTTAAAAAGGGGGGGGAAGGGAAAAAATTTTCCCCCCCCTTTAAAAAATTTAAAAAAAATTTTAAAAAAACCCACCCCCCCTTTTTTTTCCCCTTTTTATTTTCTTTTTTTTCCCCCTTTTGGGGTTTTTTTTAAAAAAAATTTTTTGGGGGGGCCCAAAAACCCCCAAAAAAATTTTAAAAAAAATTTTTTTTTCCCCCCCTTTTTTTTTTTTTAAAAAAAGGAAAAAACCCCCTTTTTTTTTTAAAAAACCCTTTTTTTTTTAAATTTTTGGGTTTGGGGGGTTTTGACCCCCCCCCTTTTTTTTTTTTCAAAATTTTTTTTTTTTTCCCTTTTAAAAAAAAAAACCCCCCCTTTAAAAAAGGGGAAAAAAATTTTAAAAATTTAAAAAAAATAACCCAAAAGGTTTTTTTTTTAAAACCCCCCAAACCCCTTTTTTTAAAAAATTTTTTTTTCCCCCCTTTTTAACCCCCCCCCAAAACCCCCTTCCCCCCCAAATTTTTTTTAAGTGGTTTTTTTCCCCCAAAAAAAAAATTTTTTCCCGGTTTTTTTTTGGGTTTTCCCCCGGGGGGGGGGGGGTTTTTTGGGGCCCCCCCCCCCCCGGGGGAACCGGGAAACCCCCCAAAAAGGGAAAAAAAAAGGGGGGTTCCAAAGGAAAAGGAATTAAAATTTTTTTTTTGGGGGAAAATTTTTTTGGGCCCTTTTTTTTTGGGGAAAAAAAAAAAATTTTCCAAAAAAACCCCCCCGGGTTTTTAAAAAATTTTAAAAAAATTTTTTCCTAAAAATTTTAAAAAAAATTTTCCGTTTCCCAAGGGCCCCCTTAAAAACCCTTTTTTAAAAATCCCCCCTTTCCAAAATGAAACCCCCCGGGGGACTTTTTTTTCCCCCCCAAAGGGGTTTTTAAATTGGGGGGGGGGGGCCCCCCGGGGGGAAAAAAGGGGGGGGAAAAAAAATTTGGGGATTTTTTTTTTCCCCCTTTTGGGAAAAAATTTTTTAAACCGGGGGAAGGGTTTAAAAAACCCGGAAAAACCCCCCCTTTGCTTTTTTTTTGGGGGTTTTTTTTGGATTTTTTTTAAAAAAAGGGAAATTTTTTTTTGGGGGTTTTTTTTTTAAAAAGTTTTTTTTTTTAAAAAGGGGTTTGGGGGTTTTTTTTTTGGGGGGGCCCCCAAAGGGGGGGCCCCCCCCCCCTTTTTTTTTTTTAAAATTTTTAAAAGGGGAAAAAGGGGGGGGGTTTTTGTGTTTTTCCCTTGAAAAAAAAAAAAAAAACCCCCTTTTTTCCGGAAATTTTTTTTTTTTTTTTGGGGGGGGGGGTTTTTTTTTAAAAAAAAAATTTTTTTTTCCAATTTTTTTTGGGGTTTTTAAAGGGGTTTTTAATTTTAAAAAAAAAAGGGGGGGAAAAATTTTTTTTCCCCCCCTTTTTTTAAAAAAACCCCCCTTTTTTTTTTCCTTTGAATCAACTATTTTTGTAGGAACTGCTTCAACAAAAATGTCTATAAAATATGCCAAGAGAAAAAGATCACAAAAATTGAACCGTGCAAAATACAAAATTAACAAATACATTATAAAATGCAGACAATTTCTGTCGAAAATGCTGAAGAGTCAAATTTTATGATAACAAAGGCGGAAAGATCAATTCAATGTAAAGGAAACAATCGATATGTTTGCCATCGATTTTACCTACCGACACATGTTGCGCATCCAGTGGTTAACGCGCTCGCTCCATGTGATCCGGGAGCGAGGAGACTTTCGGACCCAGTTCGATCCCCGCCGAGGTCCATTTTTACATTTTTTTCGTGGTTTCCCTCTATAGTCCAAGCTAATGCCGGGGTGGTTCCCACAATATAGGCCACAACCGATTCCTTCTCACTATCCTTCCCATTACTCTTGGAAGATACCTCCTTCTCATCATCCCGTCATCTCATTAATCATCCATCCGACGCTAATAGATCTTCTCTTTCATTAAAGTGCACCGTTAAAAACCCACTATATAAGATTTCTACCTCACTGCGTATCGTTATATACAAATAACACCTAAAACATATTGTGAATGTTCATTATGGATCGACAATATTTTATAAGATACTTCTCTGAATGGTGTGAAGCAGTTTCACAACAAAAATAAGTTCAGACGGAAATCCACTACAGTTTCACGTTGACTTATTACGCTGTGGTTTGGTTCCTCTTAACACCATTGACCAGCACGTGTCTAAAAACAACCGCGAATTATGAACAATCCAATGGACAGTGGGGACGCCTCGAGTTTGACGATGGTTCGACAAATCCCGGCCTCTGAGAGTCGTTTTAGAGAGTGTTCGGGCTTGATGGTCGAGCGGACAGGTAACACGGTACCCGACGTGCGGACTCGATTTATCGCCTCTTATTCTCATCACCATCATTTGCATGCCAGACTCGAGAACTTGACTTCTCAACATTCCGGCCATGGCATTCTCTCCTAGCAATGCTTTATTGTTATCGTCAGTATTTAGAGATGGGATTTATATCTGGGATAATTAAATGAACGGCATGGAGGCGACCTCCACGCGACTCTGGTGCCACTTTCTATTGTGGGTTTTAGTGTTTTTTTTTGTACTCCGTGTACACAGGTCGAATGGTCTATTGGATCACTACATTTCTGTTGGAGGTTAGAGGAATTTTCCAGCTTGGGGGAGATTGCAGATACGGTGTTAGTGGTGAACTTGTGAAAATGTAGTCACAAAATGAAGCTCAACAATGAAATGTGTTAAATATGTGCCATTGTTGACAGTTGTTTTGTGATATTTCGTCGGCCATATTGCAATCTGTTGTTACTTTTGGTATCGATCAGCTTTTGGGGCAAAGTTCATCGAGCCACTTCTGAGAAATCCTTGTACGATAGTTGAAAAAAGTCAAAAAATAGCCAAATGAAGAAAAATTGAAAAAGACATTCTAGAAATAAGTTGAATTTTGGTTGAATTCATCTTTCATTTCATGATGAATTTGAACACGAGAATAGAATAAATTGCAAATTTCGACATGATTTTGTCCAGCAAATATGGGGACAAAATTTGATTATTTTGCTTTCCAGATCAGATATCTATTGGCACATAATCAATATACACACTATAATAACATGCTGACTGTCCGCAATCTTATGCGCTTAGTTCCAAACTCTCTCGCACATCTAACAACGCACGTCACGAGTGGTCCCAATAACTCCAGTAATTGCAAGACTATCATACAAATCGCGTCCCTATTCAAATTCATTGAGATAAATAGTTATACTACACCATAATGATCAGTTTCATCTCATTCTCTTCACACGATTGCGACAACGAATTAAATTATTATTTTATAGTTACTCGGTTTTCAACATAAAACTTATAAAATTACAAACGTACTCCTCCGTCACCCTGATGTATAATAACAAAACGACTAACACACCGATAAACTGATAATTGAATAGTAATTAATAATCTATTACTGGAATATTTCGCGACGTTTGAAGAGGGTGGAATAATAATGTTATAGAACTCACGTTAACTTCGTCTCCGAAGAACTGGTGCACGTGACAGAATAATGTGTAGAAACTAACCTGAAATCAAATAAAACAAACATATTTATTAACCAAATTGTATTACTGTTATTAATGATCCAAACATCTGACAGTTATATGGGGGTACGAACGAGTGAATTGACACTGAAACGATGATGAGTGAAATAATTAAAATGTCATGCCAGTCTGAAAAGGATTATTTTTTAAAAATATTCTTTAGGCATTCACTCTCATAATTATCCGATTTTTTTTTTTTACAAATAATGTTATTGTGACGTCATTCCCCCCCTCCCCCTCTGACGTCATACCAAGAGTTAAAGGCGGTGTCTCCCATCACAGAGGTAATCACGTGTACAAAGCTCTCTCTCTCTATCCTCATTGTATCACACATTGTCTCTCTCCTTCTCTTTGGAAGCTCGAGCCATTCATCAATGCGCAATTAATGCCAACCATTGGACGTACTGGACACGGGAATGCGCATGCGTACAATGAACACAGTGGCGGCTTCTTCACTGTTAATAGCAATGCAGATTCCATTAAAGACCACCCTACAATAATTGATCGAATCCCTCATTTTTGGACAAAGTAGATATTTCAATTTAATTTTCAATAGACCTTTTCGGAATTCAATGCGCTTACTGGCTTCTAGCGGCCGAGGTCGCTGGTATTGCATTCTGGGTATTTTAGTACAATTTAAAAAGTCAGCCAGCTTTTATCTACAGGGTTGAAGGCAAAAACACCGATATATATAACTTGCATTATCTCTCATCTTACTGACTCTGACAGTGTGTTAATAAATCTCTTATAATATAGTGAACACATTAATGTCTTAACTACTATCATATTACAATTATATACGTTCACTGTAACGTAGAATAATATAGATCAATCGTTGTAAATAGCACTGGCAGCATAGGACTTTCAAACGCTAGTACTAACATCCCACTCTACTTCAAACGTCGCCGCTAGATGGCTCTTTAATTTCAAAAAGCGTATATTTGATGATTTTACAACAAGTTGAACGGGTCTAAATCCCCAACACTCCATGCTCAGCAGTATACCTGCTCGCCACTGGTGCCATAAGCGGAGGTTCATGAAGCCAAGCCAGTAGCTGTATTACACTCTTACGATCGTTTATATGCCACATTGACAATGACAATGTACGCTGTTGGCTCAGCAGTACCTGTTCGCCACTGGGGCCATGCACGGAGGTTTACGATTCCGAGCCAGTAGCTGTATTCTAGCCCTCCGATCGTTTATATGTCAAGTTGACACTGACAATGTACGCTGTTGGCTCAGCAGTATACCTGCTCGCCACTGGTACCATGCACGGAGGTTCATGGAAGCCAAGCCAGTAGCTAGATATAGTGATATGTAAACTAATGAAGTACCATTGTTAGGTTAAACACAGGGATACAATAGTACACACAATGACCACCGGAGACAGAAGAGCGCGGGAGTAGCGAAAGAATGCGTGCAATTAGCCGGGGATAGGTCATCGTGCAGCTGCCAATGGACCGTGGAATCATGTGTACGGGAGAGAAATCTCGATTCGGTGACGTGGAACATTTGCAAAACAATTAAACACATTCGTTTGTGTTTTGTTTTGTCTCGACACCAGCATATTCTTTGTAACAATCAACAGTTAGAGGAACAATTGAATGACATTTGTCAATTTATAACAATTGACACAAATTAAAAGAAGAAAAAGTGCTGATATTACGGTATTCCATCGAATATAGAAGTGAAATATGCGGACCAATATTTCACTGGGCCTACATGTTTTTTTATGTAATAGTTGAAAAAGAAGCAAATACGAAAGATGTAGACCTACTACAGAGCATATTATAGTAGGCCCTATAATAATAAGGTAAAAAGAAAGAACGTAACTCTTCTATACCAACTGAATAATCGTCAAAATTCGCTGAATTTAGGAGGATTTAACGCTTTTGAAAGATGCAACTGCGTTCCTTATCGTAAATCTCGTCCTCAAAATCACAATAACATCAGTCTTTCGTGGATTCTACAGTTCGTGAATAATATGTATAACAGAATAATCAGAAGAAAAAATAACTTCACTATTTTCTTTCTTCTCCTTTTTAGTGAGTCTTAACGACCCTACCAACCGCTAGGTTACATGGGGGTACGAATGACCGGGTGATAATGAAAAGATGAAGTGATGACGTTTACAAAAACTCATGCCTCATGTGGGACTCGAACCCACGCCCAACGGTAACGACCGTGAGCAGTGCGATAGTTGACTGAGCCACGGGGGCTGCTATCTCTATTTCAGTAATTGATTTAAAAAAATGAAAACAGAAACATTTTCTCAATATACCGTTTTCATTTTCATTCTCCATCTTATCCACTCGCCTTCTATATTTTCCCGGCGCCTCCACTCGGCCTATAGGCCGTATCATCAAGCAACACTCTCTCATCGCCGATATGCGCTAACAACAATCTGACCTTGAAAAGGTGACCTCACGATTGACCCTTCAGATCATGTTTCATGTATTTACTTACATACATTCGCTGCACTCACTTGATTATAGGGTCTGTCGACAACGACTCCTACCCGTCCCGACCGCCCGTCTCGCCTATCGCCTGGCGTCGTCGCGCGGTGGTTTCGACACGTCAGCGAGCGCGTGTATCAACATGGTTAGGGATTTGGTATATGGGAGAGGCGGATCCATGAGAAAGGCGGAAAATTACATCAAAATCGTACACAGAACTCGATTGAGAAATATGCACGATTTTTTTCATATTTACATTTAGTTGGATCAACTTCGTTTTTTTTTCCTATGGGAAACTTATTTTTTTAAATTTTACTGTCGGTAAAGAAATATCAGAACGGAGAAAAGGTTGTTCTTCTGGTTGGTGAGATAGATGTAGAGATAATTTATCCAGTAGCTTCGTTGAATTATAATAATTCGTTAATTTTGAATAATATACATTTACGTTCCACAACGAAAACTATGGGAATTCTTATTTCAGAAATCAAGAAATATGTTTGCGTGTATTTTGAATCTTATCATTTTTAATCTTTCTCGAGGATGCATCAAACAGCAGCTCTGGTTGATTTGTAATATCAATCTCAATTTATCAATTAATTCGCCACAAAGATTAACATAAATGTTATAATTTAGAGTGAGGATTTGTCGAGTAAAACAACAATGAAGATTGGAGACTCTTCGCTTCCAACACTATGAACTTCTTGATTCGATTGTATTTTGTATATAGAGTCCCCGAACGAGCCCGAATGATTTTTTTTTTTTAAATATATAAAATGAATTCGTCTAGGGAAAGAAGGAGAGGAAGACGATAGAAGACGTGAAGAAGAAGAGGAGGAAGTAAATACAAGCCTCGGAATTGGCCGAAACCGAGATTCAAGAAATCTGTCCTAGAAAAATCGATGGTAACACCCCCCTGACCCAACTGAGTTGGCTATCTGGGTTCGAGATTTCAATATAACCCGAATTTTTAGTTTTTAATCGATTCACATGATTCATCGAATGATTGCTTTGCGAGTATAAACCTCAATTTACTAAATAAACATTATTTTAAAAACAAAATGAATTAATAATTAATTAGTCACATCCACTACTTCCAAACTACCCCAATAGCGAGGCTAACCCTACATCCTGATTGGTCGTAATACCTATGATGGCGGAAACAAGTGCACACCTGTTGCTCTAGTAGTGGTGCCACCTGAACCCAGCCGGCGTACTAACGAGGGTGCCACCAACAGGTGCGGGCCGCACAAGGGCGATTAGCACATGTTAGGGGTGGCAGTTGATAACACGAGATCAGATATGAGAGGCGGGGGTAAAATGATAGGCTACCAGAACCACTTGTCGAGTCGAGAAGCCGACGACACTATATGCGGTATTGCTGCGTCAACGGGAAGACTAATTGCTGGTTAGGAGAGACCGTATAAATTAGAGTCGATGGCGACTGGATAAAAAAACTGGCCTATCATGAGGATGGAATAACTTTTAAATATATAGGGATGTTATATATGAATAGCAGCACCTGATCTGTAAAAAAGTGTGGGAATTTGATATTTTTTTAAAATAATAAATAGTTTTCAATGTTTTATCGCCGGTTGTAGAGCAGAACTATTCATGAATATGGTTAATCAATGAAAAGGGGGTTAAAATATACGTACATGAACGATCTCAAATTCAAATTTCTCAAAATGCAAACATGATAATTTTGTGAAGATAGGCCTAATTATGGGAAAAAAAAAATTTATATTCTGAAAATACAGAAAATCAGAATTACTGAATTTCAAATAATTCGTTGGCGATATATATATATATATATATATATATATATATATATATATACTTATGCATTGGGAGATCTTGATCGAAAAATGTTTGCCAAAAAATAAACTATCAAAAACATGAAATAACTTCACATACATTATAAATAAAATCAATCTCATTCTACAGGATCCTATTCTTCATATTCTTTTAGAGAACTATAAATTATAAAGTTTATTTTCCTCGCCGACTGAATCTTGTCTGGTGATTTGAGTGACGTTTTGGTTCACGTGGAAGACAGGTCTTCAGCCCGGAGACAGGTCTTCCACACACACATGCTGTGAACACGGTTCCTATGACAACCAGAACTGCATCGACCAAACAACACGTCACTCAACCTCCATGAGATCAGGTACCAGATGCACTCGCTTATTAAATTACAGTGTTCACACAACAAATAAATTACATTCTTTATTATATTTAGGTTCGGTTGTACGAATCTTAGTTACGTACGTATCCACTAACTATTAGTTAAAGATGAAAATAATATTATGTAACCATGGTTTCGTATGAAACCGGGTGTTATTTATAACGCATATTATTTATAACATAATTCCAACAGTCTACACCACTTTAAACCAATAAACATTACAATTAATAACATACCACTGATACGCGGTTTTACATTATTAATTTTATAAAATGATAAATGCCAAACAGACCAATTAAAAACACCTTCCTATATACGCATAGCATGAGGAAAATTTCAATAAGGAAAAAAGTGGATAACTTATCTCGGTTGGGTACAGGTTCGATATACATGGTGAGGCTGAAAGATAAATACTAGATATACAATCATAAACATTGGGTTTAATTTTCTTTGGCTGTCGTTTCATAAATAAATAAAAACTCTAGAAAATATCTCAATCACCCTGGTGAACTGGTTTCAAACGTTGACGACGAGTATACAGCAATAATATATATTTACCTGCATTAAAAAAGTAAATATATATATTTTTAATATATAATAAGAAGATATATTTCTAGTTTATAATTTTAATTTAAATGTTCAGCTGCTTTTTATATCAACCTGATATAGACATCAAGAGTGTGGAGGTAGAAATGTTGTAAAAAAGCATTCCAATTCTGAATGATTATCGAATTGTGACATCCAATTCAAATGTTCTTATCAAGAATTAAGGCAAACTATATTCATCAGTAAAAGTGACAACAGGATACACTCATATATATATATATATATATATATATATATATATATATATATATATATATATATTCTTGATAAGAACATTTGAATTGGATTTAACAATTCCATAATCATTCAGAATTGTAATGCTTTTTTACAACATTTTAGGCTATATATATATATATATATATATATATATATATATATATATATATATATATATATATATATATATATAAATATTATATGTGTGTGTATATGATACGTTGTGAAGAGACTGCAAATATTTACGCTGAGTCTATATCCCCAGTAAAAAGTACCTCAATGGCGAAGAATCGCCAATCTCACAATCCTTACTCCAATAACCTTCTCGTTTCAATGGCATTACGTCACGAATTAATTCAATTCAATTTATGTGTCCGTTTATAATACTTATAAACACTCCTTTTGTTTGAATAACTCAACGTTTAACTATCACATGCAAACGTTTCAGATTCACAAATAACTGTCACCTAATAGTGTTTTTTTATCCTGTACTTTAGGTAGCAATTAAATATAAAGTGAGCGATAAAAATAAAAGATATCTAGAATAAAATGCAGTAAGGAGTGTCACGAAGATTGACGGCTCCCGCATCGTCGCTAGTGTTGCTTCGGTCGTGTTCGGCTGTCACTTCGTCCATGTTCGGGTGCCGAGACAGGCAGGTGATCAACATCTCATTGCTCACTGCATAAATTGCAAATGGCCGGCTATAGGTTTGTGCATTTGGAGATCTAATCGCCGTGTGTACGCGATTAACAAGCCTACTTGATGCTAACCGGACCCTGTCATTGTGCATAGAGGTGGCAGAGACGGGCCAAGGTGGTTAGACGCGATATCGCACGAGCATAGAGGGAGCAGGGCCATGACACGACATATCGTGCATGCGTGTTATCGTACACCAAATTCCATAAAAAATTGATGAGTTGATTTCTGAATTGTGATTGGACAAATGGGACGTCGGGAAGAAATGATACCTTCCTTCCGTTGCTTAGTCTCAGAAACTGAAGTCTCTGTTGAACGTGGGTTCGAGTCAATAATACAAGAATAAGACATGGGTTTTTGTGAACGTCCTCTCACCTATCATCACGCTATAGTTCCATTATCACCCGCTTATTCGTACCCTCGTTTAACCTAGCTGTTGGTGGGGTCGTTAAGCAGACAATAATCAATCTAAGAAATGGCGATGGACGATTGTATATAATCCCTACAGAATTGTGATTGTGATGTCAAGGTTGATCCGTGTAACTGCCTGCTCATTGAGTCAGTCAATGTTTCAATCAATTGAGAGCTTGATCTCAAGGATTGATCTCAAGGGTTGATCTCAAGCCCTTGATTGCATCCTTGATCCGTGTAATTCTGCCTGCTCAATGAGTCAATCAATTGAGTGCTTGATCTCAAGGATTGATCTCAAGCCCTTGATTGCATCCTTGATCCGTGTAATTCTGCCTGCTCAATGAGTCAGTCAAAGTATCAATCAACGGCTTGATCTCAAGGATTGATCTCAAGCCCTTGATTGCATCTTTGATCCGTGTAACTGCCTATTCAATGAGTCAGTCAATGTATCAATCAACGGCTTGATCTCAAGGATTGATCTCAAGCCCTTGATTGCATCCTTGATCCGTGTAACTGCCTGCTCAATGTGCAAGTCAATGTATCAATCAAGGGCTTGAGCTCAAGGATTGATCTCAAGCCCTTGATTGCATCTTTGATTCGTGTAACTGCCTGCTCAATGAGTCAGTCAATTGAGTGCTTGATCTCAAGGCTTGATCTCAAGCCCTTGATTGCCACTTTGATCCGTATAATTCAGGCTTTACAGAGTCTCGCCTGAACAAGCCGTATCACCACTCCAGTCTCCTCCTAGTCGAACCACCTCGGCACCGACTTATCCGTATGAACAGTGTGTTGTGGTGGGGGGGGAGGGGGTATGTGTATGTGTACATACGAGAAGTATATAATTTATCTCAGGCTGTGTACTGTGTACTGTTCGCCGAGGATTGATGCACAAGCGAACACAGATGCTAATATCACTTGCCATAAGGATGTCTTGTTTGAGATTTTTCCTGCCAAAAAGATCGTATGGTATTCATTCTCCGTATTATGTGATATTGTTGGAACTGGACAATGCCAGAAGTGGATACATACCATACATGTTTCACTTGCATACTGTATAAGCAACGGAGTAATGACTACAATATATATATATATATATATATATATATATATATATATATATATATATATATATATATATATATATATATATATATATATATATATATATATATATATATATATATATATATATATACATATAGGAGTATATATCAATTAAATTATATTATTCAATGTGGACGTGATATAGAGTGAATTTAATTTTTCAATTATGTATTATTCATTTCATCGAAACGAATCAATTCATTTGTGATGTATCATACTATTACCTATCGAATTCAATCAGTTTTATATTGTTATAAATTGACCAGTTATATTTATGTAACAGATGAGAAGAAATATAAGAGTATTTATGAAACGTATGTGAGCGAAATATTACTTCAAGAACATAAGACATTAAAGATGTAATTTAAATAGACAGTGTTTATTGGACCATTATAATGATAGTGTACTCATAAAATGAATATATACCTTGCTATGTTGAAACTGGAATTTCTTCAAATATTTGTCCAATAATCTTCTCTATACGTTATTCGAGAGATAGAGTGTGAGGGACAGAGAGAGAGAGAAAAAACGAGAGAGAGAGAGAAAAAACGAGAGAGAAAGAGAGATTTATACTTTAGATCGAAACAAATAAATCTTATGGTAATAGCAGTTGCCACATCGGATACATGATAATATATAAATAATTAGGAAGAAAAATTGTATTTAGAAGCCAATAAAAAGACACTATTTTCACAGGATGATAGCAGGATAAATTATGGAACTTGGTATTATCAAAATTATTCAAAAAAAAAATAATCAAAATTATCAAAATTATTATATCATCATAAGCTATAATGTCATGTTATTTTCGTATAACATACCCATATACAAAACCAAATTAGAAATTGAGGAATAATATAATTCATGAATAATATATAAAAGGACTCACATGAAATGATAACTATTCAAATATTTGTATGCCTATTATATATATATATATATATATATATATATATATATATATATATATATATATATATATATATATATATATATATATATATATATATATATATATATATATATATATATATATATAACTACAAAATATACAGTATATACAGGTATATATAACTAGACCTCATTATCGTGATCAACCCATGATGCAGACGTTGTTTATGCAACAAGTACCCCTGAATGTATGTTGTCTCATTACCGCCGTGTAACGCGGGCAGTTTACCATATTACCAGCACTAATTAGCTGCGCACAATTTAACTGCGCACAATCACTGTAATAGACGAGACAAACTGCGGCATTAGTTTGACGAAGTGTCCTGTAGAGGGCAGTTAATGCCACTGCAAGTACGGCAATAGTTTAGAATAATGTCGAGGTAATGGTACATTCAAGACAATTAAATGACATTATTTATAATAATGGTGTATAAAAGAAGAGGTTGCCTCATTAGAAAGGGGGGGAGGGGGATAATGTAGAGTAGTTCAAGTATACATTGATAAAATTTAAAGATTTAAACATGTACTGCTTTACCGACATGCCTATATAGCTGTCATCAGCAGAGGTAATTTCAACAAAAACGTAATATAAAATACATCTTTTTGGAAAAAACTCCAGTATTTCATTTCTGTTTGCTTTTGTTTGGGTTATTGTTCTTTTGTAAACGCAAAGCGAAACTGATGAACATGAATTTTTTTCCAGTCATTCAAGATCTTCCAAATACTATACATTTTTTGGGTGAGAAACAGCGAAGTAAATTCCAATACATTGTTCATTGACATTTTCTAGAAACACATAAGAATAACATGTGAAAAATAAAAGTGGAAAATATTTATATACACAAAATTTCCATCTTCCCATGGTGTAAGATCAACTATTGTGAACATGTTTGACAAGTTTGTGAATATCAGATACGTTTCAGAACCAAAGTGTGTAGATTTCATCTAGATATCATGCGAATATCTCGCTCAACTTACAATGTATATACTGCATTCGGAGGTTAATACTATTTTTGCTAGGTTCACATCCTGTCCACCAGTCGACGGCGTATTGTTTTAGCACGCATGTCCCTATATGTTCGCATGGCTGGCTCCTATCCCAGTAACAATGACAGTTCGACACCCCCGATCGCCCTACGTGCAGGATACAAGGAGACGTACGACCGGCCTGTACTTACACGCGTGTACACTCGCGGCCATCTCAAATGGTGGACAATGATTGGTGGAGAGTCAAGCTATTCAAATGATATAAATTATTTTTGAAGTAATTTTATTGAAGGCTGTTTCACCGTATGAAAACTGAGAAAAACTTCTGAGAAATGAATTATGGATAATCTAATGCAGCACCACGAAAGTGAAATGATATTGAACTTGAAAAAAATTAAAATGTCTACTTATCGAGGGGTTTACAACTCACAAATTTGGTGTACACCTGATTTCAAGAGATTTCATAGGGATTTCATAGAGATTTCAATGGTATTTCATCGGAATTTCAAGAGATTCCAATGAGATTTCATGGCAAGTGTACACCGGATTTCAGGAGTTGTTAACTCCTCGCTACTTATTTATCTGTGTACCGGCAAATTGATTAGAAAGCTCGTGGTGAGGAGAAATTCAACAAAAAAATGTCAAATACTTGAAACTTGTCATAGTTAAAGTTCAAACAATTGGGAATAGTAGAGTAAAATTGTTGAGCGGTTTGAGAATCGATTTAGTTTTGTGTGTTAGTAAGTGACTCCAGCTCGGGGTGCAGAGTGTACTGACCAAGGCACGGAGGCGAATTATGTGGGCGGAGTTTGTGATGACTGGCACCCACGACAACCCGTCCGTGGTATACATGGTAAACTAGAGGCGTTCCTCTCTCTCTCTCTCTCTCTCTCTCTCTCTCTCTCTCTCTCTCTCTCTCTCTCTCTCTCTCTCTCTCTCTCTTTCTCTCACTCGCTCTCTCTCTCTCTCTCTCACTCCTTCCTTTCCGTCCTGGACAAGAAGAAGCGTCATGCAAAGGAATATTTGCGTGAAATCTAGACTTGTGAGGACCGGGTTCGTACCCTACCTTCAAGTCGTAAGAAGACGATAATTGCGAGAACATACCGTTCTGTAAATAGGTAATACCCCCCGATTGTAGATACTGGAAGGATATCAATCTTCAACTATGGATTCCGGTAGCTGATTATAAGGCTCAATTCAGTTGACACTGGATGTTTTCTAATGATCACCATGGATACCGAGCTCATATGATCACTCAAACTCCATGTATCACTGTCATAGATTCGATCTACAATGTAGATGAACCTGGTGTGATTTGTACCGCGGTAACAGCACAATTTTGATTTTGTGTACATATTGTCGTTGGGTTGCACAGCTCTGAAACGCTGTGCCCATCTATTGGTACGATTAGCTTTAATCCAAGGTATAGTCACCATGTTGGACTACATCGAATCGTCGGAACAAAACGTAGATGTACCGCTTTCATTCCGCTTTCGACGTTACAGAATGAAGACCCTGAAGTCTTGTTTTCAATAATGAAGATATATAAATAGAATACCAAGACTAAAAAAAAAAAAAACGATACTCGAAAGTCTACAAGTGATTATAAGTTCGTTCTCGGCGCCTTTCATTGACATCGAGTAGATTGCTGCGACTCGATTGGTTAAGATATCAGGTGAGGGGTGTGGGAGTAAGTGTTGGGGGGGGGGGGGGGTGGACAGACAGACAGACCGGAAGTAGGAGTTGAACGAATTGTTACCGGAATCGGTGGCGAGAGAAAGAGGTGACGCTAATGCAATTTGTCGGGCGACTGAGTAGAGGTGGCTGTGGAAATGAAATGAGTCTATATAGCAGGCAGTGATCGGAGGAGAGAGAGAGAGAGAGAGAGAGCGAAGAGAGAGAGAGAGAGACAGAGAGAGAGAGAGAGAGAGACAGAGAGAGAGACAGAAAGAGAGAGACGAACTCTGATTGAACCGCCAGTGCCAGATCATTCAGATAATACACTAGTTTGGGGGAAAATAGATGGAAAATGGTATTGGAAGGAAGAAAATGAATGGAAAATAGCTTCTATAATTGAAATAAGATGTGGGTTTTGGAAGAACAATTCAAGTTTATGGTCACGGCCCCACGGGAAAGAAAAAAAGAAAAAGAGGTAGCGGGATATGGCGTGAGAGAGAAAAAGAGAGAGAAGCATGCATGTACTATAGGTATGTTAATAATAAACTGTATACAAACTAGATGATATACTGAAATGTTACCCCCTATGAGAATTGAACTCATGACCCCTGGTACAGATAGTACTCCACTGAGCTCAGGATGTTTGTTATTGATATAATTCCAACAGTGACCTCCTGGCTGCTTGGTGACAATAACAATGACCTGTGAGACTTGCAGTTATATTTAGCCGGTAGTTAATCACAAGCCTATATTATACTTGTTCATGTACACCAGCCAGTTTTACGAATTGATAGTTAGTGGATTAGGCAATAACTGGCGGATTAACTTGTTATCACCCTTGGTTACGTAAACTATTTTCGCACCTTAACTGATAGTTGTCGGATTAGTTCTTAATTAGGATTCGTTAAAATGTCTCTTAATTAAATGGAACACTTCATTTTTCTCGAAAACTCAGCATTGTATTGTTCCATCTACATATTTATCTCACATCCCATTTTGTTATTCTGTCTTTCGGCAACCTTATTCAAATAAAACAGATATGTCATACACAACATAATGATTTTGGATAGAAAATAAACAATAACCCAAATAAGTAAGTAACAGTACAAGGTATATTGTCTCAATGAGAGTAGCTATGACGTGACTAGTTGAAGTCTACTTTATCGATCTCGAATGACGTTATTACAGCAGTCATGCTAGGTGGCAGCACTCTATGAAACGGTTGCAAGCATACTGTGAGATTCACTCATCTTCGCCTGTCTAGTCCAGTTGCTGCTACTTATCTTGTTTATCCACGAAGACCCTCAATCAGAATAATCGTCCTGCTCTCACGTTTATATCTAGTACATTTCCATACGACACATGTGGATGTAACTCGAGAGAAAACGAGTTAATACATTTATTGGATGGGCAACAACGAAAGTGAAACGGGTGGACCAGTGGCTAGCATGCTGAACCGTTACTCAGAAGACAAGGGTTCGACTCCTGCCTTAGTCGACCATCCTGGCGTACGTTTTTAGTAGTTTTCTTCTGCCTTTCTGTTTCTGTAAACGTCATTTCACTTATCATCACTTCATATAAGTTTCATCAGCTTCTGCTCATTCGTACATAAAACCTCCGCTGTTCGTAGGGTCGTCAATTACCTTCAAAAAGACGGAAAGACTAGAAATTTGTGAATGTTCCACGGACAATTATATCTAAATAAACAATACTAAATAATCGATAATGTGTGTAAAATTATAATAATGATAAAGATCATGATAGAAATAATGGCTGTAATAACATATTAGAATGAATTATAATAATAGCTACAAGGAGGTAATATTTTGGTGAAATTATAAGAGAACGAAATGTAGAGAGATAGGCTCAAAGAGGAACTTCAAGAAGGAAGTAAAATTAATTATCAAGATTATATTTCGATTATTTTATATGACTATTATAGGTCTAACTGAGATTCTACATTCTATACTTCAGTGCTGCTCTAATTCAGTTATTTGTACACGTTCTATAATAATAATTCCCGGAAACAGAATAAGAACTTCTGAGAACTAATTCACTGGAATCAAACAGAACACTGTTGACAGAAGAAACTGGAATTAAAACTGAAAAGACTGACAATGTCAATGTTTGATGATTCGCTTGTTGACAGATCGACACTCCTGACCGCTAGTGTTCAAGAACAGGAAAGACGGTCGTTCGGCTGTATCAGTAATGTCAGCGCAAACAAAACATGGCATATTACGTACAAGGAATTGAAACACTGAGATGAAATTACAGCTTTCATTGAAAGACAAATAGAAGATATTACTTCACAAAAAGCTAGGAAATGAATTTCAAAATTAATATTAATAGAGAATTTAAAAAAAAATAACAAGATTAGGCTGATGTGAAATTAGAAGCGTTATCTTACTCGGAATTGCTGTAATAGGGTGCTTATCAACCCCACCAACAGCTAGATTATATGGGAGACGAATTAATATGTGTGGCTGTTTTGTTGGTACTGAAGCGCAAAAATTGAACATTCAATATCGAGAATAAATGATATAATCACCGGCATTGCCATATCACCTAATTTTATTTTTATATTGGAGGTTGGAAATTATGAAATAATTGAAATTAATAAAAAATTGACAGTAATATGTGTGGCTGTTTTGTTGGTACTGAAGCGCCAACATTTAATGTTCAATTATGAAGATAATTGATGTAATCACTGGCTAGGCCATATCACCTAATTTTACTTTCATATTGGAGGTTGGAAATTAACAAATAATTGAAATTAATAAAAAATTCACAATAATATTTATGGCTCTTCTGTTGGTACTGAAGCGCAAACATTAAATATTCAACTATGAAGATAAATGATGTAATCATTGCTAATAGTTGCCATATTTACACACACAGTTATTGCATATAGATGTTATTATTACCAATCTACTTGTTGATCTTGCGCCGATCAGAATTCCCCTGTCTGTGAAACATGCATGTTTCCTCCACGCTCATTATCAGATAGACGACAACAATAACGATAACACCACGTCAGCGTGACCGCATCGACACATCCGGCCGTCAATGCTAATGGATAGCAGAGACGGTCGATCGGGACCGTCGAAACACACGTGACCAAGGCAACAGGTAATGTGATGTTATATAATAAATCGAAAACTTGTCGTTTTGTTGAGATTTTAAACGGTGATTATCGAACGCAAGGTTATCTTTATCTTCTTTTCATAATCAACTTGTGGAAATAACTTGAAGTTTAAATATTTTTCTTTTTAATTTGAAAGCAAATAATTTTACAAGATCGTGTTTTTGATTTGGATCTTTGGTATCTTTGTGAAGGTATTTTCAACTGGTTTGTAATAGGTTAGCTAATTGACAAGGAATGGATGTGTGATGATTTGCGATGTAACAAGTGGTTGATAGCAACAGGTGATATGGCTTCAGGACAGAATCAGGGTTTGATAATATTCATAATAGAGGCGATATTTCAATGTTGAATCAGCGAGTGGCAGAGAAAAGCTCAAGGCCCGTATGAATTAATGCATTTTTTTTTATAGAATGAAATGCAATTCAATATCCACATTCTCTTAGACTTGATTTTTCTTTTGTAGGGAATATTAATGTTAGTATTTAATTTCTATAATAAATAGAACATGCACAATTCTACGTAATCGACTTTATAGAAAATTCCATTATAGTATTTAATTTCTATAATAAATAGAAAATGCACAATTCTACGTAATCGACTTTATAGAAAATTCCATTACAATGAATGAGAGCGAATTCCACTTCAATAATCTTGAATAAATTCAATTCAATATTATCCTAATGAAACGACGAAACTTAAAAGAAACTTGTTACGAACTAATGAAGACAATTCAATATTATTTTGGTGGAAGTGCCGGGTCTCGGGTGGAACTTCGTGGAGGCGCCGTGTCCAAATGTGAACTATGCTCTATATGATGCAGCCCAATAAAAACACGAAAATTGTTGGATGGACTGAGATAACTTTTTTCTATTTCAGAGAATACTTATTTTTCATCATGTAGGTCGATCGGCTGAAAGAAGACTATATCAAGCAGCGCGTGGCATCTTTTTAATAATTTTGAAGATCTGCGAACATTTTTGGGTAAACTTGTATTTAAGAAAGAGGATGTCGTCCACCGACTAAATGACTCCAGTGATTATACAATTTCACGTCCACTTCAAGAATGTAGGTCCTATAACGCTTTTGGAAGAAGAAGTTGCGTCCCTCACATTTTTTTTCCATTTCTTCAACCATAACACATAGGCCCATTACTTGTCGTACATTGTCGAAAATTCGAATAACTCAAATTTCACAATAACAACGGTGGAAAGATCACTTGTATGTATCTTCCATTTATTTATTTTTTCTTTCAATAACATCGAAACTTTATGCAAAATCCTTGTTCCCCAATTAAGGCTATGGATCGAAGATTAGATCGTTTGAACGGGGCACCACAAGGGCGATCTTACCATCACAAATATAAAGCTATCATTAAATTATAAACAACATCGCCGCCGCCAACAACTTGAGCATGTGCATGTACATCGTTTTCCTCCAGCATGTCACATGATCTCCTAACGAAGCAGTGTCTCGATATGGGGTCGTGTACATGCGCGTACCGGAGCCTCCAAGTCACGACAAGTCCGAGGTTCGACTCCCGCCGGCCACGACAGTCTTGTTCATCGCGCTCGTGTCGGCTCGGAGACACCCGAACAAACAAACAAACAAACAAACAAACATGAGACAGATACGCTGGCGAGGGAAACGGTTGACGGAGATGATGAAGATAACGACGAGTTGTGATTGGCTGGATGGTTTCTTCCAGATGACGTCACATATTGTTGTGTGATGAGTGGACAACAATGTCCTCCAAATTGTGTTTTCCAAGCAGATCTTCATTATTAGTTTGTTTAGTCCTAAATTTTCTAGTTGCTATGGTGACCTAGGGGCGCTGAAGAGCGTATACCAGAATGAAATATACGCGGCTGCGTGACATACGCTTGGGGGAACTTTTTTTTTAATGTTGCTCAACGACCCCACCAACAGCTAGGTTATACGGGGTACGAATGAGTGGATGATAATGAAACGATGAACTGATGATACGTGAAAGGACGTTTACAAAAACCCATGTATTCGAACCCACGCTCAAAGGAGCCTTCAGTTTCTACCGCTAGCGATAGTTGACTTAGCTACTGGGGCGGCTTTTGGGGGTACTTTGAATGAATGTTTGATAATGTTGGCAGGGGGTTAAAGGACATCTCAACCCTGTAATTAGATTTCCCACCACTTTTTCTCCTTCACTCTCTCCCAGCAAATATAATCGATCAAATATAATAATAATAATAATAATCACAATAATAATCAACAATTGACAAGAGGCATTAGAAGAGCTTATAACCCGTCAGCCGAGCAAGTTCTTCTGATTGGTCGCACAAAGCACTTGACGCTAGCTTCATTCATCGACAACTACCTTCCATCAGACTGCAGATCCACGAGCCGGACCGACACCCTCGACCGCCAATGTGCGAGGATAGGGAGAGACGGACGATCGAACAGGACCGCGATCACACGTCACCTGCAGTTAATCGGATTGAGAGATGTAGGCGATGCGCATGCGCGGATAGGAGTTGACATACAGGCTGAGGTAATGAGCTGTGTTAGAGAGTTAGTGAAGCGTAATCAGAGAATATACCAGTTATACTTCTAGGCCTATAAAGAGAGCAATATCTCAAGAGGATAATTAATTATTATAAAATTACACGAGCAACAAGTGTCTTTTGGTGATTTGATTTTTGTTAACATGAGAAACTTGTCAAAAAAAAAGTAGTACCTCGATTAGGGGTGAAAGAATGACAAAGTAGGATTGATCAGGACGGAGAGCCCCGTCCACTATGGACGGTCACAATTTTACTACCCAACAGCAGAATTTTTTCATTCATCAACATCGAGAGGCCATTGTTTCCCAAAAAAAGGCAAAGAATAACAGTTTCAAATTTCAGAATCGTTTGAACTGGGCGCCACAAGGGCGAGCGTATCAATTATAATATAACTCATTCAAAAAACTGCATGTATAACTAATGATCAAGAGCGAACTTCAATTAGTTTCTTAATTTTCAATGATCCACAAATTTTTCGTTTCCAATTACAACTAGGCCTATATGTATAGTATTAAATAACATTATATTACATTTATTTTGCTGTTTTTTAACATGAGCCCATTGTCAGAATCAATGTAAATTATGTCACATAACCAATTAATTAATTTCACCAATCCATATTGAACTTTATAACTTCTAATAAATTCAAGTTCTTTGCAAATATGCGAAGGTTATTTCTGACATGAAATGCGTCCCCGACTGTACCCGCATCCAAACATTGAGACGAACACAGAGTACTTGCATGTACTTGTTGCTTGACGATCGCAATGAATCAAGTACTTCGATAGTCGACACTTGAACAACATCGATACCTCGATATCGATCCCTCGTGACGATTCGATTAAAAAACTATCGTTTATTACAAAGCGATGTAAGGGAGTTTTATCGACGAAGACAGTGATTAAAATCTGTAAAAAAACTAAAGTTTCAAGTTGCAATAAATAATCTACTTTTTGAAGTTTATTATTCAAGGATTCAATGTAATGTGTGTCTAGACAATTTGAATGTTTTTCTAAAGATTGAAAACATACACAATATATTTACGATACGTACTTTCATGAGTCACAATTGAGCTCAATTTATATTTTAATACATTAAAAATTGAATTCAATACACTCACTGGATTCTATTGTTTTCTTAGGTGATTTTCTATTTGAATAACATAATATGCTATTTCATCAAGATGTAACAGGGTGCAAATATAGGCCTACATTGTTGACTCTAGAGGAAAATGAGAAATGTTCAAGTTTTGTATTGATAGTAAACATGAAAATGAGGTTAATGTAATATTTTGTTTGCATAACACAAAAAAAAAATATTCTACCACATTTTCTGGATATAGTATTTACTTCGTCTCTATGGATACGCTACTGAATTGAATGAAAATGAGTATAATAATATTTCCAGTCCAGATTTGAAGACATAGGCCTAATTAACTGTTGTGAAATATGAAAAATTCCCAGTCTTTACTCTCCACATTTTCAACATTGAAAATAGTGAAAGATTTCCTAATTATGCTCTTTGAATTTGAAATAATAAATAAATTATAGATATATTCTCACGGAAAACGCGGTGTATTTGTCTATACGATTATAAGTTGTTTCAAAAACAGGAAAAAAACCTCGGATTTAATTCACTGTGATAACAACTTGTACCTTGAGGAATCATAAGATGTCTAACAATATATTTATACTGTAAATATAAAAAGACTAATGAATGTAAAATTGTTTGAATTTTTCCATTATGTTGAGAAACTAATCGCTAGAAACTCTTCACCGATAAACCAAACAAATTAATTCGAACATATAACAAAGAATTCGTTAAACAACAACAACAATGTTTATCCCAGCCATTGTTTTAATTTGTTTTATCATTTAATGTTTTTCAAATAAATACAGAACACGAATACATGAATATCATTATACTAATTATAGCGATTATAATTATAATACATAACAGATTGGTCTGACATCGGTTGATTAGCTCACCAGAAATTAAATACTTGAAAAAATGAGAATTTATTCTCAATAATGCCATGTTATTCTGTATTATTTAAAAACATACATTTCAACATCATGCGTTGGAAGATAATCATTGGTTGCAATTTAACGTCAATTATGCAATGATCCTTGCAATGTAATTTGTAATGCAATAACATATGGACTGTAAAGTGTAGGTGGGGTGGGGATCAACCATTGTATGCAAATACTCAATAAATCATCATCAAAAACTACACTGATTTAGTGTTCAGACGTTTTTAACAGAAAACAAATATAAATCGAATTTGAATGTAAATTTAGATATACTATTTACATACAATAGAGTAAACGTATTTTTATACATTTCTAATTTGAAGGAATAATTTGTTCATGTTGATATGTATTATACCAACGGGGCGAAGTCTGTCTCATTTCGCCAACAAACAAGCACGAATAA
Organism: Brachyptera putata; assembly: GCA_907164805.1. NCBI lineage: Eukaryota > Metazoa > Arthropoda > Insecta > Plecoptera > Taeniopterygidae > Brachyptera > Brachyptera putata. The sequence continues at coordinate 30,052,317 of OU015466.1, read as the reverse complement.
TGAGCATTTAATAGCTTGTTTCTTTGTTTGATTGTTTGTCATATATGAACTATTTATGTATCTTCATTAAAGACTCTGCCATTCATACAATGACTGCTATAACGCACACATAATAATTGATCAATTGATGGAATAACTGAAATATATATATATATATATATATATATATATATATATATATATATATATGTACTCATATATATATATATATATATATATATATATATATATATATGAGTACATGGCTTTCTGTTGAAACGTACAGCACGTGATGTAGATAGGACGGGTATTATTATCACTGAAAAATACCTCCTCGTCGGGGAATCGAACCCCGGACCTTATACTTGATACACATATGCTCTTTCCTTCTGAGCTAACTAGGAAGATATATATATATATATATATATATATATATATATATATATATACTAGCTGTCACCCTGTGTATAATATATATAATATATATTATATATATATAATTCATGCTAATTTAGGAAATGAACCAAGTATTGTGTGTGATAAAATATAAAATCTTTAAAATCTTGGCGATTAAAGATTTTATATTTTATCACCACTCAATACTTGGTTCATTTCCTAAATTATCATGAATTATCTACATTTTGACCAAGAAAGAAGCCTCCAGCAAAAAAATATATATATATATATATATATATATATATATATATATATATATATATATATGTACGTATTTATAATACCTCTCCTCGGAGGTATCCATGACTAATAAAACTGTATCAAAATTCAAACAGAAATAAAGTAAATTCCCAGTACAAGTTCGACCCTCTCCGTTCTATTAAACGTTGTCACTACAGAAGATTGATGTTATTCGATCCTCACTACGCAGAGTGACTCTACCTTTAACTCCTCTAATCTTATCGAACACAAGAATTACACCAGCTAATAACAATGTGATCTTTAATCGATCACAGGCCAGGCCCTGACAGGTCGGATAATATGAGACGTCGCTACTGATTCGTTAAGAGATGTGTCACGTGATACGATCTGTCGCTTCTGATTGGCGGAGAGATGTCACGTGCGTCATTAGCGGCGATGACAAGAGCTTTTAATTAGATATGCATGTGTTATCGTTATGAAGTGGTAGTTGGTGAATGTTCGAAGCGGGCGATCGGTGATGGTTGGAGATATAATGAGACGGGCGGTCGATGGTTGAATTGATGATATTGAGTGGCTAATGGTGATGTTAAGCAAGAGGATTAAGTGGATTTTATCGGTAACTTTATATTATGTATAAATAAAAGAAAATAAATTAGGAGATGAAGATGTGGAAGGAGAGGAGAAGATTATTGATGGGAGAGTTGTAGTTTCCTTCTTCTCATCACACATGATTTGAAATGTTCATTATCTTTTAATTTATCAGTTGATTGATTATTGTTGGCTTCACGACCCCGCCAACAGCTAAATTGTATGGGGTACGAATGAGCAGGTAGGCATATTGACCCACGCCTAACGGTGACTTCAATTTCTAAAGCGTTGTTTCAGTTCACAGAACTACGGAGGGGGCAATTTGTCATTTTAAACTATGTTCCAAGGAGTGGGATAATTTATTCTTATTTTTGAAGTATTAAAAACGATTCCAAAAATTACACATAATAAGTGTGTGTTTAGGAATTAACACTTTGAGGGTGACTGGCAATATGGAAAACAATTCAAATTCGTCAATTGTGAAATGATTTCATTGCAAATTAATATATTAACCCGGGCTGAATCATCAGCAGGCCTAATATCCAAGATTTAATTGATGACAGAAAAGAAAATTACAAATATACTTGAAAAATTGAAGTATAAAAATACCTTTCAGTTTCTTTCTCACCATTACTCAATTCATAGCTCGGTTGGTATATTACACTTGTTCGAATTATTTACACCAGACACGACCGACCCGATCGACCGTTCCCCCTATCAATCAGCACCACCGGTCAGGAGTGTCGACCATTTCAGCAGACAGTAAAGCGTCCGCCAAATATTCCAACTATCCGACTTCTTGCCAAACTAAAACAGTTGCTAGGCAACGCTTTTAATTGGCTGCTTTTTAACTGGTAAACATTCTACAACTAAGCAAAGAGTAATCAAATAATCATCATTAAAATTATATAAATATTTTATATCGAGAAAAAGATGGTATCTTCGAGAGGAATGAAGTAGAAGTGTTGGTGAGAATAAAACGCAAAGTGCACACCTCTCGATAATAATCAATTAATCAACAAATACACCGAGTTATTAATTAAAATAACAGGTGGTTAATTAACTTCATTTCAGTAACTCAAATAATAGTAAAAAATGTCGTAAGATTTTATTATTAGAATGAAATGTATAAACGAGTGAGGATCGAAACATACGACCGGTAGCGATAACAGATAGTGGGGACGGTCGATCGAGATCACTACCATTCAGGCTGATGTTAATGACCGTATAAAGTTAAGTTCGTTGGGAGCAATGAAAATGAAGTGGATGTAGAAAGAGTGGAAGCATATTAAAAACAATAAAACTGATGATTAAAATAAGTTCGAGAGAGAGAGAGAGAGAGAGAGAGAGAGAGAGAGAGAGATGGGGAGGTTGTGGAGAGAGAGAGAGGTTGTGGAGAAAGAGAGAGAGGTAGAGAGGTTGTGGAGAAAGAGAGATAGACAGAGGGAGAGAGATCGTGAAGAGAGAATAAGGAGAGAGTGCCTGAAGGATATATAGAGGAAAGGCTGATCAACATGCACGGTGTACCACAGGGTGTGTTACTCGGCCCATTGTTCTTCTTACAGCGATGTGTAAGACAAGTGCGGCGGAATGCGCGCGCACCACGGTGGCCGCAGACAAACACTCTTCTTTAAAATAGCGGAAAACAAAACAAAAACAATTTGTTCCGATCCATTGGGCAGGTTTTCAGGTGGACAAACCTGACAAAAACTGAGCTAGCTCCAAAATGTCCAGCAGTTTAAATTAAAATGCAGGTTACACACGTTGTGTTGGGAGGATTGCCAACGGAGCAAACTTGAAGAGTTAAGAGTGCTCTACAGGTAAGGTATATCAACATTGTGATGAGTAAATGGAGTATTGAATGTATCTGTATTTGATTCGGAAGTTCTGCAATGTCTGAATCAACCAACCACCTGAGAGATTTCAAATAAAATTAGAACTCTGCCAGTGTTGCATTAAATTACGTCATTTTATATACAAGTAGTATTTCCAATGATTCCACCATTCTTTCAATTTAGGGAACCAAACATATATTTATGATCCCAAATTACATAGTTTGAGAACATTTTGAAGCTATAAGATTGATTATGAATTAATTCAAAATTAACTACAAATTGAAAATAGATTGGTATTACTATTTTGAGCTATTGGGGTTATTACATCGCTCTTTTGGCATATAAGCCTACGAGTGTCAGGTGTTGATTATGAGCTGTAATAAACTGTATAGCCCTCTTAAAGGTGTGTTGGCCTGTAAATAGTGCGACAGACTCGAAACCTAATGAGGAATTCACATTGCTCTTACGAAAAAATGCCAAATATTCCAAAACGTTAGAAACACACACACACACATACATGTCCGATAAATTCTTCCCAGCCAATAGCAAGACAGCATGAAGCATTCGGCGGTAATCAGAACTATTTCCTACTGTCTTGTGAGGCTGATGCGACTACTGATCGGCGATTAAAACGGGAGGGGAGGGGGGGGGGGGGGGGGGGGGGGAGAAAATGGCGGACCAAAGTGTTATGTGTGATTGATAAAAAAAAGTATCTAGAATGTTGGCTAAGTTTGAAAGTGAGAAGCGGGTAATCCATTTGGGAGAATAAATCCAAATTCCGAATTTGAACTTCTTGGATACGATCCAATGTCGAGATGTGTGGGATGTTTTAGCCATGTCGTAAAAGATACGTCTCGACCGGGAATCGAAGCCGGGACCTTCAGATTGCCGGTCCACTGCTCTCCCACTGAGCTCTTAGTCGTCACTCTAAGTATAGCCATGACATAAGAGTAATATCTCGGTAGCTCAGTGGGAGAGCAGCGGACCGGCAATCTGAAGGTCCCGGGTTCGATTCCCGGTCGAGACGTATCTTTTATGACATGGCTAAAATATCCCATATATATCACTAATTATTTCCTCTGGAGTGGTAATGTCACCCTTGTGGTGCCCCGTCCGAGTAATGGTTCACCTCGTCCTCCATAATTGGAAACAATGTATTTGTATATCAAGTTTACGAAGCAGATGAAAAAAAGGCGTAGATCTTCTCCTCGCTGTTACTCCAGAAAAAAAAGGAACACGTTTTTAAATAGATTTCAAAAATGTAGAAGAACGACAGAAACATTGACAAAAACAATGTTCATCTGTTGTCAAGATTTCACCTTTTATTTAAGACTTTTTCATGCATTCGTCCTGTTTTTAAACGTTTTTTCTCTGTGTATTCTCTCTCTCTCTCTCTCTCTCTCTCTCTCTCTCTCTCTCTCTCTCTTGCTCCCACATGGTTCTAACGAGCCCTCAATTTAATACATTGTGTAGCACGGCACAACAGATACCGCACGAACATTTTTACTTACACTCTTGACATGTATTACTTGGTATACAATCTTTTACCCAAATAAAAACAAAGAAAGGCAAGGTAGGATCTTTCGGACGGGGCGCCACAAGGAGATCTTATACCATGACGGAGGCAATGATTAATTATACAAAGTGATTATTTGAAAAAAACATTTGAACATATAGGGGCCTAGTTCACTTATTACAAATTGGATGTGTGGGTCAGAGAAGGGTCCATCATCTTCCTATTGATATGTACGTATTCTATTTACCTTCAAGATTCTTCCCTCTAAATTCTCCCGATAAGTATTCAGTATAGTTAATCCAGTATATGTCTTATTTTCACCATCGTTTTTTTTTTCAAAATTTTACTAGCTGGCTCGGGATCAATATGTTAGGCTCTATCTGAGAGTTTGTGAATAACATTTTAACCATGTCGATAACAACTTTTAACTGCCAGTTAGAAGAATCCTACGTTGGTAATTCAGTCGTGGGAGTAGCTCTATACCTGGCAGCCAAATACTGATATGACCATGGTTACCCATGCTATTTGTTTTCACCACATCTTTCAGACTGAAGCTAACTGGACCAGCCCTCTGGATACTTTACGTGAACCATCATCGCAATATTCATCCGTGGCAGACCACAGACGACTGTTTTATCTTCAATAAAAACCACCACTAATAGCTACTAACAGTCTTCAAACCATCAATTAACAACTCTTTTCCCACCAACTTCCTCCACAATAATAAGCGAGCGATATCACCGATTGCCGTTTATTACAAATCCAGATTGACCACTTTTCAACCGCAAACGCCACTTTATTTAATTCTCATTGTGAGCTCTATTAATTATATATCTTCTAATATATGCGTCGGATGAATTTGAAAAGGATGTCAGATGGTATACTATTGTCATTGACTGGTTTATTAAGATTTGAAACAAAAAATCGGTAAAAACAGTTATTTTAATTGTAAAAAAGGGGTTCATTTCTCACGGTGGGTTAACAGTTTTTATGAATCAATCTAATAACTTATACTAATATAATAATATAGTTTTGATATTTTAATTGTACTACACACGGAAGGATGTAGGAATGCCTGTGATTAAATTATTAAATGCATTTCTCGACATATGTTAAGATCTAGTTCCTTGAACTGGGATAACTAAATGCATGATACTAAAGATACTGTTTTTCGGGGATCTAAGACGTTTTACATATTAATTAAACTGCTAGTTGCAACTAGTTACCAATGTTATTATTATGGGAGGAAAAAAATGGAACATCCGAACTTTGTTGTGCGTGGCTATTAAATATACCCAGTTGTTTGAAGAAGAGCTATGAATTTGTTATGAATTTTTTGTATTAATTTTTAAAAAATAAAAAATTTGATACAAGTATAATAATGAGTGAAACGATAGAAAAGGTGAAACTAGTAAACCAAATCACGTTTCGAGTTTAAATATGTCACGGATTTTGCTGACCTCTCTAAAGGTCAAACAGATAAACCAAAATGAGTAGAAAAATTATAGTAGGCCTACTACATAATATAAACCTAACCTAGATCTCTAAATAGATATTTTGTTATATTTAACAAAAAATGAAAATAGTACAATTTAAGAAAAAAACGTGTAGTGTGTAGAAAGATGAAAAAAATCCAAAACGTTTAAATTTAATTTATATTATAGCTTACAAGGTCTCCGTAATCATCGGAATGAATTACAGATATAGTCAAGAAATTAATTCCTTTATGAATAAGACTAAATTATAAAACTATAAATTCTCAATCTACACGCAGATGTGTGATATTATTATTGATTTCATGGCGGTTCCGATCGCCCGTCTTTCCTATCCCTTAACGTTGACGGTGAGAGATGTCGACCCGCAAAAGATGCTGCAGGTCCATATAAAGGAGAAGCGCATCTCCATTTACATCGTGAAAAACACGGAACACAATTAAAATGAATTGCGTTTGTGCAGAAAACTTGGACCTCATTACCGGCCGTTAAATCGGTACTTGTGGCTTGAATCACACCGTACACTCGCTGCCCGGGACAGTGACGTCACTGGGGACCCGATTCTCTGTAGCTCGTGCAAGGGTACTTTGGGTTCAGAAGACTGATCAGTGAAGAAAATATTATCATTATATATTATAAATTTTAAAATAAATATTAATTATTATAGGGATGTGAGAGCCTTGTGTTACGTCGAACATTCCTTACATATCAGTTGATGGGGATAATTTTTTTTGAGAACTATGTAAATGATATTAGGAATGTGACAATTTAGCCTTTGGATGCCAACTAACGGAACTACAATTCATAGTCAGTTCGATTGAATTTATGTTATCAAGACACGGTAACATGCTTAAAAGTAACGACAAGTAAGACTGTGTAACTTATAATCGGATCAGAAAATTTGTATAGTTGATAAATTTAAATTTTCCATAAGATAACTTGAAAAAGAATCGTGAATAAGGTACGCGCTCAAGACTTTTAATCTTTCCATATAAGTTAGTCTTGTAATTCACTGAAATTGTATTGTTATATAGGAAACTTTCACGATTTTCCATAACAGATAGGCATATAACAAAAAAAAAAAAAAAATCACTATATACAATCATTGTTTCTCAATTAAGGCTAGGGATATGAATTAGTAGGACCGTTCGGCACTTCTTGTTTGCGGTGAGACTTCGAAGCGGTCTTGCCCCATGGCGACTGGGTACACCTTAATTACGCAACCCAGGAACACCTTTCAGTGTCGGTGAGTGTACTTCTCATCCGATCTGCCATATAATACACGTGATGCACATTTCTTTACGAAAAGTAAATTCTGTTTTGTTAGTTAAACAAGCCAAGTATTTACGACAAGGCCGTAACGTGTTAACGAAATGGCCGGCCGATACGTGTAGGGCTTAACAAGAGACAAGGTGACGTTTATTGGCTGCTGCTGGTGACGCCTCGGAACCGACGACCGCCGTGCGTGCGGGATACGACGAGACACGCGGCCGTCGCGGCAGATCGGGCAAGTGTGAAAACGAGCGCCGAAGCGATAGGAAGACGCTAATCGATAAATTACCAATGACATTTACTAACTCGAGACGAGACGAGACGAGCGAGAGAGAGAGAGAAAGAGAGAGAGAGAGAGAGAGAGAGAGAGAGAGAGAACCACCGTTAGGTTTTATTCCTATTTATTGACGGTTCTGACGTTCTACACTGGTCATATTTGAAACTAGTTCTAATATTTCTTATTTTTTCTCTCTCTCTTTCTTTCTTTCTCTCTCTCTCTCTCTCTCTCTCTTTTTCTCTCTTTCTCTCTCTCTCTCTCTATCTCTCTCTCTCTCTCTCTCCCTCCCTCTCTCTCTCTCTCTCTCTCTCTCTCTCTCTCTCACTCTCTCTCTCTCTCTCTCTCTCTCTGCCTCTCTCTTTCTCTCTCTCCTTAATGTTAATATACAGCTTGTTAAGGGACCCTCGTTAACGAGACAATATAAATAACAACATTTATCAGCAAGATAAGAATGTAATCAAGTTTTGATATCAAAAGAATGAAAGAAATGTATATAATCACACATAAATGTAATTGTACATTTCGACAAATTTGTTATTATTACTTGTATTCTTTTTTTTTGTCGCGTACACCAATGGAATTGCGATAGAGTTCACTCGTTTTTACGTCATCAACGATCATTTTTATAACCGTTCTCATTGTAAATATATTACAACAAACGATAACAAGATATCATTGTGGTTTATATAATTGATCGTTTTCCCACCAGAGCGCTCTTGCATTAGCTGAATATCCAAGATTACGTCAGTTTTATTGGATGAGATAAATATCGGCACATTTAATACAGGCAATTAACTGTGGGAGTCGTAATGTTGGTAACATTGCATTTCATTCAATGGAGATTAGTATCAATTAATATAATATATCGTTTAGGCGGGAACTAATGACTGATCGTTGAGGCGTGGAAGATTTTAATGCATTGTGAGGATATTTGAAATGAGTCAGTTCTAATTTTCATCTCGACAGTAATTCTTTTATTTCTCTGGATATTCCAGTGGATAGTCAGGTTTTCGAAGAGGAAGAAGAAGAATGGTCTGGACGACTATTTTTCGTTCATTTATTGGTATGTGTTGGAGGGGTTGGAGGAAATACGATGTTATATTCATTTGTTATAGGTCTATATAACCGTATATGAACAAAAAATCAATGTTGTAATGAATACAAGAACAAGGGGAGAAGAAAAAAATCAAGAATAATATGATATAGAATAACAAAATAAAAGGAAGATTCAAGATTTTCTATCCCTAATGTAATGTTTGAATATTATACTGAAATTTTCACTTCGAGATTCATTGTTCGTTGAATGAATCATATAATGAATAATTTTTCTTCGAGGTATGATATCGCCATTGTGGTGTCCCGTCCGAATGATCCTGACTTTCATACATATAGCCTCTATTGGGGAAAAATGAATTTTTATAGCGTTGAAGAAAAAAAAAAGAAACATTTCATTACTTGTATAATTGTGTGCTCTTCCTTTTTGAAAATTTTTTCTCTTCTATTCCTAAGAAATGATTTACTAGGATATTTTAGCATTTGTGAAAGGTTACATAATGTATTGAATAGGCATATATAGATAATATAAAATAGTGAAACTTCATTTGATAAGCGGCGATAAGCCTGTAATGTATTTCATAAATATACACATTTCAACACACTTAATGATAATGAGGGAGGAAGGGGTGAATTCTCGAATGAAAACGAACCATATTGAGGAGAAAATATAGTAGGATAACACGATGTGGGTCTTGGGGGTGGAAGAAATAAAAACTGAATGAAAACAAAGAAGACGAAGATTCTAAGTAAGATAAGGTCATGATCAAGTTCAATAAGAAAGCATACATACCGGTACATCAAAATTAAACATTTCCACTCGAGTGGTGAAACCACCATTGTGTTGCCCGATCCGCGCGATCCTACCGTGTCATTCTTAGCCAATGAATTTGTGACAAGATCTGAATGTTGATAAAGAAAAATGAAAATAGTTTACATAGTTGAAAACTTCATTACGATCTGTAATGAAACGTGAGTTTTGAAATATAGTACAATTAACTCTAAACTATTTAGGTCACAAATTCCATGTCACAACTTTTAACCGGAGCAATTAAAACTGTTAACTTTTATTCGATTCGACGTTTACGCCATCAAATCTCACACATTTCACACCTCATATCTCCAAGACGATCGGCAGTGTCGACACTAACAATCCATTAAAACCAAACGTTCGAAACGAACATAAAAAAAAAAAAAAATCCACATTACAAAGATTACAAAACATAAACTTACATTTTTCATTCTTTTCTCTTTTCGAAAACATTTGAAATTTGAATACAAATCGCATTCCCCATACCAACCTTAAACAGAAGTTTATCTCTGAACATGAATACAATTATCAGTTTATCCAACGTAACAACACGAAAGTTGAATATTAGAGCCACCTCTACGGAATAGCAAGTAGGCTATTTATGCCGTACCTGCACTGAGCTGTGACGTAGCACGTAGGCAGAGTTAGAGGAGTTAGAGGAGTTAGAGGAGGTAATTGATGAGACCATCATGCGTGTGGTCCGACAGTAGAATAAGTATACTCGGTTATTCTCTTATTATATTATCACGAGGCATATATTTCATGGATTTCAATTTTTTCGAATATTTTGTCTATTTGTAGGCCTACAGGTCTTCACGGGATTTGATGTCCTATTAAAAAATTGATTGAATGTCCATGTTTTTTTTTCTTAATGACATGAAAAACTATAAAATTTTGAAAATTTATAAAATTATCATTGGGAATAAAATTCAATATATTTCAATTTATTTTCTCTATTCAGAATCCGGTATCGTTATAGCAAATTTTTTGTGTTAGCTAACCTCTTATTCGAGAAACAAATACTGCAAGCTCTGAGAACTGTTCTCGTAAAAGGCAAGTAAAGGTAGAGTATACAAGAAGTAAGGTCAGGTTAGAATAAAGCCTCTAAAATATTGCTCTACTAATAATATCTGAGGCCAGCTATACACCAATAAACAAAAGACACTCATATTTACAATTACTTTTATTTTCTTGAAACCTACTCGTGCGCAACCTCTTCGCGCCACCTACAACAGCCAGATGATACTTAAGGGTGCATGAGAGTTGGTTTATATATCAGTACTTTTGCGATAACTCACGAACGGTATGAGTTATTGAAGGATATTCAACCCTGAAACTGGATTTTAACGAATAAAGAAGAAACCAATAACCCTAATTTTGGAGAAAACTAGGAATTATCAACCCAATTTCAGAAATTGAAATCAATTTATTTCTCCTCCAGGACCCGGCCTTTTGACTGATTCGTGACGTAGATAGTACTTTATGTTCAAAAACATAGAATCGGTGGAATTTGGTCTCTGGAGGATCAAAAAAATTATTATAATCACTGAAATTGAGATGATGATTTCCAGCTTTCTCTGAAATTGGGGAAATAAATATTGTCATTATTTATTGAAATCTAGTCTCGTATTGAGATGACTTTCAACCCCTGACCATATTTACAACAATTCATTCAAAGTAACCCCAAGCACATGTCACGCAGCCGTGTATACTTCATTCCGGTATACGCTCTTCAGTGCCCCCAGGTAACCATAGCAACCAGAAAAGTTGGGAGAAAACAAACTAATAATGAAGATCTGTTTGGAAAACACACTTTGGGGGACATTGTTGTCCACTCGTTGAAGGCATTACACTCAGATCTAGCACGACCTATTCCCACAGCAGACACATATGGACCTCGCTGGGATCTGAACCCAGCACCGTACATTCAGATCCAGCACAAGAGCATATACCAACACTAAAACAACAGAGGCATTACCTTCAACTCTTCCACCTACAACAATGTTCCAATTCTAGAATTATTCCTTCTTCCTTGTTCTGCTTGTTCTGCTATTCATTATGTAGGCCTAATATTTTTTTCTGTTTTTTATTGGAAATTACAGGAAATGATGTGAATTATTCGTATGTAGACCTATACCGTCTTGAAGGTATTATAGATATCTGTTTCTGCAGTATTAGAATGTTGACTCTCATACCGCCAGAAAGTTATCACCAACAAACTGATATTTCGCGAAATCGACTCCCATGTACTCTTAACTTCGCTATTTAATTAAAAAACAAAAACAACGATAAGTATACACAGCTATTGTGTTTCCAATTTAATCCCATCTGACCCAGTAACCTTACGCCTAACACCTGCGTGATGACGCGTCGACACTGCCGGTCGTTATGTCTCGTACATAGGGGAGACGGTCGATCGGACCCGGACTCTGTGGTATATACGCACGAAAGTTGGAGCACGAAAAACTGATTAAATAGATTTAAATAGGAAAATAGGTTTGTCGGTTAAAGCTGGAAACATCCGTTCATTGTACAACGAAATTACAGTGATTTTAGTATTAAAATTGCGTTTAATCATTCCATTATATGTAGTTCCCATTCTCGATTAATGATCTTATATTGTAAGCCATTATCAGATATTCACACATTGCGTGCTCAAGAGATGAGATAAAGGTCAAGAGATAGGAGGAGATAAAAATCAGTGAGAAATTCGAAAAATTTCTCTTCGCAACATTTATGATTGATGTTTGAATTGATGAAATGTTCATCATGCCTGAACTTATAGTTCACTATTGATGTTCAACAGTTTGTGAAAAAGTGATATTCAAATTTGTGATGATATATTTGCCATGCGGTGGTCCGTCCGAACGATCCTATCTTGTCCTTCTCAGCCTTGATTGGTAAAAATGACTTCCGAGTCCAAGGTGTTGATAATGGAATTGGATTTTTTTTTTTTTTTTTTGTTTCTTGCGTATAACAGAAACTGCATGTCCTTCGAAATGAGCATATTTCGATTCGACGGAAATTCTTCAAATATATTCAAATTAATTATATTAAACCAATTCAGCATGCAGTTCAAACAATAAAAATACTTAGTCATCAATGTCATGCACAAATTATTTAGTTGCCATAAAAGTGTGCATTTTTTAATTGAATCATTTTTAAATTCAATCAATTCATATGCCAAAACCTGATAGAGTGATCAAATTTTCATAAGCACTTGGAATTCCCTTTGAAAATTTCAATATTAGTTATTTCAAGATGTATTAATCATTCGAATTTACACTTGATAGGCCTACGCAATACCATTAATCAGATAATAACACATTCGAATTGATAAATTCATATTTACAACTCGTTGACTCAACCACCAACGATAACACTGATAGCGTTTGTATCTCCACTCGTACCCACGAGAGATGAAGACTCAAACCACCCGATCGCTGCTGATATGGGTACAAAGGACGGTCGTTCGGAACCCTCATATCTCGTATATCCAGTCTACTTCCCAACTTTTCTTGAACACACTGTACGTTTGAAGATCATTTAAACAAGTACACGAAGCAAGTAAGTAACAAGTAACCCAACAACCAAAAAATAAATAAAAATGAAATAACGTCTTTTTAAATTGAATTTTTATTTTCCTCCGACCTGAGAATGTAGCGCGTTACTAAATGTTATTTACCGATGTAGAAGCTAGCCGCCTTATACGGTTCGTATACAGCTCAACCCTGTTAATATTTTATAATAACTACCGAACTACAGTTTTAAATAAATTACTTCGGTTTGAAACGCCACATGAAATCATCATCATCATACTACAAGTTCTCACATAATTTATAAAAACTGATTTTTAGAGGTTTCAATATGGATTATTAAATGTATAAAATTAAAATTTAACTTGTTATCACCCATTATAAATTTTTTATACCTTGAATGATTAACCTAATTAAACTTTAATCATCACTGGACAACACTGATATCGTTTTGTCTCCTACTATACCAATAAAAATGAAATAAACGGTAATTGGTGGTTATCAAATATTTAGGAACCCAATATATTGGGTAAAAATGATCGTGGTTTCTTCGCAACCCTTACCTTTGGTTCATTTAGTGCAAAATCAATAATAACTGAATCCATCTTCACCAAACATCTTTGAAATCAGAAGAGGTAGCAATCGATGTTCAATTATTTTTGTGAAAACATAGAATTTTAGGGCCGACTAAATTTATTATCCATCGAATGTATCCATTATAAACCGTCACTACCGACCCTTTAATATTTTACAACCACCTAATAAAATACCCTCTCATCTCATCATTCCACTACCTCATTCATCATTCACCGACGCCAATACATCTTAGTTATCATTCCAGTGCGTCGTTAAACACAGTATAAAAATTAATAAATACGATTCTTAATGATCTTCGCATCACCAGTACATGTAGCTCAGGGCAACGCATTCGATTCATGTGATCCTGGAGGTGGGGTGGATCGGACCTCGGTTCGATCCCCGCCAACGTCCATCTTCACTGGGGTTTTTCGTGGTTTCCCTCTGTAATCTAGTCTGAAGCACACACACACAGAGTTTCATACTCTACGTAGGCTTCTTACATGGTAACTTATAAATTGTTAACTTCATACCTGTATTATATTGATTGTAAGAATAAAATGAATTTTAAATAAAATAAAAATCTGGGATGGTTCCTATACGGTACAAGTCACAACCGCTACCTTCCCACTATCCTTCCCACCACACTTCCATCTCATTATCCAACCATCTCATTCATCATTCCCCGACGCCAATAGATCTCAGCTAATGCACCCGATATAAATAAGTGAGTGTGTGTTCGAGACACAGTGTCTCTGTACGCTGCATGCAGTAACAAGGCGAGCTGGTAACAATGCACCGACCGATCCCTTGTGGCCGTGTTGTTGGGCGCGGTGGCTCGGCCGAACATGCGAGACAATAAAACACATCCCAATTAATATCGATCAAACAGTCTCGAGCAGTTGGAAACGAACCTAGACATACCTTGGTCGTTAAAGAGATTTAACTTGTATTATCTTTAATAGACTGTTTAGCATTCGAGATTGCATGCATTACAATGGATAAGAAATAATAAAGAGTGAATGGGGGCGATTTAGTGAAATACTATAGTTTTTATGTGATAGTTTTTGGACGATATGAGATATCAAAAAATTGAATGCCGGAGAAAAACAAATATGTTTAATATCTTTGAAATGATGTGAAATATTTCAATGTATATGATTCAACAACGAACAAAACCAAAGAATTGATGAAATATAAGTACGAAGAGTATGAAATATAGCATAAATAAATAAAGAGCATTCAAGACAACTTTTCGAATTTATTTCAATGTATATGATTCAACAACGAACAAAACCAAAGAATTGATGAAATATAAGTACGAAGAGTATGAAATATAGCATAAATAAATAAAGAGCATTCAAGACAACTTTTCGAATTTATTTAAAAGATAAACACATAAAGCTAACATAAAAGGCAAACTTTCAAGTCTAAATGTAACTTCGCAGTCTCCACTTTGTTATAATATATATTTTATTACATTTTCTGATCAGCAGACAAAGCGTCGCTTCCCGTGTGACACGTCCTGACTGGTCGACACGTCCGGTCGACGACGCTGCGGGATAGGGGAGACGGTCGATCGGAGACCGGTGTAATAAAACCACGGTGTGTGCGCCTACGCCTTGTGGATGATGTTAAACAAACATGCGAAGAATTCGCGTTGCTATAGTAACTAAATGCAAACAAATGCTGACATTATGAGAAGTGGGATATTACTGTTCAAAGGTAGAACGAAAGCCATATAAAATAAGTTATGACGTGTTTTTATTGTTGTTATTATAATTATTATTATTATATGGATATGTAGAGGTCATTGTACACTTTACTCAAATGTATTAGAAATGTTACGAATTGATTTTTTCTTCGATTCTGGATATTTCTAAAACAAGACATAAACTATGTCTATAGTATTGGTGGAGGAGCCGGGTTTTTAATATGTGAGGAACAAGTGCTGTAAAAACGACCCTAGCTCGATTACCTATAGCTGTGATGCGACTCTTGTAAGAAATACTTCACAAGGAAAATAAAATGGAGCCGTTCAAGATCTAGACTACGAATTTCATAAGTGGTATAACAAAGGAGAAAGAAGAAAAACAAAGTAGAATCCGAGAATGAGAATACAAAATGATCCCCACGATCGACGATAAGAGCGAAGATTTTTCCACCGCAATTCAAATCCTGAAATTATTGCCGAAAGGACTCATGGAGTAGCAAAATACCGGTACACTCATGGACTAACAAAATACCGGTACACTCATGGACTGACAAAATACCGGTACACTATTGGACTAACAAAACTAATAATGTAAGAATTATTATCAGTCATGATTATTTTGTTCTTCTGAAAGTATACTATTCTGAACCTATGGGTCTATATAAAAACCAAAACACATTCAAAGATACATTATCAAAATCTGAAGAATGAATTAATTCAAACGGAAACTGCCGTCTAAAATATCCAATAAAATACGAAACCTGCTGTAAATAATAAGCCCAATAACAATAACAATAACAATAACAGTCCAACACTCGTGGCACCCGACACATCTAGCGGGCAGTGAGGTGTAACCGAGTAACTATCCACCCCGCCGTGTCCCAAGTGTCAAGTCACACTGCGCATGCGCTACATCGAAACCCGCGGTCGTCACTCCACGACTATACTCCGAAACACCCGTTCGAAACATCTTCTGTTTTAATTAGCTAGTTGTCATAAATGTTATTCAATTCTTTATATCATCGAGTATCATTAGAGGATCGACACCCCCGTGCGGTAATGTTAATATATATGAGAAACGGTCGATCGTGAACCGCAATACTTGAATAACATCTGATAGGTTATGAAGGCTCACCCCCGTGTTCTATAGTAGCATACGTGTATCTATAGAAGATGAAGGAGCGAACCCCCGCGCGATAGTCTTGTGGCATAAGGGGGACACTCGCTCGGAACCTTCTTTTATGGATACAAGTTACACAAGAGAAATGAAGGTTTGAAACACCCGCGCACTAGTGGTATGGGATACAGGGGACAGTCGATCGGGACCTTGGAATGTATGCTAACAAGCAGATTTACATATGAATGCTGTTGAGAATTATAGTAATGTGATTAACGTACTGATTCTACTCGAATGTTTATCGAATACGACATTGTTTAACATCAATAACTTATATTGGAATCGTTTTGAACTTGTATATTTTATGTTTAATAAGAAATCGAAAAGAATTGTATACCGACTTGCAACAAGTTGTAGCTGTGTGGTTGCTATGAATATAAATATGAATATTATTTCAAGTTTATTCTTACATTTATTAATATAATAAGTTACTGATCCTGAAGTTGTGAGGTGAAGGTTACGATCGACCGTCTTCCCTGATCCACATCACTAGCGCACGGGTGTTTCGCGTACTAACCTGGCGTGGATACCAGTCGGGTAACGTGATTGTGTTTTAGTTAGTTGGTATTCCTTCTCAGACTTCATACAAAAAATAACGATTGATTTAACAATTGAAAAATGATGAATAAGTCATTTTCTGTGGCATTACTTTGCATGCTATATAATATGTAAATATAGGAGGGCGGTATCTCTACTGGTAAATAGACGCCAATAGATCTTATAATCATTACAGTATGCAGTTAAACCCAATATAAATAGATAGAAGAATATCAATTTTATTGTCAGCTGTTCATACAAATGTGATTGACCACAAGGATCCAGCTTGATAATCTATACAAAATTACAATTGAATTACAAAAATTACTTATGTAAAATTATAAACTTATATCTAGGTATAAAAGTCGACTATTTTGAAAAAAGGAACGTTATTGTAACAGAAATACAAAAGATAAAAGATAGTACATGACTGATAAACAGTTCCTTAATTCTAGGTAAAAACATAAAATGGCTTCTATGATACCATGGATGAAAGATCCAAAAAAAAAGGATAATCGTATCGATATAAAAACCTCGCATCCAGAAAAAAGTTCGGTGTTCAATAATTCATTGAGAATCTTTGATCAAGTCATGGATTGCTAAATGACAGAGAAAAATATAAATAGATTAATTCATTCAATTTATTCAATGCCGCCAAAACGGTTGCCGCTTGGACACTCTGTAACAATATAGAAAAAACGCATTATTTCAATAAAATGAAAGATCCAATTTGAAAAAAATGGTGTTCAATGATGCTTCATGACCCCACCAACACCTAGGTTATTTGGGGATACGAATGAGCCGGTGATATATTGTGATATAAAATAAATACCCAACTATTAAAATTAATGAACACACCTTCAACAATACATTCAATTCTTCTCAAATCCGACTTTAAATTTATTTCTAAATAATCTGTTGCCGGTACTTACTCAGGTCTTTGTCACTGAGTCGTAATTCACTTACGCAAGAATACAACCACTTTATTACAGTCCCCACTCGCGAGTATCATTGCTAATCCTATAAGAGGCCGGCCAATGGAATTCACTCCTCGCGATCACGTACTCATAATCTCTAATACGACACTGCCGATTAATATCGCCTTTGTCACGAGACAGAGAGAGAGAGAGGAGAGAGTTAGAAAAATGGATATATAAATAGATAAAATAGATATAGAATACATATATATATATATATATATATTGCATATTATATATCGATTGCTATACGCACAGGGAGAGAGAAACAGAAAGATGGAGAGGGAGGGAGAGGGAGAGAGGAAGACCGAGAGAGACAGTAAGCGAGAGAGAGAAGAGAGAGAGAGAGAGAGAGAGAGAGAGAGAGAGAGAGAGAGAGAGAGAGAGAGAGAGAGAGAGAGAGAGAGAGAGAGAGAGATAGAGAGAGAGAGAGAGTAAGGGAGATAGAGAGAGAGAGAGAGAGAGAGAGAGATGGAGAGAGGGGGGGAGTGAGAGAGAGAGAGAGAGAAAGAGAGAGAGAGAGATAGGGATAGAGAGAGAGAGAGTGAGAGAGAGAGAGAGAGGGAGAGAGAGGGAGAGAGAGAGAGGGAGAGAGAGAGAGTGTGTGTTTAACAAAGGAGTTGACCAGTTTCTCTGTTGGTAAGATTAATCTGTCGTTTATGCATCTGGTAAGCCGTGGCGGGACCACCCTCGTGTACGATTTGTCAAGCGACATGCAGCGTTGCAGTAGCCCCGTGTAACAACCTATTGATTGATTAAGACAAATCTAATATACTGCAATTACCTTGTTTCCCAATCAATTATGTATGAAAATCATAATAATTCCTGATGATAATTCAAATGATGATAAATTCATAATAATTTTTCAGGAAGGTATGTTGATTAATTGCATTTCAAAATTGTGGAAAAACGTGAGTAATAACTGTAATTCGAATGTATTCAAAATTTGTTCCAAATTCAAAAAAGAAACAATTGATATGGTTGGATATCAGAGGGAAATAAATATATATATATACAGGCCTATATATATATATATATATATATATATATATATATATATATATATATATATATATATATATATATATAAATGGTTATTGCCACTGATATACTCAATTCAAGTATAATGATTATAGACGACCTTATCATAGGCATACACATATCAGTCGTAAGAGAAAGTATAAAAACCACGCCGACTAGAAATCACCTCCGCGAATAACTACAGACAAGAGTGTGATAATATGAATTAAACGTCATCATTACTGGGATTATGGCGAGTTGATTGACGAGGTAAAATGCAACTGGTATAAAGTAGCAAAGAGAGTTCCTTGTGTTACGCCGTACACAATGTGTTTTATGGCGGGATCGCCGCAAGGATGCAGTTTATCCATTATCCTCTCGCGAGCTCCTGCATTGCTCAGTGGCGGCGCGCATGTGCAGTGTTGCACTTGTACATTTATTATATTCAATGGAATATTCATGAAATATATAATGGCATTGACCACGGATCTATTTCAGGACTAATTTTGGAAAAGTCTACTTTTACTCCAATTTCCTCTTCTTAAGCTGTTGAATATAATTCAGATGAATAAAATCAGCCAACTTCAGAAAATACTAAAATATGAGGTTTCAGCTCGTAGAGAATAACGCGCAAAAATCATTCGTTGTCAACCTCGGGACTACCAAGAGTGGAAATTACACGTTCTGAAACGTGAGACACGGTCGAAAACAAAAACGAGAAAACCAATGACAATTCAAGACTTGGACTCCAGAGAGTGGCTTGTATTACAATATCAGGCCAGGACGAGGGGTTTACAACTCGCAAATCAGGTGTACACCTGATTTCAGATGATTCCAAGAGATTCCAAGGGGATATCAAGTTATTTCAATGGAATGCCATGGCAAATGTACACCGAATTGAGACGCCACTACTTGTTCCAGCCAGTGGTATACAAGATGCACTCTGGACCTCAGCTGCATGCAACCTGAAGAGCCGCCACTGCTGGCTCCAGCCAATGGAATACAAGATGCAGTTTGAGCCTGACTTATGGGTCTGGTGTACGGGCCCCAGGTAGTCAGGCCTGGACTGTAAATCTAACAGCGGCTCACGGTTAGCAGCTCGTGTATCACAACAACCGCAGCTGGGGCTCGAGCCCAGGACTATCTCTGTGCAACGTGCTCTCATAATTGCTTCTTATACAAATATAATACAAAACTGGATTTTATTTTTATTTGAATACAGTTTATGTGTCAAATGTGTCAAATGACGGTAAAGAGTACAAAACTGAATACAAAAATACTCTAATACAAAACTGAAGCGCAAAATGACCTCGTTGTCTGTCGACGCACCTTTAACTAACAGTCGGCCATGATCGCTTCCTTCCCAATATCCTCCCGACTACCCAAGAACCTTCATCTCATCATCCCATCATCCCATCATCCCATCAAAAACTGAATACATTTTCAACTACACAAAATAAATAAAAATGCAAATTCGATAAACAACTGAAGAGTGTGAGTAGGTGAAGACAGTCCAAGTGAATTTGAAAGAAGCATTACTCGATGCAATTCCTGATGCGTATTGTTTGCTTAACGACCCCGCCAACGGTCGAGTCATTTGGGGGTACGATTGACCTGATGGTGATATGGTGACAGATAAATGATGAGGAGCTCGGACTGATAATGACTGAAAATCGCCTGATGCTGTTACACACAAGTGATCTTTTCACCTTTAATTGTTACTAAATAATATTTTAGTCACTAGTATTTTCGACACATATTGTCTGCATATTGTGATATATTTGTTAATTTTGTGTTAATCTTGCACAGTTCAAGTTCTATGATCATTTATAACTGTGAAATCACCCTGGCGGTGACTTTTCGCCCTATGAAGACTGGAAATGCCCTAAGAACCCTGATTCAGTTGAATCACAATCGAATGAGCGGCAAACTGAAATTGACAATTATTCCACACGTATCAGTGAAACAAATCAGTGAACTGAAATAACTACCCCCCCCCCCCCCCCTTTACCCTCTTACCGACCACCCACGCAACCCGCCACGCATGGCCACCTCCGCCTCGAGACACCCAACCGTTCACGTGTGAACATCCCGCGAGACCCCCGTCCGGACCGTCTTCTTGTTTCACCCCGCGCGACAATGGCAGCTCTGAGAGGGTGGGTGGGGAGGGGGGGGGGCTTATGTGCTAGTCTGTCATCTTACGCGTTACTTCGAGGCGATCGCACCGGGACACAGGAAGGCGTTGGAGGACGACACGACAAGGATGAGGGACGGGGGGAGGGGAGGGGAAAGGGGGTATATGTCTTGATGAGCGGGAAGAATTGATTACCGGCACATTTCTCTGAGTTGCTACATACGCTTGCTTCATGTGATCTGAGAGATGAGGGCAACATCAGACCTGGTTCGATCCCCGCCACCGTCCATCTTTACACGGCTTCTCGTGGTTATACTCTCTATAGTCTAGCCTACAATGGTTCCTACTATCTATAGGCCACGACCGTTTCCTTCCCATCGATCTGTCTCATAACCTATATAAGGAACCTTCATCTCATCATCCCATCACCTCATTGATCATTCATCCGACGCCAATAGATCTTAGTTATCAGTACGTTGAACCCGTTGAACCCAGTACTCGTTGAACCCAATATAAATGAAAAAAAGAAAATAGTTGATTCGAAATCGCATACTGGGATATTCGATATCACATACACATGGTCGCAGTGCTAAGGCGACTACAACGAAGACACAAACTGAATCGGACATTTTCTCGATGTTTGTGCCGAGATGGAACATCCGAAGGAGTCTAGTCGTTCAGAAATTCGGTCGTACCAACCAATATTTGAAAGAGAGCGTGCTGTTCATTGACGATCCCATCAACTTCTAGGTTATTTGGGGTACGAATGTGGATGTTTTTCATGCGGGACACGGAACCATACTCGACTTGACTTTAGTTTCTAAAGCAGTGGCTTGGCTGACCGAGCCACCGGGGACGACCAGTTGAACAACTTCTCGAAAAATGAGGGAAAAGCTGCAGTGTCCAATATGTCGTCTTTCAGAGGTAAGAAAAAAACGTAATTTCATTGAGAATCTTAAGAATTACCTGTACAATAATGTATTCAAATTTCAATAAACTCACTCGATATTGCAGAGTACATCGTTTTCCACAGTCCTATCCGAACATGCAAGTTGCCTCAACATTTCAGCTTACCTGAAATCAGAAGAAGATGAATACATAATTAGCATTGATCATTCATTTCTATACACCAGGACATCGAGAATGAAATCCAGAGATATGAAAGGAGAGACAACGTCGTTGGAGTTTATGAACATTTCTGCCTCTCGGCCGCTGTTGTCGCCATAGTGCTCGTCTATTCGGCTACAGCAGCAAACCACCATTGACGCGTTCATTTATAGCGGGAGTAACAACACGCTGTAATGATGACAGATCTATTGGCGTCGGTGAATGATGAATGAGATAACGACATGGAAAGTTATCGGGGCAGATGAAACCAAAAATTCAGCTGAACGACGGAGAAAAAACACGAAAAAACCGCAGTCAGGGAACGGGACTAGATAAGTGATCGATGAGTGAGGACGAAACCAAAATCAAACCAGCAAACAAAAATATAAAAATTTCCAATACAATGGCACAAAATGTTTTCAAAAATTGTGAAGAAAAACCTAAATAGGAATTGAAAATTTCTAGAGATTTTCAAGACATATTAAGACTTGATATAGATTTTTTTTGTTTTTTTTCTTTTAATGCTGCTCAACGACCCCACCAACAACCAGGGTGACACGGGAAGGTGGGTAAGAATGAGCGAGTGATAATGAAATGATAAAGTGATGATAGGTGAAAGACCATAACAAAATGCATGCCTTATGCGGGACTCGGCTGTACTGATTGTTGAAAACAGAAAATAAGATTCGATGTAAAACTATCCAATAAGCGACGAGGATTCTCGATGCTAAGAGACATATTTTCTCCAGTGTCTATAGAATTGGGCATCAACCCCGCCGTGATCGAGTGTGTTTCTATACAAAACACACATCCAAGCATACGCAAGCAATGCGTCAAGCCTGTTCGTCACAAGACGGTTCCGATCGACCGTTTCTTCGGTCTATCAACACTAACGGTCGGCCGCGTCGAGCCGTCAAAATGCATACACAGGCAATGTGTCAAGTCTACTCGTTACAAGACGGTTACGATCAACCGTCTCCTTATCCATCAGCACTGACGGTCAGCCGCGTCGAGCCGTTAACAAGAGCAGAGACACGATGCAGTATGTGCGAGAAAAAACGAATAAAAGAATTTGTTGCCACCGCCAAAAATTAGTTTTCCGCGGGTCGGCGTCGTCAAGATGTGAGGGGGAGGAAGGGGGGAGGACAACAATGGCAGAGGGTGGAGGGGGAGGGGATCACATTCGAGCATGAGGGAAATTGAACGTCAAAGAAATTCTCATTTGTACAGATAAAAAGTGAGAAACAGTATACCCGATAAAGCCAGAATGGATGGGGGATGGGGAGAGAAAAGGAAAGGAAGCGTTTTTTCTCGTGTCGTTTAAAAAGAAAAACGAGAACTATAAGACAGCAGTCTCTCCCAATCTCTCTCTCTCTCTCTCTCTCTCTCTCTCTCTCTCTCTCTCTCTCTCTCTCTCTCTCTCTCTCTGGAAGAAGACGACAACAATAGAAGATCTGTTGTCTTCGTCACAGTGGTGAATGTTTTTTCTCGCCGGTTATACCCGAGTTTCAATTAAATAGGGGCAGCTATTCGACGGTTTCCATCCCTTGGCTACACAAAGTGTGACGTAAGAAAGACGACTGTTTTTACTCTATATCCATCTCTCTCTACTCAAGATGAAATGTCGTTAATGAAACTTGTCATCTTGTCTGCGTCTCTCTCGCTCACTCTCGTGTCAATGTTGGCGCATCGCTGGGAGGGAAGGGGGAAGAAGAAAGAGAGGAAGCAGTCAATGTTAGAGAATGGAGCAAATTGAATTAAAGAAGTGTGATGAGGAGACGTAATTTGTCAACTGGAAACACATAGGACGAATGACGAGGGGATGTTATGCAGAGTGAAGACAAGTTTTACAAAAACATCGATCCATCTATTATTGTCAAGAAACATTCATCTATCAGCAAGGGGAACCCACTCAGAGCGTAACATTTTCAGTGTCAACCTCAAATATAAATAATCGCAGTGGCTTTCCGTTTGGATATATTGTACTGAAACTGCCGATGGAACTACGGAAACTCCTTGCCGATATTGTGCGTGATGTAAGATGGACTTGCCGCCCCGGTGGCTAAGTCAA
Source organism: Brachyptera putata (assembly GCA_907164805.1). Classification (NCBI taxonomy): domain Eukaryota; kingdom Metazoa; phylum Arthropoda; class Insecta; order Plecoptera; family Taeniopterygidae; genus Brachyptera; species Brachyptera putata. Next base: position 30,027,987 of record OU015466.1, on the reverse strand, counting down.
TTATCGCTAGCGATAGTAACTGAAGTCACCGTTGGACGTGGGTTCGAGTCCCGCATAAGGCATGGGTTTTTGTAAACGTCCTTTCATCTATCATCAATTCATCGTTTCATTATCATCCGCTCATTCGTACCCCCGTATAACCTAGCTGTTGGTGGGGTCGGTAAGCAACATTACAAAAGATGGACTTGCTAGCATCGGGGCCGGGCAGTAAGCCCCATCAATACAAGTTCAGCACAATTCTTGCACCAAGCTACGGCCGGGGCAGTGTGCCAATGCGACTGTCCGAATGACGACTCAGCGCCCAAACAACTGATCCACCCGTCTCGGTTACACTCCATTCAAATAACCGTTAACACACAAAGTTCCTACAATCTCATTCAATATTTATATCTAGCATTATCTCCGGTTATAATAAAGTTGAAAAAAGTACTTTTTGTGGTTTCCCTGTATTTAAAAACAACACTCTTCCGAACGTGTATCCATCCCAGCTTATTGTCCTGATACTACAGAAAATGAGGTTTCACGGCGCGTTAACGACGAGACATAACGGTTAAAATAAGAGAAACGAATTCTAAACTATACAACAGTTGGATTCTTTTCATTATAGTTTATCAATCAGAGCAAATAAAACAAGCCTCAGAATTCATATGCTTCAGTTTTTGTGTTCCTTTATGAGAGGATGTGTAAAGGTAACCATATTGGCGTTGATGTTACTCATAACAATACAAATAACAGTTCATATGTTTCCCGCTCTAAAAGAGAATCGAAACAGCCGGGTATAGCGTTAAAGAATAGAGGAGACGGTCGATCGGGGCCGTCAATAATACAGTAAGGTTCGGTACAAATACGTGTTTCATTGTATAATTGTATAGAAATTGTAAAGATCTTTTTAAGGTATATGTAAAGTTAAACGAACGGTGCATAGTGCCATAACTCAATGTCCATGAGAACACTAACCCATTGTTACGTCTTTAAAACTGGTAATTAATTAGGTGTCTAGTGTTAAAAATATAAGGAAATGTAAACTTGGAATTTATACATTTATTTTAAGAATACAACTTATAATTATTGTGAAAACAGAATGTTATTTTCTCGGAGAGATAAACTACGAGAATGGTTTAAATTAACAAGGTGGTTATAAACTAGAGGAAATGTCTGAATAATTATATTTGATCGAGAGAATTAAAACAAAACTAGAGGAAGACAGCATGTTTGTCGAGTTACCATAGCAACTGGGAAAGTTGAGGGCAAATCAACTAATACTGAATTATTGTGATTGTGGGTCTCTATTCGGAGTACATTGTTGAACACTCATTACCACAGTTCGTGAGAGAACATGAAAGATTTGAGAAAATGGTTGAATGAATTCAATAAAATGGTCAGTTATGGTTGAAATGTGTTGACTAGAAACTAACTTATTATAGAGTTAATTCCACGATGTTTCAGTTTCACGGTTCAGAAAAAAGGATTAATTTGAATATTCCATCCATATGTGAGAGGGGGGACGCTGAAGAGCGAATACCGGAATAGAGGTCCTCGGTCGTGTGACATGGGCTTCGGGGTACTTTCCAATGGACTGTGGTTAGGGTTCAAGTGAGGTTGGACACCCAAGCCCATGTCACACAACCGAGTATGCTTTATTCCGGTATACGCCCTTCAGGTGCCCCCAACCAGAAGTCAATTATATTTTCAATTTTGAAGAGGCCGACGATTACTTGTATTGAAGATGAACGCCACTAACTGGATTTGGCATCTAAGGCACCAGAATTCGTACAGTCGAAAAACAATATGAAAACCGAAGTAGGGGCCATATGATACCGTCCACAGCCGCCCCGGGGGTCAACTATCGCTAGCGGTAGTAACTGAAGTCACCGTTGGGCGTGGGTTCGAGTCCCACATACGGCATGGGTTTTTGTAAAAGTCCTTTCACTTATCATCACTTCATCGGTTCATTCGTTCATTTCGTACCCCCGTATAACATAGCTGTTGGTGGGGTCGTTAAGCAAATAATAATAATAAAATGAAAAGATACTGTCCACGTTACCATGTCGGAGCACACGGTATAACCCAATACAACCCATACCGCAGCGCACTAGGTCGTTTTCCCCGTGCGCTCCACTCACATGCGTGTGATATGAATATGCGTGGCAGCAGGTTACGCATCACGGCCTACCAGAGCCCGGAGTACGCGTGGAAGACACGGCTTTCTGGGGTCGCTGACTCACCGAATGACTGACAGCCGTGTCTACGATTGATTCCACGCACGGAACTGACTTTAATCGCCATCTTCTGCTTCCTACATCCAACAATGGAGATCCTACACACTGCTATATTTGTAGCCACGGAAGAAGAAGAGTAATTGAACAAAAATCAGTCCCATTCACAATGTAACACTGGCAAATGCAGCGCAGTGGTTAACACGCTCGCATCATGTGATCCGGGAGGCGAGGGGAATTTCGAACCCAGTTCGATCTCCGCCGCCGACCATCTTTCCCTCTGTAGTGTAGGCTGATGCCGGGATGGTTCCTACATCAAGTCGGCAAAGACCGCTTTATTCCCACTATCCTTCCCATTACCCAAGAACCTTCATCTCATCATCCCATCATCTCATTAATCATCCATCCGACGCCATTAGATCTGCGCTAGAATTATATTCACTAAAACTGGAAGAAAATAAGCGTATACGCACTCCACGCATTTCTGTGAGTAAAATTGTCGATCAATTTATGTGTGTAGGCCTAGATTCAGATTAAAAGTTGTAATCTCGTATTTCATAATTTCAATTGACGCAAGTATACATTTTCCAAATTAGCATGAAACATTGTTCATTGTTCTATGAAAACAAATGCACATAACAATAAATAAAGTAATATAATATTAAATAATGAATAAATAATATGTTCAACTGAATTATTACCAACTTGTTCTATCAGGAAACTTCAATTCAATAACAATTGTGTTCATATCTCGAGAAACAATGGTTAATATATAACAACGAGTACGAAACGTCACACAAGCTAACAAGTACAATTAGGTTCAATTCTCAGCCACGATAATAAAGTGATTAAACCGTTGGTATGCGTGCGACAGTATCCGCATGCTGTCTCTGATTTTATTAAATTAAAATTATATCAACTTTTAATAATTTAACATAATAATCCAGTTGTATAATAGAACCAGTGTAATACATACGTGCACACACACATGGTATACACACATAGCACCAGAACAAATTGCTAACATTACTTTTATTAAACAACTGAGCAGAAAAATACAAATAAAAACTATTAATAATAAATTATCGACTAAACAAGCAAGAGAAGTCTAGTTTTTTATGAAGTGCAATTATAGCCTTGATATACTTGTGTCGATGAAAGATGAGGCTCGGGTCACCCGTGTGCTAGTGGTGTGGGATAGGGGAGACGGTCGCTCGGAACTGTCATCTCTCGTGAATACAAGTATACTATAGGCTCTAGTAATTACAGTTTCATATAACCACTTCATTCCACGTGATGTAGACCATGTTCTGTCTAGTTGGATGAAGAGTGCCAATGTGACGGCGTGAAATAAGGAGAAAAACGGCCTCGTTGGCTGACGAGTGCCAATGTGACGGCGTGAAATAAGGAGAAAAACGGCCTCGTTGGCTGACGAGTGCCAATGTGACGGCGTGAAATAAGGAGAAAAACGGCCTCGTTGGCTGACGAGTGCCAATGTGACGGCGTGAAATAAGGAGGAAAACGGCCTCGTTGGCTGACGAGTGCCAATATGACGGCGTGAAATAAAGAGGAAACGGCCTCGTTGGCCGGAGAGTGCCAATATGACGGCGTGAAATAAAGAGGAAAACGGCCTCGTTAACTGACGAGTGCCAATGTGGCGGCGTGAAATAAGGAGAAAAACGGCCTCGTTGGCTGACGAGTGCCAATGTGACGGCGTGAAATAAAGAGGAAAACGGCCTCGTTGGCCGGCGAGTGCCAATGTGACGGCGTGAAATGAATAGGAAAACGGCCTGGTACAATCTTATCCACGCAAGAAGGTCGTCTACCAACTGGATTATTACAATGCATTCTATAATTAGAAAATCACGCTGCATTAACGCAATTCGAAAGATGCAGTTGCGTTCAACATCGAAAAATCAGAGCACCCTAAAGATTGGGGGCACTGAAGAGCGAATACCGGAATAAAGTCGACTCGGTCGTGTGACATGGGCTTCGGGGTATACTTATAAATGGATGGTTGTGAATGTGGTTGTACGGTCCAGGTAAGGTTAGATCTAGGAGGAATGTACTGATACTGAATCCTCCTAGGGTTGGATACCCAAACCCATGTCACACAACCGAGTCGATTTTATTATTTTCTCTTCCACTCTTTTCTGTTTACTCAACTTTATTCAGGTATACGCTCTTCAGGCGCCCCAAAACAGGCGCACATACACAAATATAATCACTAGAATATTTGTGTTTGTTATATTGGCAGACACACAACAACCTTCTGTGAATACAAGTATAGGAACGTGCAACACATACTAATATATAAATATGTATCGAATCGTCGCTCGACATAACTTACCTTTGCTTACCTCTAACTCACCCCCCTCCCAATTATAAGTAACTACTAACTACTATAACTACTAATTACGAAGTGCAGATAATTCTTCGACGGTGGCAACGTAATTACCCTAGGTACACATTACCAGTATTTAATGTACGTCATGCATTATTTATGTGGATGTGTACCGAGATGGGAGGCGCTGTTGGTATAGATTTATGTTCCAGAGTAATATTATAATATTTCAAGGACTCATATTATATGGGAGAATGAATATGGATTTAATTTAAAGTCGAGTGTTCTTTCAAGTCGAAGTTAGGCGAAGTTAGGCGAAGTTACGCGAAGTGTCTTTAATTATATTCTGTGAAACGATTATCAATTACAAAAATAATTATTATATTGGATGTTATTATGAAACGTTATGGTTTGTAGTAATTTTTTTTTTTTTACTAGTGAAACTAATATGTTTTATGAACAAGAAGAAATAAGGCGGTTTCAGTAGGAGCAAAATTTTAATAATGGATTATTAAAAAAAACAGAACATAAACCGGTAAGCTAAGTAATAACACATATTATTTGATGCACAATCTCAACTTTCACTTTGGATTATTTGAATAAACAATTAAGGGGCGATTATCGACCAGTTGGACCGGCACATAATGTAACGTTGATTTCATATGAGATCGCTGCAGTTTTATTCAAAACCATGATTTTGATAGAGAATTTATAAAATTATGTTGAAACTAAGTATAATTGGACCTTATTATAAAACTGTATTTTCACTCTAATGCAGTATTCCCGAAAATATAAACTCACGCATACACACACACACACAAAAAAAAAAATATATATATATATATATATATATATATATATATATATATATATATATATGATGATGATTATTATTGTTTGCTTAATGACCCCACCAACAGCTAGGTTATACGGGGGTACGAATGAGCTGGTGATAATGAAACTATGAAGTGATGATAAGTGAAGAACGTTCACAAAAACCCATGCCTTATGCGGGATTCGAACGCACGCCCAACGGTAACTTCAGTGTCTGAAGCGTGCCTCAGCTGACTGAGCCAACGAGGGCGGCGATATATATATAGCGATATATATGTATATATATATAGCGATATATATATATATATATATATATAGCGATATATATATATATATATATATATACAGGGGCGTCGGAACGTTTTCAAAGTAGGGGGAGGGCAAGCTCAAAAATTGCGACCCGCGGAGGAAGGAAGTATGGGGTGCCACACATTCAATAACATTTGGGTATTTTTCAGGATAGAAGGACAAAATACTGAGAATACCAAGACGGGGAGGGGGGATCTCAGTTTGGAAAAGAAAATGCCATATAAGAACAGTTGTACAAAGGCCAGTTAACGCGAAGCATGCGACCCACGGGGGGCAATGGGGAAGGACCCCCTCTGGCCCCGCAGGGAATTTTTTTAAATTACCCTTTTTTAACACGATTTAACGTGTTTCAGATAAGATTTAGATGACAAAATTAATTGTTTTGAAGAACTAGATGTGCCCAACTGATATTTGCCAAACATAGTTATTGTAACTGCAGGGTCAGTCTGGCTCATTTTAGCGCCACGGGCAAGGACTAAATTATGAGCCCCAAAAACTATATGCGCATAGTGAAAGTGAATGCGAGTGAGGGAGGAATCAAGCCCCGCAGGTAAATTTTTGTGAATTTATCTTTTTAAATGCGATTCTACGGGTTTGGGAATTGGACGAAATTTCTGGACTTCATGAATTCTTTAGTGTGGTAAGAGCTAGTTTTGCTGAATGGCTGATCCAAGAAAAATCTATGTCTTTCGATAACAATGCTGTTCGAATGATAACATTTTCTCCACCAAATAATGCACAAGTAAAATAGAATACGATTTATGACATATTATTATTAATAGAATGTTAAAAATGTGCGCCGATAGCGCCCCTTAAATTTGACGCCCCTGGCAGTCACCGAACGACCCTTATTGGAAGTTCCCTTCCTCCATTTCATTGTATTGTCATTGTTACGACTGTTCGAATTTTGGAAATTTACAAAATTTACAAAAATTGTAATGAATAATTTATATCTGAAAGAAGCACTGCCGGTAGGGTTGTTTGTTGATTTCTGATAACTAATAACTACTTACCAGAGCTATCATTCCAAAACAGTACACCAAATTCCTTCAAATCACACCTTTTTCAGTATGGTTCAACGTGTTCCAGATGAGATATAGATGCAAAAATCAATTTTCTCCTAAAACTGAAGGTGCCCATCTGATATTTGATTTTCTATGCAATGTGAAATATGAATCTATGTACGATTTGATTATCTAAATAGGTCTACATCTTTCCTTCTTACTCTTTCTTTCTTTTTTTTTCTTTCTTTCCTTCTCTCTTCCTTCTTTTTTTCGTCTTTTCTATTTCTCGTCTTTTCATTTTTTTTTTGCAAGACCTTTTTCTTGCCCCCCCTTGCCCCCCCTGGCCGAAAGTTAGGGGGGGGCATTGCCCCCCCTGCCCCCCCCCGGTTCCGACGCCAGTGTATATATATATATATATATATATATATATATATATATATATATATATATATATATATATATATATATATATATATATATATATATATATATATATATATATATATATATATATATATATATATATATAGGATATATATATAGGATATATATATATATATATATATATATATATATATATAGGCCTATACAGGGCCTATATATAATAGCCTCAGTCACTTGGCAAACAATGAATGTAAGTCAAGTTTTCGATGTTGCTGAACGTTATGTCCAGATTGCGTGGTGTCTGCTGATGCATGCGCTGACAGACGACCGCTCGGTCAGCAGGACGACGCGCGACAAATTACATCTCGCCGAGATATCGCTGATCTACCAGAGCTGCCAATTGGGTGAATAATAGGACAGCCAATAGAAACGCCTCATTGGAATTAATTCCACGGCCCGGTTGAAAGATGTGAGACGGAGATACTTCAATTAAGAGGGCATGCAGGGTATTACACATTGTTTACTTCTCTACAATGACACATTTTTTTTATATAATTTTGTGTGGTATGCACTAGTTTCATCTCTCGTGGGTACAAGTTTAACTATATTTAGTACAGATGTAAAGATTCAATGAGAACCATAAATAAGCTTATACATGAAAATATATGAACAAATAAAAATAAAAAATGCATCTTTAAAAAAAATGAAAAAAATCTGAACAAATGAATCAATATTGTGACAAATACAGGAACCAAAAAAAGTGGAAGAAAAGATTCGAAAATGAGAAGAGCAAGTATCGATGTAAATGAAAAAAAGTGGAGTTACAGTCTACCATGTAGTGTTTTGAAAGATGCAGTTCATTTTCTCATCGTAAATCTCGTCCATAGAAATCATAACACCCTGAAAACAGCCAGACGCTATTCAATTGACCATCAGTCTGTCACCACAAGCGGACATTGTTGTTGTTGTTGTTGTTGTTCTTGCGCGCAGCCCAAACTAACCTGTTCGACCCAATCAATAACTAATTCATTCAACCTAACCTAAACCGACTAACCTTATCAAACGATCATTCAAAACTACATTCAATCGGAACTAAACCCGATCTAAAACCTACTACTTCCATCCGACGAACATCAACTTCCCTAGAAATAACAAAACCATGAAATATAATATATTATAATAAATATAATACTACACCATATTATAAAGTGTCATTATTTCCTCTGTTTCGGGCCGACTGAAAACCAGTGTGTCGCTGCCCTCTTAACGTTGACCACCGCCCATGAGAGCCCGATGAGAGATGTTCGGCCAGTGCGATCTGTCAGTGGCCGGGCCGTGGCCGGTGTTTTATGGCCTCCGACGCCGTATCAACGATCGGTACACAACATGCAGGGCAGGACCGGGTCTGGGCCGGCCTTGTACAGATGCAATGAGCGGAGAATGCAACCGGGCAGAGACTTGACAAGTACCCAACGTAAGAGCTCAACTCGATGCAATTATTGCTAAATAGTGAAATATAACATTTTCTTTGGATAAAATGAAGTACGAACTTTATATATATATATTGGGTTACGACGAACTGTTATGATAACTGAGATCTAATGGCGTCGGATGGATGATTAATGAGATGATGGGATGATGAGATGATGAGATGAAGGTTCTTGGGTAATGATAGTGGGAAGGAAGCGGTCATGGCCGACTTATTGTAGGAACCGTTCCGGCATTAGCCTAGACTACAGAGGGCAACCATGAAAAACCTCTGTAAAGATGGTAGGCGGCGGGGATCGAACTGGGTTCGGAATTCCCCTCGCCTGCCGGATCACATGAAGCGAGCGCGCTAACCACTACGCTGCGTGTACTGAACCTGAGTAAAATAGAACGGAAACATTCAAGAAGATTAGAGCCTAACCTATAACTAACCCTAACCATATATAGCTTCTATGTGCCCAAACCAATTCCATAATAATTGCTATTACGGCAATATCACTTGATTTCAGTATAGTATTCCAGTAATTAAAACACGACATTGAAACATCATCAGAAACATCATTTCATGAAAACAAAATAAATGACTGTAACGAGATTCGAACTGGCGACCTTCGGATTCACAAATTAAACGCGCTACCGCAGTGGTACCACGACATCATAATTTAATCGATCTATCAACAGATATAAGCAAGAAATATGTGAACAAATGAGCAGTGTATTGGGGCCTATAAGGGTTTGTCAATACGCGACGCGACCGAGGAATCAAGGTGCGGGTTATTGTCTTAGTGTCAAGATTATACGCAGCTGTATGAGAAAATATGATATAACATTTTGACTAGGCGTAAGCAATGTAACATTGTTTCAACACCTTGACACAAAGTCATTGTGCCCCAATTAAGGCTTGAAATGACCGAAGAGGGGATACCACAAGGACGATCGCAACAATCCAAAAGAAATTGAGATTCAGAGTACCAGGTCTGTTTTTGATTATTTTTTGTGGGCGCCAAACAGATCCAAAGGCAAAACAAACCCACATGCGAACTTATTCAGACAATAAGTATCTTCTGACTCGGATATGCAGTTGACAGATAAAAAAAAAACGCACAAAAGTATGGAATAGCAAAAAAAAAAAAAATATTTAAATTGAATAATTTAAAATTTGAGATGTAAAGACGTAAACAACAACGGGCATGTGTGACAAGTTTAATGGAAATCGTTGTAGCTGTTTCAAAACCAAGATGTGTAGTTTCACACAAATATCTCGCTCATCTTACAATGGTAATAATGTGCGAGGTTTTCCACAGCGTACAGACAGTCAACTGCAATACAAGCTTACAAATCAAGGCGCCAACTTAACAAGCATATTATTATTACAGTGCTGCCAATAAACTCGGTGTGACAACCAAACCAAAACATGTCACACTAACGAAGTGCACACAATGAGGTGACGATCGTCCGTCTAGTGGTATCTTCAAGTGTTGGCGGTCGGACGTTTCGAGCTCACTTGTGTACGAAGGTGTGAAATACTGGTCTGGCAGGATACGGTAAATACAACGACATTCATTATTTGGGTGTTGGTACTCCTGGAACCAGAGAGGTTAGAGAGGAGACTTGCTTGGAGTTTATTGTTTTAACTTCGAATGGTTTGGACTGGAAGATATAGACTGCGTGGTTACACGCTAGGTAGCGTAACAACCAACATTCACTACAAATCACTTCGATGGCAGAACAACATTTGCCGAGTCAGCTAGTATTTTATAAATGAATCATAATTTATTGTTCGTCTCTATGAATAAGTTGAGAAAACGGCTTGTTTATCCACCTCGAACCAATAAGGACAAACATAAGGACAATAAGGACAATGTAAAGTCACCTCCCATCTACCTCAATCAGTTGACAACACTGCCTTGCAAACTCAAGTCAAACCAGGCGTGAGTTCGAGTCCCGCATGTGACATGGACACTTGTCAACATCACACTCACATTCGTATCCCAAATAACCTAGCTGTTGGTGGGGATGCTCAATGAACCATATCCATCATCGACGGAATGCCACTCCAGCCTTGCCGGAGTACAACCACCTTGCGTGCAACAAGTTGCACCTCTGAGCACTGTGCTAACAATAAATCTCAGGCTGCACGTAAATTGGCCAGTTCCATTGTCCGAAGCGAGAGAGAGAGAGTGAGATGGAGAGAGAGACGGAGAGAGAGAGAGAGAGAGAGAGAGGGAGAGGGAGAGAGAGAGAAAGAGAGAGTGGGAGAGAGGGATAGAGAGAGAGAGAGAGAGAGAGAGAGAGAGAGAGAGAGAGAGATGAGAGAGGAGAGAGAGAGAGAGGGGTGGTAGAGAGAGGAGGGAGAGAGAGAGAGGGGGGGAGAGAGAGAGAGAGAGAGAGAGAGAGACGAGAGAGAGAGAGAGGAGAGAGAGAGAGAGAGTGGGAGATAGAGAGAGTGGGTGAGAGAGAGAGAGAGAGAGAGAGGGAGAGAGAGAGAAGGGAAAGAGGGAGAGAGAGAGAGAAAGAGAAAGAGCGAAAGAAAGAGAGAGAGAGAGAGAGAGAGAGAGAGAGAGAGAGAGAGTGAGAGAGAGAGAGAGAGAGAGAGAGAGAGAGAGAGAGAGAGAGATAGGGTGAGAAAGCGAGAGAGAGAGGGGGGGGGAGAGAGAGAGAGAGAGTGGGAGATAGAGAGAGGGCGAGGGGTGTGATAGCCAGTTTAAAGGGGGGGGGGGGGCATCTTGTATGTCTGCCGGGTTATTTGGGCGTGGGGTCGTACAGTTGTGAGGAATGTGATTGCAGCACCAAACATGAGTACAGAGCCACTGGACCGATTCAAGAAATATAATCACTTCGTTTCCTCTTTTACTCTTCACATGTTACACTCAGTACGTACGAGGAAGATTATAAGGAACAATTCGAATTGATCACATGACTTACGAGATAATGATGATGGTAGCGGGTTATTATCAATGATGAAATGCATTTTGCATTCATGCAATTATATCCTAATATGCATTTTAATATGCATTTTGCTTTACGTATCAATGTTCGATTGTTGATCATTCATACATATACGACAGACATACCGTTCAGTGAAGTGACAGTGCATATCGCATAGGCCTTCCCTGTACTCTGTATAAGTACTTAGTACACAGCCTTGCATTCTATCTTTTTTCTTTCATCTATTGGGTTTAACGACGCACTGCAATGCTACCGAAGATCTATTGGCAACGGATGGATGATCAATGAGATGATGGGATGATGAGATGAAGGTTTCTTGGGTAATTGGAAGGACAGTGGAAAGGAAGCGGTAGGAAGGATCCCGGTGTAAGAGAATTTCTTTACTCCCCAGTTTCTTTACTCCCCAGTAAAAATACTAGATAGTAAGTTTACTCCCCAGTAAAGAAATCACATAATAAGTCAACTCCCCCAGTAAAACGATAATATAATGCTATTACTCCCCTTGTAATACTTTGACTCCCTTGCAACCGTACATTTCATGGGGGAGTAAAATCGTTATATATAATAGTTCTAGTCTAAATGATATAGGCCTAATACGTTATATCCTTATCAATAACAAAAACTGAAAGGCAAATATATATAAGTGTAGACTCAATTTTTTCACGCAGCATTTCTTCTATCTACATTGTTGCACTGTTCTACAAGCACGCATCTACATCTCGTACAGCCTGTTGCTCGGCCCCTCGAGTTATCTTCGCCCTCGCGTCACTCACAGAGGTGTTAATTGACGTAATCCTGCCCGGTGATCAACCCTATTGGCCAGCTCAATCAATCAAACAATCTGATTGGCCAGCGCAATCAATCAAAACGATCTCATTGGCTGGCTCAATCAATCAGAAGTAATACGTCCACATGTCAAGCGAAGAGATGGGAGATAGAATAGAAGGGTGGTGGAGAAATGTCTTAGAGGAGTATAATTGGAAAACTGCGTAGTTTTGTTGTTTTTCTTGTGAGAAAGAGTGTCGTTGACCTTGGCCTTGGGGAGAATAATCTTAACACTGCTTGACTGAATCAATCATTCATTCATAGTGTGTGGAATATAGATGAAAGTTTTGAAAAAATGTTCTGAAATTTTATGAAATGCTTCATGGAAAAAACGACCCTAATGCAAGACTTATGATGAAAAGTGAAACTTTTTGTCCATTTTGGATGCCTTTCGAGAACCGAAAGCTCAAACATACTCTGGTACCGCCCTCGGTAGTTCAGTCAGCTGTGGCATCGCTTCAGAAACTGAACTCACCGTTGGGCCTGGGTTCGAGTCCCGCATAAGGCATGGGTTTTTGTAAAAGTAAACGTTCATACTTTAATCATAATCCGCTCATTCGTACCCCCGCATAACCTAGCTGTTGGTGGGGTCGTTAAGCAAATAATAATTCAATTCAGTTCACACTCTGGTGTATATTTATGAAGTTCAGTTTAGGTGATACCGAGAGTGGACTCTGGTTATTATGGCAACTGGAAAAAATCACTGCCTAGTTGCTGAAAATGGATGTATATTTCGTAATACATCAAATCACATTTTATCACTGCATTCAGATATTCAACAAATCAAGACAACACAATACAAGAGATTTGTTCTGATGGTCACCATGGTCACCGAGCTTACGAGTTATGATCAACCAAACTTGAGGATTGACTGCCATGTAGATACTTATTGCACTTCCCAATTTGGTGAACAATTATTTAGTAGTCTAATCAAGTTATGAAGTTGAAATTAATATAACTTACAGAATGGGTATTTGAATTCACTTTCATACTTTAATTGCCCTTATAAGGCAACAATGGCTTTGTGTCAAGTTTTTGATACTGATAAAAATAAATGAAAATACTCATAACAGTGGTTGAATAGTCAGGTATTTGGTAAAATTATTGTTCAATTGGAATAAAATGTGAAATAATACACAGTATAGGCCTACAAAAATAGATCAACTATAGAGGGACTCGGTCACAAGAAAAAAACTCAAATACAAATATTATAAACACGAAACTATTTACCCAATCCTCAAGAGAAAATACCAAAAAGATTAAAATATATTCCGAACGACATTTAAAACTAGTTCCCTCAGTTAATTCCCTTCTTTTTCATGTTCCTGTCCTAACTATCGGTATAATCCTCCGCATAAAGCGGGTAGTGATATGTCAATGCGACTCAATCGGGGCTCACCTTTGTGAACCTCCCATTCAACTGTCACTCTGCGTCAACTGACAGATATTACTCGGGGCCTTCACGACAACAAAAACACGCCGAACGGTACTATTCTGTTTGTGCCCCCCCCCCCCCCCCCCACTCATCGGGGGCTATTCTTGACAGGATTTAAGGGGCTAATTCTGTTGCTTAATTCCTTTATAAATATAACCGGGGGCATCCGAAACAGATGAAAATTTCGTAAAAAGTTGTAAAAAAAAAAGTTTTTTTAGGATGTTGTGTTCGTAGTTTGAGAGTCTTTACTGACGGTTGTCCGCAATACGGGATGTCAAAATGGTATTGAAAAATAATATGTTCCTTATAATTATAATTCGTTAAAATCTTTCAATGTTCTCTGTATTATCTCTAAATTCTATTATTTTGTATGGTATATTGTTTATTGAGTAACCCACTGTGTCACCTTATATAGATATATAGTGCATGAACAGTTGCAAACAACATGGATTTCTCTTGGATGATGATTACTGATTGCCTAACGACCCCACTAACAGATAAGTTATTTGGGGGGGATGCACAATAGTTGGTAACATTTTCATAATTTGTGAATAGAATTACAATAATGATGTAATAACTGCATGTGCCGGTACTTCATTCAATATATTATACACAGAACACAAATTTCAAACATTATTTTGTATTTGTGTTACGTGTGACTAAAGGCAGCCCAATAATATAATAATATATAATTTATAATAATAATCCTACCATGATGAGGCAGAGATTTCGAATGAACCTTAATACACATCCTACATGATATAATAGATTTTATATAATTTGAATTGGTTGAAATAAAATTGCAGCAACCGTGCTAATATTCAATCCTATGACCGATCAAAAGTTATACAACTAATAAAAGCAACTATTCATAAAAATCACACATCGCTCATTACAAGAAACTTGCCAAGTCATTTCTAAAAATCAGTTACCATGCGTTTCAAGTCTGGTTCCGATCGACCGTCTTCCCTGCCCAACATCAGTAACGGTCATGGGTGTCGACCCATCGTTCAGCTTGTATCTTGACGCAATTGCACTTTCGGAAATCAGAAATATTGAAATACACTCGAGTCACTGCACACGACTTACACGGGTATCTTTAGATACGTACAACAGGTGTATATAGTTGTTTTCACCAGAGTTGGAGGTTGCACACATGATAATACGCTGAAGAGATGGTTAGACGAGCTTTAGCGAGGATTCAATTTGACATACTGAAAAAAATTGGTGTTCGTTTTTATGTTTTTTTTTTCATGTTTTTTTGTCGGTTCTCCACAGGTCAAACGGCTACAGCTATCAACTACAAACTTTTTCCAATATGGTTCCTCATCTAAATTATATCTGTATAGTTTTGTGGCATTATCGGGTGGTAACTTTTTTTTCATGAATTTTAGTAATTTCAAAAATATCCATTAGGAGGTAACACAGAAGATATAAAAAAAAAAAAAAAAAATCCAAAAAAACGAAATTTTGCGTGAAGTTGAATTACATTTGATCGGGTCAGCCATTTTGAAGAAAAAACATGAAATTTGCAAAATTTGTACCACTCGAAGCAGTTTTTACACATTTTTACCCATACTATTACTATCCGCCCGTCCAACAACGCATATATGGCGTTTTCCTAGTATGATACAACACTGTAGTATGGCGATACTCATATATAAGTTTCTTGATTATTATTATATAAGTTTCTTGCGTGGAAACAGAATATATTTTTCTTCCACACTGTAATTATTTTTCCTACATCATCTAATGAGTTGTGTTGTTTTTCACTATTTTGTCTTATTAATGATTCTTTCATGTGCTCTATAGTCTTACATGTGCGGAAATTATCAGAAAAGTGAAATAAATAATTGAAAAAACACCAATATCTCCAATATATGTGTAGGCCTACATTGAGCGGTGTTATATTGAATATTGATTTATTGGAAGAAACTATGATGAGAAACACGACTAAAAATTTTTGTTACTGACATGTGAAATCCAACACAAAGTCAATGGTTCCCAAAGGCCAAGGATGATCAAGGTAGGATCATTTGGACGAGGTACCACAAGGGCGATCTCACTTTCCTGAAGTATACATAGTTGATGAAATGAACGAAAATGAGTACATGATATCCAAAGCGAGGAATATTTGAATCTTCACCTAGATTCTCTGTAATTACAAAATGTTGCATATTGTATCAAATAAGTATTTTGGAAGACCAACTTGCATCACTTGTGAACACTAGTATATCAACGCGACTATATAAATATATTATATACATCTTTAATAGTCTAGGCCTATAAGTGAGAAGAGAATAAATGAGAGGTGACTTGGCAATCTGAAACCTCTTTTCCGTGACTTGGAACCAAGAATGGAAGATGAAATATGTGAAACTTTGAATGCGTATCGAGATGATATCGCATGCAGCTAGGGCTGGAGTGAAGGATGCACCGCATGGGTCTCTCTCTCTCTCTCTCTCTCTCTCTCTCACTCTCTCTCTCTCTCTCTCTCTCTTGGGTGTTCGGCCCGATAACACGACCAGATAAGGCTGAATAGTCGATCATGAACATTCACAAATGTCAGGACTGACCGGACCAACAGGAGATTAAATTCTACAAGGGGAATATGACATGTAGGTCCGGAAAATAAAATAGTCTTATGTGGAAACAGAAAATCGAAACAAAAATTAATAATAATCCAGTATAATTACAATCAGAAAAAAAGAACGGGGAAGTATTCAAGAATGAGGAGAACAAAATGATAGGAAGATTGAAGATTTTTTCCCCCGTACAACCGAGCTGTTGGTGGGGTCGTTAAGTAGTATTAAAAGTGAAGATGTTGTCACCCCAATGCAAATGTTTGATTTGTTAGATACTATCCTTGATGATCATCCAAACGATCCCACTCTCATTCAGCCTTAATTGGAGATCAATGATTCTGTATCAATCAAGTTTCGATGTTGATAACAATAAAATAATATTGCATTAATTCGATTCGAACGAAACTCAAGATTAGATGCAAAAATGAGATGAATATTAGACATCACATATTGTATATTCACTGTAGACTGAGACTGAAATAACACATTATAACAAAAGTATATATATAAGTTTGTTGTTAATTTCAATTCAAATATAATCTCCAGTAACTTTCTATTTTCAACAATGGAAATGAACCGTGCACATTATGAGGCAAATGGAAAATAATTGAATAAATGAAGATTTCAGTGAAAATCATATTTTTATATCCATAGTAGTATTCCTTTTGTTCAATTTGTGGAATCAACAATGTTGAAGTATTTACGTGGTTCCATTGTTGGAACTGTTTCAATAATAACATCTGATACATAGAGAAGGGTCAATATTTATAACAAATCTTGACACTGCCTAAAATGTGAGACTTTTTTCAAAATGGTCACAGTTCTGGGTCGGTCATTCAGCTAGCTTTCTGCGATAGACACGTGAGTCATTTCAGGCGTGGGTTCGAGTCCCGCATTTTGGTGAACATCCATTCATCTTTCATCCGCTCGTTCGTTATAGCCCCAATTCCCCAACGGTTGGTGGGAACATTTCACCAACAATAATCAATCAATCACCAATAGTTCAATCCTCATCGCCTTCACCATGTACATCGTTTTCCTCCATCTTGTTTCCACCGAACACTTTAACACTTTAACACGTTCTATTAAAAAACAACGACAACACAAATACCAGAGCCTTCTCGATTACCATTATTCCTCGGTTTAATAATTGAATGGGTTTTTCACGACCAGTTAATAATCAATAATTATCGACCGCCGAACTTCTTAACGGTCCCAAAGAGATAAATGACCACCAATGACCTTTCTCCAATGATGGTTCGACCGCCCGTCTCGTCCTAGCATTTAACATTGCCGAACATACGTGTCGGGTTGGTCGTGTTGGGTTACCGACAGGGAATATTGCATTTGCATGGAATATTGGTGCGTGGTGAATAATAAGTGCATGGAACAGTTCGTGTGTTGTGGTTTCGATCGACCGTCTTCTCTAGATATCAGCGGTGACAATCGGCTGTGTCGATTCGACAATACTCGTGTAGCAGTTTAGGTGGCCAAAAGGGCAGCTAACAAACTGAGAATTAAAGAAGAACGTGGAAAAATGCAATTATTGTGAAGAAAGTTATGACAGTGGCGCTGTCTTGTGTTTCAAATCGACAACTCTACAGATAACGATGATGGTTACGTCATATTGTTGTACAAATTACAGCTCAGTTCGAGTAGTGAGTTCTCACATTGTTGCTTGACAACATCAACAGGGCTGTGATGAAATTTTAACAAACGTTCTTTTTTCAAGTGTTTTCACTGATTGTTGTGATAAACGGACAACAGTGTCTTTAGAACTGTGTTTTCCGAACACCACTACAGTGCTATCGCATCGGGTTGTTTGCATCCATACCTTCCTATTGCTGTGTTATATCGAGGAAAACAATCCATCTCCTAATACAGTGTCCAAGTGTCGTATTCACTAGTTAGGGGGTTTTATTTTGGATCTGTTAGAAATATTTATCAGTTGGCTTCTGTCAAGTGACTTTAATTCATTGTTGAAAAAGGCAGACGACAAAATCCTCCCCACAATGTGGCATATAAGTGATCGTTAGTTGGTTTCGGTCTGAGCGTATTGTAGTGGTACCATAAACTTCATTCCATAGATAAGGAGGAAAAACTTAATTACTCTATAGTAGTGGTACTGCTTCACACTATTTGTATGTAGCGGATTTGCTGTGGTAGTGGTAGCGGTGAGGTAAAATAAAAAATCGCTGGCAAAAATATCGAGTGTTACTGTATACCCACAGCCTTCTTTATTCAGATCATTCATTTCTGATGATAAGAAGAGACTGACTTATCCAAAAAAGAAGGCTGTGGTTACTGTATACCATACAAATAATCTTTCCACCTTTGTTATATACAATTTGAGTCATTCGGATTTTCGACAAATATTGTATCTTGTGATATGTTTATTAATTTTGTGTTAATCTTGTACAGTTCAAGTTCTATAATCATTTATTTCTGTGAAATTACCCTGTCAGGAACTTTCTGCCTTGTCGACTGATGGGGATGCCTCAACCAATCACAATAAAATTTTATTAATTGGAAATATAAAAGTGCGTTTAGTTATTGACATCACTAAATGAATTTGTATTGGATGCGTCTCGAATGTAGGTGAGACCAGCGATGTGTACAAACATAGGTCTACTCTTAGATAAGATAGGCATATAGAGTTTCAACAGTAAGCCCAAAGGAACAGGAGTTAGTTGAAGGCCTATAAATTATCCCCATACATACATTCCCTTGATTCAACCACAGATTTATTAGGACTTAAACGTGTATTTCCCGTATCAATTTCCCCTAAATGCAATAAATCCAAGGAATATAAGAACTCACAACACCAGTCCCCCCCAAACTGACAATCCTACG
This sequence comes from Brachyptera putata, assembly GCA_907164805.1. Classification (NCBI taxonomy): domain Eukaryota; kingdom Metazoa; phylum Arthropoda; class Insecta; order Plecoptera; family Taeniopterygidae; genus Brachyptera; species Brachyptera putata. The sequence continues at coordinate 30,008,761 of OU015466.1, read as the reverse complement.
ACCGCCCGTCTCGTCCCACCCCGTACAAGAGACGAACGTCCGTGTCGGTCCTTCCTGTCCTCGCAGTTAGATTAATGGCGCACGGAAGGCAATAACCAACCCTCTCATTCGTTGAAACACAAACTATTAAATAATGAACTGCTAATAAACCATTGGGCTAGACGTTAAAGAGGGCTGCGCACAAGATAATATAATGTCTCTGCGCATGTTATAGCGTGATAACGGAGGTTTATGACGTAGGATTGTCATCAAGGGTAATTTATACTAGTCGTATTAACTTCAACCCCTTCGACGTGAATAGTCATATGTTGGAGGGATGGAATAATGTTGTGTAGAAGGAATGGAGAGAAACATAAACTGTGGTTGGACGTTAATGTTTTAGGGGGAAATGAGGGTATTTTGGTTTTTAAATCAGATTTCTGAATATATACCAGGTGCAATGTGAGAACCTCTGTTTTTCTCTATTATATTTTGAAATATATTATTCTGATTCTTTAAAAGATATACTCAGGAAAGTGGACGTTTTTTATAGCTAGAAATGTTATGGAATTTTATGAATTGATTTCAACTTTGCATAGTGATGCGCATTGTTCTGAGATAAAATTGTGATATAAACAAGAAAATGTGGAGCACAAAGGTCCAAATAAACAGACGTACAGACGGCATGCCTATTGTTTCAAATCAATGTTTAAGATTGAAAATTTGAAAAAAAAAAGAACGGTAATATAAAATGTACTTTATCTGAACTGGAGTCTTGTGGGAATTTACATTGTCGATGAACAGCAAAATAAATTGTTCAACAATAGATTTTATTTCCTCGACACTCTCACAAGTTCCATTGTTGAAATGGAGAACGCTCGAACGTAACGCGAAACATTTCAAGAAATGACAACCATTATGTTTATTGTAGAAACTCCATTCACAGTTTCTTTACTCAGTTAAACTTTCTCATTTCTTCCGAAACGTCTTCATTATTACACCGAGAAGTTAATTAAAATTATGTCAATTCACTCTTTTCTCGAGATATTTACCTTTCAAATTCCAGCTCTTACATTGTCGACTTTTCATTCGGATTTTACAGAACTACATTACCTTGGCTTCCGTTCTGGACATTTCGTTTCAATGATTCTATTCAAACAAGAATGTCTCTCAAGATTATGTTTTCAATTTCACATTTCAATTGTTCTCGTCAGATATTTCTTATCTGCACTCGATTCTTTACCAACGGCATCTCTCTCTCTCTCCAACCTCTTCCCGGCGGTATCTCTCTCTCTCTCACACACACTCCCACCTCTTCCCGGCGGTATCTCTCTCTCTCTCTCTCCCACCTCTCTCTCTCTTTCTTTCTCTCTCTCTCTCTCTCCCACCTCTTCCCCGTGGTATCTCTCCATCTCACTCCCACTCACATCCTTCCGACTACAATCAACTGAATAAAGGGTTAGCGACAAACCGCCAAGAAACACCAGTGGCGTGTGGTGGATGGTCAATGAGTAAGCCATACTTTCACGTCGACAACTCACGATTTCTTACAGCATAGGTCTGCAAACGAGACTAAGTAGTGGCACAAAATCAACATAATATGTGTCGAAGGGTAGCGATCTCACCGAGAGGGTGTCCAGGGAAAAGTGTATGCTATACTTGTATCCACGGAAGAAGGTCGTCTACCAAAGCTACAAATACAATCACAATATTAATATTCAATTCGGTTGAATGAGACACAACCGTACTACTTATAGGCGAGGGGAAGGGAGGTGTGCAGAGAGATTTCAGTAGTTAGCTGTGCCTTAGATCGCCCTTGTGGTACCCCGTTCAAACGATCTTATCTTGCATCAATAGCCTCAATTGGGGAACAATTTTTCGTATGAAGTTTCGATGTTATTAAAAAAAAAGTTTTAGTGGTCAGGCGTTAAGCGAGGACCGTTTGACCTTCAGTGGATTTCGCCTTTCAGTTGTATGTCACACATTGACAGTATGATATGACCACATACATATGACAGTGATATGACCACTGACATATGACAGTATTATGACCACTTGAATAAAGTGTGACACATGATATGCTATAGTGGCACGATATCATCGGCTGTCACTCACACTGCGTGTTTGTGTTCTTGACCAAGTACAATAACAAAATGTACTGACTATGTCACCAATCAACTATTACCTATTTACACGTCCAACTACAAATAACAAACACTAGCTATAAACCGCGATTCAACATTTTTAACGAATTAAAAGCTCTAACTGATACGATATTATATTAATTTAAGTTTAAAACCTACTTATAACCGTTATTGTTTAGCGACCGATGTTGGAATTATTGTTTATAACGCAGGCCTACTAAGACACGATCGTACCCGCAGTGGAACTATTAATTTCCTTTCCCGACCCACTCGTCTAGCCAGTATAGCCACGTACTTGGCAACAAATGTGGCTGTACCAGCTCGCCACTGGACTCCGTTATGGACCACCCTAAAGGCCAGATTCCACTCTCACTAATATAATGGTGGCGTGTTAAATTGAAAGCTATTGTTATAACAGTAAGATGTTAAAGCTGCGGTAGCTTATTGGGTGAACAAAGGGTGAGCCTCACAATCACACATTGTCTGTTTCCCGCTCTCGCTCTCTCTCTCTCTCACACATACTCGCTCTCTCTCTCTCTCTTGCTCGCAGGTGACGATTAGAGGTACATTGTTAGTGGGTTGGTAGCGATGTGAGAATGGGATAAAAGGGTTTGGAGCTAGTGGAAACCTAATTGCCAATATACATTACTTTGAAGACCGTCCATTCATTTGGTTCTTTCGAAAACGCTTTAATTAAAAACTTGATAGACGTCAAAAATATATAAATACATATTATGATGTTTAGGATGAGATGTTTAAAGGGCTATTTTGAATGGATATTTCATATGTATTTTAAATTCAAATTTTAAATTTCAAATTCAGATAAATAGAGAGCTATATAGATAAATATGTCCGCAGGCAGGCAGGCTAGAATATACGAACTTAACACAGGAAGCATCCTTGATTTGTGCGTCCTGTTTTTATTTCGCTCTTGTTCCGCTCCCGAACGATCGCACACAGTTGTGACGTTGCATGTGATTTGTGTGCGGCCTTTAATTAACGCGCTGGTAAAACTAATTAGCACGCTGCGTTCTGGTCAGCGCGTGACGTCACGATAAACAACCAGCAGCCAAGGCAACAACTCTGACAACAATTGATATCTGTTCTCATCGCACCGGGCAGCCACATGTCTCGCTCTGTTCCATGAGCACTGGACGAGTTGGAACTCTCTTGCACAATTACACAAGTGAATTAGACGTTTCTTACACTGTTTAGACTTACAAGAGAAAAAAGAATCGAGATATAGTGGTATAGGATGACGAACGGTGGAGGGAAAGAAGATGAATAGTAGGATATGGTATAGGATTAGTCAGGAAGAGGATGGAGAAGTAGAAGTGGGGTGAAGGGAATCGGCGGAGGGAACTCGTATAGGAAGAGAAGAAGATGAATACCGGTAGGAGGATGGTTGACCTATATAGGAGCAGTGGGGAAGATGGGGAGAAGTAGAAGTGGTAGAAAGAGATAGTAGGAGGAAGGAGAAAGGTGAAGGGTGGGAAGAGAGGAGAAGATGAAGCAGACGATGGTATAGGATTAGTCAGGAAGATGATGGAGAAGTAGAAGTGGTAGAAAAGAGACAGTGGGAGGAAGGAAAACGGTGAGGGAACTCGATAGGAAGAATAAAAGGAGGATGGTATATGAGAGTGCAGGAAAGGAGTGATGAAAATAAAGTTGCTAGAAATAGACGTGGGAGGAAGAAAACGTGGATGAACTCGAAGATAGAAATATTAATAGAATGGTATATGAGAGTGCATGGGAAAGAGGAGTGAGTGAGCAAAATATTAAATTTCTTGTAAATTTCACTCAGAATAATCAAAAAAAGAATAGATATATATATTTTTCAATCATAGAAATGATTCAATTATATGCAGCTATGAGGTTATTCAATTATACGAATGTGTACGAAAACAATGCCTTATGTGGAACAATTAATTGAACCCACGCCCGACCTCAGAGTCCAGTTTCTAGAGTAGATCTGAGTGAACAAAACGGCCGGAAAATCTCCATGCAAAGCAATTAAATCGCACAGTTTTGTATAACTATATCTTATATATTGACCATAAATAAAATGCTTACTATTCGCTAGTTCGTAAGAATCTTCCACATATTCCAATTGGACGACAGCACAAATGCTCACTATGCCATGTTCGCTGACTTACCATGCGGTACAAGACGAAACCACGACACTTTCAATTACACAAACGCACTGCACACTCGATAACAATGGCACGGCCCTCTAAACACCGCGGTTAACAACTACTCCACAACAATGGGAGTCATTTCAATTGTTGAATCAGTTGACTTATTGAGTGGAACATTGGAAATTAGACCACAGACGGGAAAAAGTTATTAGGATGAAAAACTCAAAGACCGGAAATTAATGATACTAAACGGTATGAATTGTTGTTTTACCAGGATGTGGCCGATTTTCCATAATTCTTTTTCACCCTAGTTATTTCCATCCGTTTAAATAACATTCATAGTTGAATGAGAAATTTGAATGATGAAGCGATTGTTTTCTTGCACCTTTCATTGTTGCGACACGTTGTCAACAATGAACTCGGGCTGGAGTGAGAGACATCGGTGACCCGAACCATGACAATTCTCTTAATTTACAAGAATTGTTGTCAACAAAGGCGTAATATCACTGCTGTCTATAGATACCTACTATACTCTATGGGCCCTACATGGAACTGAGAGTCGCAAGTAATGAATATTCTATAACAAAGTTATAAATAATAAATAAATAATACGAACGTTTGATTGAGTGAATTCTAATTGAATTGAATACACCTGAGATATTGAAGAAACGTTCAGTAAAATATAGCTTGAACAACTGAATAAAATAATTATAGCTATAGTCATGTGACGTAGGCCTACCACGTATTTTTCTTGGAAACCAGTCGCCATGTTTCTCCAAAAAAGCGAAGGATGTCAAGTTGGGATCGTTTTAACGGAGCACCACAAGGGCGATCTTACCACCCCAAAAAATAGTTGGATATAATATAGTTGATTTTATAAATTGTCCAGATTATAGGGATGAAGAAAAATCTAATCTGTAGGCCTATATGTTGGGAGGAAATCTTCAATCATCCTTTTGACATTTTCGAAAAAATATGAATATGCCTACATGCAATTCATTCGCTCAGAATAGGATATGAATGTTGTAAATATCCATAAGTACTCCGAAGTGATTAAATTGTAAATACACCGTTATATTTTATTAATATCAAGAAATTGCGTTTTTATTCTTAATCGTGTTATTCCTTTGTATCACCGTACGGTATATGTTCTGTATCATGCAAATCCAGATTCCAGACTGAAGAACGAAGCCGAAATAACGGAAACCATTTCGTCTCCTAATACCAATCAAACCATTTCGTAATGTACGACGAACAATAAACTTTTTAGAGCCCCACCTCGTAAACTTAACCATTTAATTTATTGCATCGAAAATGTTTGGTGTTATAAAAGTCCGAAGCCATTTCACTTCCAATCTGATTCTTCCAGCTATCATCGCGGGCGTGCATTATCTCTCTCTTTCATCTTTACTACCGCCAGTTAGGAGAATAACTCTCGGTTAAATTATCTTTCCTACAGGTTGATTGGCAGAATGCAGAAACCTTGCCTGTGTGACTGAGTTGAAGGTCCCGGGCGACGGTCTTCCCTATCTGTTAACTAGACCGATCGGATGTGTCGAGCTAGCATGGCTTGTACAGCAGGTGGCCGTTTAGCAGTTCGTTCTTATAAATATTCCAAGTGGGTTAGGTTTAAATGATTATACTATTATGCTGTTATTTTCACTGGCATCCCGAGTTGTGATGAGTAATCGGCAATGTTAATTGATACGGCAGAGAGGCGATCGAGTGTGCCGATTATGATCGTTTCATTATAAATAGAATATTATTGAGTCAAGTTGGAAAATTCAATAATAATTTGATTGGATTGATATTTTTTGTTTATATAGGCCCTACTATAGTTGCAAGGCCGCATCCATGACTTGAGAAATGATAAATTATACACAAGGTAGGTCTACATATAATAAAGAAGTAAAAAATAAGAAGTGAACAATCCTGGGAAACCGTCCCTCACCAATTCGACTTTTTTTTTTTTTTTTTCAATTAGATCGAAACTTGATACAAAATCACTGTTCCTAAATTGAAAACACCGATAAATTTGATATATTTTCAAAACTAAAATATCAGTATCGTTCCTAACATTTCCAGAGAGCGGCAAACCTACAACGAAATCGAGATGCAAGCAGAGTGAAATGAAACATAAATGCTGTTGTGTTCCAGTAACAAACGAGCACAACTTGTTGCATGACGAACACGTGGTCAAGGAGTAACAACTGACGAAACAAGATCGATCTGACGAAGACTGATTTGCAGGTGATGCTTTGATGACATGTTAATAAAATAATTTCTCCATACTCTGTTGTTGTAAAGGTGTGATCTAGGTATAAAAACAGAAACCGAAGAAAATATCATACCTAGTTTTTAGATTCTCCAGAACGAATAAGGGTGAATGAACTGCATGACGGAAATGAAATCGAGTTCGATTGTTGAGAATAGCAGATTGATATCGGATATACTTGTTGCTCCATGTACAATAAGTTCAAGTTAGATTGATAGGCCATTTCATTGGGCATCTAAGATGTGAATCTTTCTCAGAGGGAAAAATTTCCAGACAGAGGGGTTTACTCATTCAAAATGACAACCTCTGTAGAGTCACCAGAACATTGGAATATGTTCTTCCTTACTGTTATTGTTGTTGTTGTTGTTGTTGTTGTTGTTGTTGTTGTGCGCACCCAATATCAACCTGAATCTTCAACCAACCAAAGCAACCTAACCCAACAAACCTCCTACACTAATTCAAGTTTGAGTCAGTTAGTGTTAGGGTTCAAAGGCGCGTCGACAGCGATTTTGCGCCTAAAAGCAACCCTAATCCAACCTACAACCAATAAGTTATGACACCAACCTAAATAACACCAAAAATAAATGAATAAATAATAAATAAACCAAAAATAACACCAGTAATAACACCGATCTAAGAACGCAACGTTGGTCCACACATTACGTCACTGATATACGCTCCGATTCAAAGTCACAGCTGGGCAGGCAAATTGCGATTCAACATACTGTGATGGCTTCATGGTTCTGAATGAATGAGAGATCGCGAACTGACATTTATATGTGGTTCGGATAGAGCCTTTGTTTGTTTGTTGGTTTGTTCTATTTGAGGGGGAAAAGGAACAGGTCGCAAGGCAAAAACAGAAAAAAAAATCGAAAATTTCGGTACGGAAAAGGGAAAAATATTTCCATCGAAGTGAAATCTACAATCCTATATTGTCCGAAATTATATTATTCGGACAACTTCCACCTGGTAGCACTCATTTAATGACACCACAACCCATAAATAAGATTTTAACGAATAATCACGATATTTATTTCCATACTTTTGGAGAAAGCTAGAAATCATCGTCTCAATTTCAGAAAATTACAATTAATTCTGTTGTCCTCCAGAGACCACGAGCCACGAGTCATGACGTAGGCATCACGGATTCCGTGTAGAGACAAAAAGAACCGAATCAAGTAATGTCTATACGTCTATACGTCTACGTCAGAAAAAAGGCCGAGTCCTATAGAGGACAAATGTATCAATATACAATTTCTGAAATTGAAATGATGATTTCTAGTTTTCTCTAAAATTGGGAAAGTAAATATCGTCATACTTCGTTAAAATCTAGTTTCAGGGTTGCGATGTCCTTTAAGAATCCGCTCCGCATTCCGCTCGTGTAAAGCTTGAAGACGCGGAGGATCTCTTCTCTGACCACTTGTTCGAGTTACACCCGGACTCAGATGCAGTTACTCGCAGAGATCCCCCGCTGTTGAGATCGCGCACAATTACCATCCGATACGAACACACATGATCAGCTGACGTGTCGAGACGTGCGATCGCCCACAGTTAGCTATAGGACGAGACGGGCGCTCGCAGGGATGCGCTGTTCTCAATGTATGGATAGATATACTGAAAATCATGATTATTGGTGTACTCTTGTTTACTAACTATTCCTAACATGGGATTAGCAAGTGAAGAATAACAAATACGTTTATTATTTCTGATGTCAATTTGTTGAAAGAGTTTTATTACACTTAATTATGTTTTTGGTGTGTTATAATGTCGACCCCTGTGGAGCTCCGTCAGAACGATCCTAACTTGTCATCTTTAAACCTTGAACTTGTCATCCCTGTGGTCAATAAGGATTGAATTCCCCCGTATAACCTAGCTGTTGGTGGGGTCGTCATAAGCAAACAAAATAATACAATTATTCTTAATTGAGAAACAATTACGTTGTGAAAAGTTTCAAATGTTATGTAAAAAAAATAAAAAACTGTTTGAATAAAAGCTCAATTGCTACACAATCTACAAAAATGATTTCCGATTATGTAATTTTAGCTGCATACAGTCAAATAAGTTGTTGATTGAATATATTTATAGACGAAAACTCACATGATTTGATTTATACATTTCTAGATATTACGGTTTTGATTAATCCGTCAAACTATTATTTGTTTCCACGGACTTATGTTTGCTCTAGTTTCGTCTTTGCTAATTCCATTGTTGACAACAATAGAGCTGGCATCATAGCTTATTTAGCATCAGCTGATAGATTCAGACTCCTTATACAAATCCAGCAGATCAAGCAGTTGTAGAAAAATAAATGATGTTACCAGTTGATACTGAATGAGAAGTATTCTCCGAACCGATCCTCATCTTTGTCCAAGACAAACACTGAACAAAATGAAAAACAAAATGAACTCCGGATATAAGACCGAAGTTCTTTTTACCACTCAATAACTATGAAATTTCAAGTAGAAGAAGCATGGGACATGCGGAAGAAAAAAAGGAACGAAGATGAAGAGAGAAAATATATTTTCTAGAAATAAGATTGAAAACTTTCTCAACACAACTTCTAAATTCCTAAAGTTTTCACAATGTGTTGACTAAGCTATATTATATCCATACGGTTTAAAACTCGCAAATTTGGTGTACACCTGATTTCAGGTGATTTCAGAAGTTCCAAGAGATTTCAGGGGATTTCAAGAGATTTCATACGGATTTCAAGGGGATTTCAAGAGGATTTCAAGTGATTTCAAGTGATTTCAGGGACTTCAAGTGATTTCAGGGATTTCAATGGGATTTCATGGTGAGTGTACACCGGATTTCAGGAGTTGTTAACCCCTCGTATATCTGTAACTATTTCTTTGGAGTGGTAAGATCGCCCTTGTGGTGCCCCGTTCAAACGATCCTGAACTTTCATCCTTTTCCTTCATAGAAAAACCACTACTTTGCGTTAAGTCTTCGATGTTGATAAAAAAAAAACATCTCATCTTGTTTCTTTCCTCGTGATTTGAAGTATATATTATTTCCAATATTCGCCGGTCGTTAGTGACACACATCCAGGTGCATGCCTCGAGTTAGCGCTATTATTATTGTGTCTGTTAAGTTTACAGCTGATTGTATCCCATTGTTTTGTTACCAACTTGCGAGTATTAACGGGGACTGCGCAGTGGGGGACTGCGCATCCAGCTGCGTGGGTGGGTGCAGTAGGTGAAGAACCCTTCACAGAATCTAACGGAGTTATGTCAGAATCAGAAAACAAGATAGATTCAATTAAATAGATTAAAATGTTGATAACTTTGTATAGAAAAAAAAGAATGTTGGTTGATTTTTTTTTATTATATAATAAGATTTTTTATACACAGACAATATAAAACGGTTGGGTAAGATATGGATGGATATCCAGACCATAAAAGGTGAGCTGCAGACGGGTGTAAAAATGTTTCCCGATCTCTCGTAAAAAGTATTAACACTCATGTAATAAATCAAATCGTGAACCCCAAATAACTTCTACGTTGGTGGGATCATAAAAACGATGGTAAAAAACGGCGAGTTTTTCTTCGGAAGTGACTATAAAATATTTCGGTTGGAAAAAGGTGGTGTGGTCATGTGTAAAGGAAAACGCCAGTTTGACTACCGTCTGAGGTAACTTATAGCAGTATAAAGTAGCTCAAACAGTCGCTGGAGCACTGAATCGTGATACAAGATACCGGGGTTCGATTCTCGCCGTCGTCGATCACCCAGACTTAGATGCTTTGTGGTTTCCTGCTGTCGTGAGGGATGGTTCTTTTCCCGGAAATTGGGAAAATTTACGTTCAAAACAAAACCAACACATAAAACCGTTCGTCGCATCTTCAAATCTTCATCTCAAATCGCTGACGTCAGTAAATATTGATAACCACAGCGCGCAATGGAACTAATTTTATGAGAACATCCATATATAAATATGAATGTGAACAAATAAAGGCATGTTGCGTCTTGAATCTTACATTTACATTATTTAGGTATACGTAGATGGAACAATACCAAATGGAAAATTATACTACTTTGAAATGTACAATGATAAGCGATTTTTCATATTATCAAAACATGACTTGTATACGCTTAAAAATTATTCCAAATCAAGGATAAGATTGGAAATAAATTATTATTTCCCCCACTTCCACTTGTACCTATTTCACAAAGTAGCACGGTTGCACGTTTTTTTCCGTCCCGCCGGTGGGTTACGTGAATCAGTCAGAAACTGCACAGATATGTTGTAACTGTATGGTTCGCGTGATTTACCGGGACGGAAAAACCGTGCCACCGTGTTACTATGAAGAGGTCTTAATTCAGTTATACATAAATGTTATGGAATCAATTATGCTCAGATGTAATTTATACCACATTTTTTTGGCACATTACAATAGATGAAATTTATTTTCAATTAAAAACGAATGTTGAATGTACATTTGAAAACATATTCTTGTAAACCATTGAGGGTGAAAGTCGAACTACCCAAAACCATCGAAAGCAACTCGAATATAATGAGGGTAAAACTGGAGAAAACCATGTTTGAAAGAGGGTAAAAAAGGGGCCTCTTTTAACGTCATTGTCGAATCACCGTCACTGTCACTGTCAGACGCGCGTTCAACTCGACCGAAATAACTGAAAACCTATATTTTAATTACAAAACACAATCTGTACGAACGCCCTTTCAATGTAAGTCTCCATTACGATACCTCGGTAGACGGGTCGACACACCCGATCAACGCTGCTCATGTACAGGGGAACGGCCGATCGACTTCTGCATTTCTCTTTGTGCACAACTAACCGCTGGTCGGGAAGAGCTATTATATGCGGGCGACCCAAACGTTTCGGACAGATGGAAGGCAATATTATTAAAGTGAATATGAATAGAAAGTGGTTACGAGGAACTCCACATGTGAGGTTTCCGGGCAGTAGAAGAAAAGTAGGCTTTTGAATGAGGAAATACAAATTGCGAGTAATATTTCATACCCGGCACTTCCACCCGTGCAAAACCAACGGGCGTATTTTAGATTTAGTTTTGATCTATATCCAGGGACGTCGTTAGGATTTGTGTATTGGGGGGGCGCTGATTGGGCACTAGAAGCGCGCTAAAATGGGGTCTGGAGCCCCACAGTGAATTTTTTGTACCATTTTTGAAGTGATTTTGTCGATTTACTAGCAATTTTGGAGACAAATAATTGAATCAATATGGATATTCTCGAAGTCATTTTCAATAATTGAATCATGCAGATTTTTTAGGCATTTTGCGATTCACCCCTCCCCACCAAAGCCCCGCAGGGTATTTTTTGCAATATGGTATTTTTCAAGTGATTGTGGCGGTCTACAAGCAGTTTTGGAGGGTGATAGTTGAACCATTATGGACATTTCCGAAGTTATTACCAATCAATATGTTAGCATTCTGGACATGTCATTTTTGTGTTATCTCCCAGCAGAATATTTCTTTGTGTGTTATTCCTAGGTCAGCCCGAGTCAACATAGCCTACATAAGGCCTATCTAGGCCTATATATTTTTCTGTAGAAGGATAAATTATTGGTGGGGCGCAAATGACGATTGGTGGGGCGCGCGCCCCACCTTGGACCCCCTAACGACTTCCCTGTCTATATCGAATATATTGTCACAATTGTTGAATAAATAGTAGTCAATGAAGTTTCAGAATAATTGGAATTATTTGATTGACTGGATTTTCAGAAATAATATATCAAACTTAGATATATAAACACTGCGTTTAAAACACATGTAATACGTAGACAATCCAGAAATATTGCAAGAGACACACGCAGGAAACGTACGGTCTAATTATTAGTCACCCTTTTATTCGATCCCCCATATAACCTAACCGTGGGTGGGGTTGATAAAAAACCACAAAGATACAGAAAAAGAGAGTTGAATTTCATGAAATAATGATAATAAAAAATAAGTATCAAGTAATTAATAAGTTTTCTTATTCATACAATTGATTCGTAGAGCAAATAAAACTGACAATCGATACCATGCACAGAAGAAACAATCAATCAATGTAAGAACATTACGCTCCGTGGCTTGACATTTGTAAACCCCTGTCGAGTGTAGAGCATGAGTGTACCGATGGCAGAACACGATAAGGATTAATTAATAACGAACTTCTTGTTCATGCAGTTGAGCCCGCGTGGCTAGAGGCTCAACACCCCCGGTCGATATGGCTAAGAGACACGAGAGACGGTCGCTCGGAACCGCCAACAAACAAGATGACTGACTGACAAGTTACAGTAATACGAGTGATGACGGTTCAACACCCCCGGTCGTTATCGATAAGAGATAAGGAAGACGGTCGATCGTGACCGCCAACTGATGAGATTACTCATTGACAAGTTAGTAAGCTGAGCCGTGAGAAATCAAGGAACCGAGGAGCGTATACCGGAGTAAAGTATACTCGGATGTGTGACATGGGCTCAAGTGGTAAACCCTAAATACATCTACAACCATACATTCAGAAGTATACACCCAAGCCCATGTCACACAGCCGAGATACGTCATTCCGGTATACGCTCCTCAGCTACGCCGAAACTCGTGGCATGAAACGATCGGCCGTCTCTGATATGTACTCGTGAGAACGGTCGGGGTATTCGGTCCGTCAATACGAGAACAGCATGGCTGAACAAGATAAGGTACACTATAGGTGACGATGAATATTGTTTGCTTAACGCCCCCACCAACAGTACGGTTATTTGGGGGTACGCGTAGATATTCACATCTTACATGCGGAACTCGAAGCCCGAAGAATTTGACTCACGTATTTAAAGCAGTGCGTCAGCTGACCGAGCTACGGGGTGCGGCTATAACGTTATACGACCAGGACCCCTATTCCTGAGATAAATGAGATGTGAGAAAAATCAGTGAGAAAACTATCTCATATGATAATGACATATTTCATCTCATATTTTATGTGAGATACTAGTTTTCTCACTCATTTTTATTTTCTCACATCTCATTATCTCAGGAATAGGGGTCCAGTAATATATAGTAGAATTATCATTGTACGAGGAAAACCCTGTACTTGTAGGCCTACAGTTGTTAAAATGGATGAAACATAACAATAATTTCGTGATTATTGTACTCGAATCAGATATAATGAGCGCAATTTGGAAAATATAACTTACATCCAGTTGAAAGAGGTTTTTTAATTTTTTCTCGGAAACAGTCGATTCTCGGAATAAAACCGAATATTGCGATATGTACGGATTGACCCAGTGACCCGGAGAGATCCAGTCTCGAACAACTTGCATCAGAAGACAAACATGCAGAGATTCGACGATGATTCAACAGCAACACGAAAGACAAACGTATCAGCATTCAGGACGAACTGATCAACATAATGGTTTACTGTATATCCTTGGATAATGAAGGCTTGAATCACCCGTGCGCTAGTGATGTGTGAACGGGGGGACGGTCGCTCGGAACCTTCGGATGAATGAAAACGTTTAAATGTAGTTCGATTCAATCATATTCAATCGACTTGAAATTGATTTTCCTCAATGCTGAGTCAACTGGTAATAAATGATGCTTCCGCTATGAGAGTATTTTTATCCAGCAAACGAGATTTTAAGGGGGATCCACCCTGAGGGGTTTACAACTCGCAAATTTGGTGTACATCTGATTTCAGATATCAAGATTTCAAGAGATTTCAAGGGGATTTACAGAGATTTCAAGAGATTTCAGGGGTTTCAAGAGATTTCAGAGATTTCAAGAGATTTCAGAGATTTCAAGATATTTCAGGGATTTCAAGGGTTTTCAAGGGGATTTCATGGCAAGTGTACACCGGATTTCAGGAGTTTTTAACCCCTCAACCTACCCACAGCGTAACATTTTCGGTGTCAACATAACATATGAACGATCGTCTTAGTGGGGACCGAATCCCTACGCATGGCAATACTGTGCCACCCATCCCAGTCATTAGGGCCTGAAAGTATGTAGCTACACTAAATACAAGGTCTACCTTATATTTTGTTTCCTGATTTTCCCTTCGCTCACTCACGAGCATATAACATGGACTAATCACGTGTCACGTTCTGCCCCCTTTGGGCCTCTACTCTCTCATGTAATAGCCCAGTTTCGCGTACCACCCACGTGTGGCGCTGTCGTCGCATCGATTAACTGCATTTTGAGATGCATCAGTTGGGCGTGGCAGATGCATTTAAAAGCCTATTACGATGCACTCTTGTGATTCGGCTTCCGGCATGCATGCGACGAGGGATGAGGGGGAGGGGGGGGGGGGGGATCAGGACATGTGTGCAGAAAAACTGAAATACAAGAAGCTGATGCACTTAAACGCACTCAAGTGCAATTGCATCCGAATTGCAGTTGCATGTTCATATATAAAATATGGCAAAACGGTGTGAGTTTATTCAAAAATATTTATATTGGGTTTATCGACACAGTACTGTAATGATGGATGATATCTTTATTGCCGTAGGTGAATGAATGAGATGATACTAACATGACTTACTAACATTGTTATTTATAGGGGTATGAATGTTTTTAGTTCTTTTTTTGGAAATTTAAGATATTTTTTGGGGTCCATAATAGTCTACTCTTCAATATAAACCATCAGATGGAAGCTGTTGTTTTTCAAGGTGTTTTGGACAGTGGGATGGAAACGGTTGTGGTCCTACCCACAGCGTAATATTTTCAGTGTCAACTTAACATATAAATGATCGTAGTGGCTTTCCGTATGAACACATTGTAGTGAAATAAAGAGAAGTAACTTCAATATTGTAGATCCATGATAAACATTCACAATGTTACGTGTTATTTGTATGTAACGGTATGCGATAAGGCAGAAGGCACAAGTTGATGGCAAAAATAGCGAATGTTACTGTTACATTTACGAGTGATCTTTCCACCTTTTTCATTCTGAAATTTGAGTAATTAGCAACAAATACTCTCTGCATCAGATGATGTATTTGTTATTGATGTATTCAAGTTCATGACCTTTTATATCCGTGAAACTACCCTGATGGAAACTTTTTGACCTACGAAGACTATGGACGATCCTATTTTATAAACTGTAAGAATTGTCGCCGTCGGCTGAAATCGAACCCCGGTCTCCTGGGCGACTGTTAGCGTGCTAGCGTCTTTCCACGGCCCTCTCACTTATGTAATCATTCAAGTGATGCCAGAAACAGAGATAGAAATCGTATCAATTACGAATTAAACCCACAATTCCAAATGAATGAATGGAAGCGATTAATTAGTTCTGAGATGACCGCTGCGCGCGCCACTTCCACCTCCCGGCCAATCATGACGTCATCTCATTTGATACTCATTAATGAATAATCTTATCTTGTTCAGACGACGGTTCGAACCTCCCGATCGGTAACACTTGACGATCTGAGGGAACCCCAGATCCAACCTTCAACACTTGACGTATCTACACCCAGAAATAATTCGACCACTATATACATCACGCGTAGACACATGCTCGAAACACACACTCGTCCACGATTGAATATAGAAGAAGACCCGCGGTCGAACCGTCATCGTGCAACTATGAATATCTAATAAATTAATTACACGTACCATGAAATCAATGTTGTCAGTAGCAACGGGTGGGATCATGTTGAGGCTCGCAGCGGTCGATCGTTAATGGTGTGAGATATGGGAGACGGGCGATCGGGACATGCAGAACGGGTTGAGAGATATAGGCAATTACATTCATTGTACGTATATTTACTTAGGACATGTCATTAGCGTAATTTGAAAACTTGATCTTGAGACGGCTAAGTGGACTTGAATTCGAATTACTTGATTAACAATGCGTGTTGCGCATGCGCTGATGAAGTGGAACTTGAGACAAATTTTAGATTATAAACAGAAATGTCACAGTTAACTTTGTATAGTCGTCATATTTCGAGAGTCGATGATGTTTTTCAGGCCGAGATTCACGATTCGAAATGCAACTATATCTTTCGAAAGCGTTGAATGTTTTGTGTTGCAGCACAGACTACAGAAGCTTCTGTAGTCTGTGGTTGCAGTGTGTTTCATGAGGGAGCTGCCAAACGAGAGAAAAATGCGAAATGAATGTTACGTTGCAATTGCCATATTCGTAATATATTGAATTCATACCATGGACGAAACATTCAATAACTGACAAAGAAAGAACACAGTTCAAAATAATTTATACAGCTTATAAATTGAAATTATATATTGGCAAAAGTTGCCGATATACGATTGTGTGTGTTCACTTTTTTTCTAAATGTATATACAAATCTAAAATAAATAATTTTACAACCGTATATACCACAGGATATAAACTTTTATAACCGCAATTCCATCTGAGGACCTTGTTTTATGACCGGGCCGGTCGGAGCAAGAGTGACACACTGTGGGCCGGTTCCATGACTGATGGTCGCGGCCTATCGCAGCATTTCATCTTGCCTTGCGCGTCATCAAAGAAATTCACTCGACAAAACTAACAATGCTTTTTGGACGCGAAACAAAACAAAAACGGTTAAACCGAGCCACAAACAATTGACCAAATATAAAATTGGTCTCATCAAATAATAAAAACTAGCCAATAAAGTGGATGGATTAGAATCAAAGGACTTATAAAGTACATGGCACGGCGCGACTGCGCGGTAAAAACAAGTGATTGATCGGAATGAGTTTGTGAAAAACATTTTTAGGTTATGTTGGATATTTCGACGAAGAATTGAATTAGATGTTGTTGTTTGACGTCATCGAAATGATTGTCCCATTACTCTTCCTTAAACTTGACACCGTATGTCGCTTATTGCCAACTCACAAACTGATAAAAACTAGCGACTTCAAACTTCGACAGCCAATTTGTCGATAACTTTTTGTTTTAAGGGGGGAGGGGGGGGGGGGGGGGGGGGATACCGACAGCGTGGACATTTCATCACCCTATTTTCTTTTTTCTATTTTTCTATAATTTCTTTTCAATATTTAAGACGTATAATTATCTACAAAAGCAATTAAGTCATATTTTATCGAATAAATCGATTAAATTCAGCCACTTATAGTAGTCACTCATATATAGAGACATAGGCCTATATAATAACTTCTTTGAACCATGACTTCATAAAACAAATATAATGTATTTTCTATATTGGGTTCAACGACGCACTGTAATGATAGCGAAGATATATGGTGTCGGATCGATGATTAATAATCATCAAAATAAGCTCAGTGACCAATGGTGACCCCCCACAAGACAATTAACATTATTCAGTAGGCCTATTACATATCAGGAAGAGTTTGTATTTCGATAGCAAATTCCGTATTTGACTCCCAGAAATTCCAAAGATTAATTTCTTTTTTTGAAATAACAAATAGAATAAATTCCCTTTCGGCTATAACATATGTTTTCATATTGTTATATTTCCTAATACCTTCCGCGTCTCTATCCAACGTTGTCTGTATTCAGCTCGCAGGCTTGTATACGAAACAGCCCACGTCCCCCACGCTAAAACAAATAATCGGGTGGAAATCAGCCAATTACAGCGATGAATCGGGCGACCCGGAGTCATGGCAACACGAAAACACGGCAACAAATTGCCCGAGGTGTAAAACGGTGCATGTAAATGCTGTGAAATTCCTTGACCTCTTCCAAAAAGATAAACTGCGTCTGGACAACGTGTATATAATGTATTCCGCCTTCTCGACTGACTTAACAACCCCTAATTCAAGTCGTTTCCACACTTAACACTCTAAGTGTGTGTGAGAAAATATAACTGCGTTTTTATGCAAAAACAAAAGACGACCGCGTTGTGCATATTTTGTTTTCCTGTTTGTAGAGATGTTGTTACTTTATTCACATGTATATATACTTATATGGTAAACTTCAAATCACAAGATTTGGTTGTATCTGTAATATACAATCATCAGTACATCGTCATTCAGGAGGCCGGGGTTCGACTCCCGCTATGGCCGATTGTCCTGTCAGTAGGTGCTCGTGAATTACCTCTGTGAATTCTGATAGTTCACTGAGACGTGTGGCCGAGTGGTTAATGAACTGAACCGTCACAGGAGACCGGGGTTCGATTCTCGCCATGGTCGACCATCCTGACAGGGGTTTTTCGTGGTTTCTTTATGTCGTTCAGGTCAATACTGGGATGGTTCCTTAACTACAGGACACAACCGACTCCTTCTTACTATCCAAAAAACACGTGATGAAATAACCTTTCATCTGACCATCCCATAATCTTATGCCTATATTATTCACCGACGCCAATAGATCGTAGTCATCAGCGTCGTTGAACCCAATATATGAAAAAATGATGAGTTATTTAAGCTGAAAACAGGCTACGACAGCTTCCTTCCGAATGTCCACACTGCTTATCATAAAAACATTTCCTCTTGTCGGCCAATCATCTTATTCATCGTACACCTCAAATAGATCTGATAGTAATTGATACAGTGTACGTCGCAGACATGTAATATAATTATATTTCATTAAAGGGGACCTATGCCCACAGTTTAACATCCTCAGTGTCGATATAACGAATACACGATTGCTGTGACTTTCCGGATGAACATATTCTAGTGAAACTGCTTCATAATGTGCAGAGAAGTAGCTTAGAAAATAATGTCGATCCATAATAAACATTTACAATATATTATACGTGTTATTGGTACGCTGTGAGGCAAAAATCGATAAGAAAATATTGGGTGTTACTGTAACATACAAGTGATTTTTCCACATTTATTATTATAAATTTTGACTATCAAATATTCTATCAAAATTGTTGCATCTTGTGAAGTATTTGTTGATTTTGTGTATTGCACTGTTCAAGTTTCATGATCTTTGATATCAATAAAAATTCCCTTGGAGGGAACTTCTTGTTCTACGGAGATTGGGGACACCTTAACACATCAAATTAGACACAACATCAATAAAAGCTTCGATCGATTGGACCGGGCACCACAAGGGCGATCACCCTCAGTGTATATCCACACCACCAAAAACCAAAGATAAATAAATGAACATAACCCCCTATTCCTCGTGTATCGACTAACATGTATGTACTATTGTTCTCGTTGGTCCAAGCTGGCAACTGTGTGGCTGCCATAACAACGCATCTCCGCCCTACGAGATGAGTGGCCCTGATTGCCGGAGCAGGCCCGCACGGTCCGGTCGTGAGACGCATGACACGGCACGGCACGGCCCTCACAGTCTTGCACACGATCACCGGCCGCACTGAGAGCTGATGGTGGTAATCTCATAGGGGTGGTAAAATAGCTATTGTGGTGCCCCGACCGAACGATCCTACCCGGTTATCCTTAGGTTTATTAGAAGAGTAAATACTTCGTGAGAAGTTTGACATTTCGAAAAAAAAATGTATGTTATAATACATAATGAACCTCACAAAGTGTGATGACGATGACTGTTTACTCTAAGACCCCATCGACAGCAGGGTTCTTTGGGGGTACGAATAACTCTAAGACCCCATCGACAGCAGGGTTCTTTGGGGGTACGAATAAAGAGAAGATAATGCAAATATATGAAGTGATGAGTGGAAGGACATTCATAAAATCCCATGCCTTATGCGGGACTCGAACCCACACCCAACGTTAATTACCAAAATGATGATCAAATAATTGACATCTAAAATAGCAACTTCAAAATCAAGTAACCAAATCAAATTTATAGTCAACCATCTTCAACATCACATTCATAAACATCAACTAAGTACCGGTACTTCATTTCATTATCCTAATAATTATAATTGTCAGCACATATCAATCGGAATTTTACCCGAGTAAGAGTAAGGCCCGGTTTTACGAATCTTAGTTAAGTACTAATTCACTAACTATTTGTTAAAGGTACGAAAATATCACATGTAACCAAGGGTGATAACAAGTTAATCCGCCAACAATCGATTCGTATACCGGCCCTAAGCAGGATCTTCAAGATCCTCTGGCCATCAATGGATTGATTTTCTCTCAAATCAATCTTAAGTTTTCCCTCATTACGCTCATCAATCAACCTACTAACGATCAACTCCACATAATAAACACTTCATAATAATTTACTCAAACTAATTTCTACCGTAATAGTACTACACATTCTCCCACAACGCCTCCATAAACAATAACGAATAAACATCTGACAACAAGACGCGGCGCGATCACACACATACTCATGCATATGGTAATAACACAGACGTCGAGGTTCAAACAAAGGTTCAACCAACCGTTAAACCTAAACGGAGAATTGGTGAAAAAAAAAAAATCAATTATAACATTGGCTGAAGGATTGGTATAATGACTTATGGTTGGAGATGATTAATGGATTTAATTACACTTGTCGAATGGCCCGGGTCTTCGGATGCGCGTTTAACGTGGAGACTTCAATGCACTGATGGGAGAGGAAGACACTGTGGTCATGTGTTGTAAGTATACATGGGTGCATACGTCACTAGTCATGTAGGGCTCAGCACACGGGGAGCAGTTTTATAAAGCGTATTATATATATATATATATATATATATATATATATATATATATATATATATATATATATATATATATATATATATATATATATATATATATATATATATATATATATATATATATATATATATATATATATATATATATGCTTATATGCATTTTCCTCTGATGAAGGGGGTGACAGAACTCCGGAAACGTTAGGCAATCTTCATATTAAATCAATTTTATATTTGGATTTGTCTTTGTTTTCTTATTATACGCGTCATAACCACAAAGCAATGTGTATATATATATATATATATATATATATATATATATATATACACTCATATATATTCATATTTATGAATATATAGTTATTCATCGAATAACCTACTTTAACGAGATCTCATTGACAGTGACCATGCATTGTATCTTGTTAATTTTCCTTGACCGCCATGCACATAGCTTTCATATTTACAGTTCGTAATATCGGCTGTAAGCAAGACATTGCAGATGATTTGTGATGGTTTTGAATGAATTATGAATAGGATATGAATTATGTATACTTGGGAATCGCTTGAGAAATTATTATAGTTTGCTGTGAAAGATAAAATGAGGATAGAGAAATAACTTATATTATATTTTTGAATAAACAAATATTATAATAATAGTTGGGAGTTATACTCGTATAGATTTATTTTTTATTGCTAATTATTATTGATTATTTTAAAAAGTTGGTGACAAGACCGATTCCCATTGATTCATCCCAGTTGCTCAAAAGATGTGAAAACGCTTTTCCAACGAAACTTCCATCAACTATTCATAATTTGCGGACATATTTTATGATTATGAATCTACATTAGAGATAGATTTCCCAACTAGTATACCAAAGAGCTTCCACAATTTTCATTTTATCACAGTGCACTTTCAGAAACGCAATACACTGGCCAAACTATTCCATAGATACATTACAAAATTAAATTTTGATTTCTGAAATCACCATCATCATAATTCATTTTCCAACGATAAATATTAATTTCTCACTTAGTTTCAAATCTCACCCCTAACGAAAAAAATGATGTATGTTCATATTTAACCCTTCACCTGATCCCCTAACAGCACTCTGAAACTTGTTGCCACATTGCGGCCATCACAGGGGCGTTAGTGTGTGAGACAGAGACAGAGAGGGAGAGAGAGCGCAACGTTTTATTATTGTACAGGTAGAGGTCAGAAGGGTTCGCCATACAGACACGGTCACGTACAACCTCGGGACGACCACTCGTCAATGGGACGACCGGACGTCCCTCAGTGCTGGCCTAGGTCAAAGTCAAACAGACGAGAGATTGAAATTTAGATTAATTGTTTTATTTTTGGGTCCGAGTTTTTGTATTGAGGGGTGGTTGTCTATGGTTACGAGAGATGTGGGCGTGGGCCCAGCGATGGGAACTGTTGTGAATAAAGCTAGTATCGGGTGGATCAAGCTGAGGGCGACCGACCAGTGTTACCAGGACAAACAAATAAACACGGAGAAGGGAAACAAATTGTTTGCTACTAAACTTGATTGGGATCTGATGACGCCTACATACTGTAATTTATAAGCAGACACAAGCTATGAATCACCTGACATTTGATTATTTTTGTGATAAATTTTGAACTCGGAAAAAAATATCGAAATTATAGGTCTACTTTGAAAAATAGAAGATTATACCTTTTCATACATTATTATTTGATCAGCTGAAATAATAGAATTATAAATCAAAACAAAAAAAGCCAAATACGTTTCTGATGAGAAGAACATTTTTCAACCTGTTTTGTTATATTTGTGAAAGATATTACAAAATTGGAATTTAAATCACGAAAACAGTGATCAAATGTTGCGATATTATCAACAATGAAAATAAACATTCTCTCCGCACAGAAACTTGAGATCTGTTTTGTGAAGAAATACGAGAGGCAAATTATACCTAATGTTACTAGTGGCCGTAACGTATACCACCTCAAATAGCATTCCCATCAATGTTACTTCTTCACCGACGGAGCTTCAGGGAGGAGGGGGGGGGAGGAGAAGGAGGAGGGGGAGGGGAAAGGAGCACCAGACACTTTATTTCAGTACCGTGTCATGTTAATTCTTATACATTTTATTTTTATATTGCCCTTCTAACAAGATAGATATAAGCCCGGCATTCCTTCAGGGTAGCCACCACACAACACGGCTGTTTCCCTTTACGAGCTACATTATATAACATTGGCAGCACTGTGGTCCGACCTATGACCTCTCGTACGATCGACCTGTGGGACAATCGAGCTATCGAGGTATCGAACTACCTACCCGCATGCGATATCGACTACGAGATTGATTCAGGTTATGCAATATCGAGACGAACACAATCGATATGACTATTTATTTTTTTGATTTCAATCAGTTTTGAGATAATACGTCAATGAATTTCATTGCACTATTTTTATTCATTCACGTATCATTTTAAAACTGATTGAATTCACTTAAATAGAATTTCATATTAATCACAGAGAATGAAATTATCTTGGAGATGTGAACTTTTCTTTCAATTACACTAGTTTTTGAACATGGAAAAAAATTAGTGCTGGTGAACTATCTATTATAATAAGCATGAATTCGTAAAATATAACAAATACCTTTATGAAATGGCTATGACAATATGTTATAAAACAATTCTTAGAATTATAGATTTTGAATGAGTATTGAGAATGTAACGGATTGAAAATGTATTTTGAATAAACCGTAACTTCATCAAATAATGAACTAGAATGCCTAAGGTAACAGGTGATTGTGTTGGTTCAGCGGGAGGACGATGGGCGGGGTGGAGGAGGGGGAGGGGAGAGAATAGGACGGAGGGGGGAGGGGTTGCATCTGCGCATTTACTCATTTCCATTCACAATTTGTTTTCAATTACAAGAAGAGTAAATAAATAGTGTATAATGCATCGAAAAAAGTGTCGAGTCAGTCGCATCGAGTCCCAATACCGCAGAAATAATATCGCAAGAAAATCAACTTCACAAAAAACGATATTTTTATAAGACAGGAGATCGAGGGTTGTTCAATCACCAGTACCACCCACACGAGTCAGTGCCTTGAGATCGAGGGTTGTTCGATCACCGGTACCACCCCCACGAGTCAATGCCTTGAGATCAAGGGTTTAGATCGAGGGTTGTTCGATCACTAGTACCACCTACACGAGTCAATGCCTTGAGATCAAGGGTTGAGATCAGGGGTTGTTCGATCACCGGTACCACTTACACGAGTCAGTGCCTTGAGATCAAGGGTTCAGATCAGGGGCAATCACCAGTACCACCCGCACGAGTCAATGCCTTGAGATCAAGGGTTCAGATCAGGGGCAATCACCAGTACCACCCGCACGAGTCAATGCCTTGAGATCAAGGGTTCAGATCAGGGGCAATCACCAGTACCACCCGCACGAGTCAATGCCTTAGATCAAGGGTTCAGATCAGGGGCAATCACCAGTACCACCCGCACGAGTCAATGCCTTGAGATCAAGGGTTCAGATCAGGGGCAATCACCAGTACCACCCGCACGAGTCAATGCCTTGAGATCAAGGGTTCAGATCAGGGGCAATCACCAGTACCACCCGCACGAGTCAATGCCTTGAGATCAAGGGTTGAATTCGAGGAATTCATTACAACCTTGATCCATGTTACACACGTATCTAGTTGCACATTAAGTGTTCGCTGTTATGGCCACGGTGACTTGCTGCGGAGCCCGATCATGCAACGACCGCTGGATTAGCAACGGCCGGGACATTAACACATAAATGACGATATTCGACTCGCACGCTTCCGGAAACGGTGTGGCGAATCTGCGAATCTGTATCACACACTACGTGACCGGTCGAAACGTCCGAGCTACACCAGTGATCGGTGCGTCGGAACACGCGGGCTAACCGTCGGTATTTTGATATACGTATTATACAGGCTTCGTTCGCGTATCATGTACGTACAGTCTGCTCAGGAAGTAATGACAATAGAACACAAAGATAGATTTAAAATTATTAAAATGACTATACAAGACTATTAAAAACCAACACTGAATATTGTGTGACCCAAAACGACTATTTATATCTGGCCAATCAAAGCCCTCCATGAAAAAAATCAAGTCAAGATCACTTTGTTTAGGAATTACTCTTCCTTTCAATTGCAATTGTACATTCCTATCCCTTCACGGTATTCCACTATATACACGCTACTCATAAAATACCTAAACCAAAACAATTAAATTTATGTTTCAACAATTAAATAAAATTAAACGCAACAAACTAATAGGTTTTCTTCGAAAGACAAGATAAAAATAGACGCATTTTCCTTGTAACTTGAACAATTTACGACTCATTAAAATATCTTAACAGCGTATTAATTAATAATAAATTAGATTCATGCAACTGAAATGCAATAAACAAATATACATTATCGTGAAACCACATGTTGCTATTGCACAGTGGTTTGGAATATGTAAATCTGGTCACCACAGCCGAACTGGTGGACCCGATCGACCGTCGCCCCTATGGATTATCAGTGACGACCGGTAGTGTCGGTGAGGCAGTCAAGCTATTGCAATGGCTTTGTTCATGTTCATAGGTTAACTGGATGACGCAAGCGTTTAACTGTCAGTTAAATGTACGAATCAAAACTAATCAATTGTACATAGTTAACTGGTACAGTCTTAAATCCGATCGTCTGTATTCTGGTCCTGTACGAGGACCTCGATTTTTAAATTTTTTTTATTGGGTTTAATTACGCACTGTTATGATAACTGAGATCTAATGGCGTCGGATGGATGATTAATCAGATGATGGGATGATGAGATGAAGGTTCTTGGGTATGAGAAGGATAGTGGGAAGGAAGCGGTCATGACCGTCTTATTGTAGGAACCATCCCAGCATTAGTCCAGACTACAGAGGGAAACCATGAAAAACCTCTGTAAAGATGGTCGGCGGCGGGGATCGAACTGGGTTCGGAATCCCCCTCGCCTCCCGGATCACATGAAGCGAGTAGATTCAGAGTTTTCTCCATATTGTAGGCCTACATTATAATTATATTACATAGTTGATACTATTTGAGTGACCAGTGCGCCGTCATGCTGCGCACTGGCCCACTGGCCCCTTGCGCATAACAAAACTCACCACCAATCATCGTTCACGAAGCCGACTGTTGCATGGTCTACTTTATGAACCCAGCGAGCGTCTTACCTGAAATCAGACGAAATCACACAAATCATTGAATCAATGTCTTAAAGTTGTGCGGTTTCCCAACAACGAGTAGAACTGAGCAGTTAAGTGAATCCCTCGTGTTGACAAGGTATCATCAACGAGGCAGTGATTGCACTCGGAGCTAAACATGTGGTCTACCATCAAACTGGCAGTGATCGAGACCTGTTGAACGGTCGTGGCAAACAACAAAAACAACAAACGCACGAGGTAGGGAAAAAAATAAAATGAGATGCTGAAAAAAGAATGAAAAAAGTGAGAGAGTTGAATTCAAAATGTTTTTGAATTCGGAACGATTGTGGCGAAGTTCAGTGAAATCCGAGATAATAAGTATTACTCAAAAGTACACGTTTCTTTCAAGTGACGTCATTCATTGTGAAGAAGAGAAACAACAATAGATAATAATGGATATTCAAACAATCACAATACGTTTACAGAGTACTTGTTCACAATACTTGAAGAGGGACCAGAACCCGATCTATAGTGTGACAGAATTTGTAAGATACATCAGCCGAGATGATATTCCAATTCATTTTCTTATCATATGAAGCATTAACACAGTCATATTGTTCTCCAATTCAAGAAATCTCTTGAAATCACTTGAAATCCCCTTGAAATCCCTGAAATTACATGAAATCCCTAGCAATCTCTGAAATCACTTGAAATCCCTGAATCACTTGAAGTCCCTGAAATCCCTGACATCTCTTGAAATCCTTAAAATGCCTCGAAATCTCTTTAAATCCCTGAAATCTCCTGAAATCCTCGAAATCTCTTGAGATCTGAAATCAGGTGTACACCAAAAGTACGAGTTGCAAACCTCTCGACTCGTCCTGACAATAGATCTGTAAAGCATGGTTCAGAGATCATCAACCTTATCCAGTAGCTGGCTAAGACTTCGAATAACTTTGTTGAAACATTTCGACAAACAAAAACCGCCAATGAAATCAAACAGCGTATTGACAAGCCCTTCGACACCTCGGTCAAAAGCTCTGTTTGTTGACTCGAGAAATGCAGGTTCCGAGCGACCGTCCCCCCTACGACACAACACTACCGCGCGGGGGTTTAGCGCCAGCGTGTGTTTGTTTGTTTACACGGACATTAGCATTTATGCTGTGGCAATATACTGGCAGTTCGCACAAGTCAACAGTCAAATGAAGAACATTAATTCGATATTGAAAAGTGACAGCGCTTCAAGGCTTCCAGAATACGAGATGAGGGAGCTTCTGGAATGGCTTCCAGAATACGAGATGAGGGAGCTTCTGGAATAGCCCTACTGGTGGCGCTATCAAGGTATCAAACACACGTATGGCTTTCTATTGAAACGTACAGCACGTGATAAAAAATACCACCTTGTCGGGGAATCGAACCCCGGACCTTACAGTTGATACACATGATCTTACCATCTGAGCTAACGATGGGGGTGTCTTCCAATGATATTAATGTGAGTGTAATGGTACAGATGGAATCTGGTAATGGAAAAATGTCGAGAAAGACCTGTGTATGACGCGAAAAAAAAATACCAATACGGTACATTTGTCTGCTCACAATCGTCCAATTAGTGAAGTTTTAACATTTCTCCAGTTGGTAGACAGCCTCCTTCTCTCGGGGCTACAAGTATACACCACAGACACAATACGCATGCGCGGGTATGAGAGGTGTTAGGTGCTAACTGCGCTAATTGATGGTGTTCACAGGTCCCCGGTCAGGGTCTCTAGAGGTACAAGAGCGGCGGCGAAACGTCAAAAAGACTCGCTAAATGCTGAATTGACAATATGATTCGGAGGTCACTGAATACTTTATCTAGTAGAGCGGTAGCTCTACAAGCCAAGTGCCGTGCGTATCTACCACACTTGCAAATCTCTCATACATTAAAGCGGGATTTTCGCACTATTGGATCTCGGAAACTAAGAATTGGATTCGCTTTCAGGGCCCTTATTCTATAACAGCAAACGAAATGGATGCGTGACGAAAGTGTCGGAGCCCATGATGCACCATGTTAAACTATACGGAAAAGTCAGGACAAAAAAAAGATGAGCCGTTTTCATTTCGTCTTAGAGTTATGGAATAACCCTCCAGATTGTCTTCACAAAATATGATTTTTACCTGACAACACATTTAAAATTTGATAACGATCGCTTTGGCCGTTCAGAAGATATAAGGTGGTGAAAACGATCTATTGCCATATGAGATGATGGGAATTGGATGATGAGATGGAAGGTTATTTTATTAGGTGTTTTCGGATAGTGGGAAGGAGTCGGTCGTGGTCTTTTATTCAGAAACCATCACAGCATTGACCTGAACGACAGAGGGAAACCACGAAAAACCTCCGTCAGGATCTTTTTTGCGCTGACATTTGCAGGGCATGTTCATAAACGTTTATAATTTCTAAAATTGAGATGATTCCAGTTTTTTCTGAAACTAGGGAATACATATAGTAATAATATCAGCTAAAATCCAGTTTCAGAATCGTTATGTTTTCTTCGATATAGTTCAAAAACAAAATATTTCTCAGAAGTAGTCCACGAATTATGAACATGACTTATTATGAACACGGAACATCGTATAATATGATAAGTAGAGGATAAAATGACAGTCATTTCTGACTATTAACAACGATCTATCTTCAGGTCACGTTGCAGGCCGATGTCAACGCAGCCTAATTAATTAGCCGTACATCTCGAAACTACCCATCGGTCACACATAACAATACGCCGAAACACCCATTCGTACCTGAATACCAAACAAGGGCGGATCACCGTTTTTTACACCCGCTCTTTGAAACTTGACAATGTCAAAAACTTGTCCAACTATTTTTAATCCTCTACTGTTTTTTTTTTATCTATTTCTTCTTCTGTCCCGTCTTATTATTATTCTTGTGCGACTGACAATGGAATACGATGATGGAATCTGGAATCCCAGTGACAGGTTTCAGAGCCGAACATCGTACGGACCGTGTATCAGACATCTTGGGCATTCTCACGGCAACTGCTCCCAAAGTCGGACTAGTGCTATTACGGCCAACAATCGATCAATCGATGGATTAAAAACTAGTGTGAGATTATTTATTAAATAGCTGGTAGAGAGAGAGAGAGAGAGATAGAGGGGGAGAGGGGGGGGGGAGGGGGGGGGGGGAGGGGGGGGGGGGAGGGGGGGGGAGAGAGAGAGAGAGAGAGAGAGAGAGAGAGAGAGAGAGAGAGAGAAAGAGAGAGAGAGAGAGAGAGAGAGAGATCACCGTTTCGGTTAACTTGAATAAACAGTGTGGGACGATTCGGTAAAGGCAACCTGCTTTTGGTGGATATTTACCCCACTAGAAACAAAAACTTGTAAAAAACAGGGATCTAAGCCTTTGCTATTGAACACTTTGGCATATAAAAGTGGTGATACACAAAGTTATGGCCAAGTTAATTCTATAAGAGAGGGAAAATGCATAAATGTGTGGATAGATATTGACAAGATTAGAAGAAATATGCATGCAAATTGTATTCCATCATGTCACAAGCTATAGAGAGCTAGAGCAAGAGAGAGAAAGAATATCGACATGACAAAATTCACCGAACAAATCGCAATACAATTCTTTGAAAACATGTAAAACATCTGTTTCGAACATGTTACAACCAATCGCAGTCGGAACTGTAAATCGTTCGATGTTATCAATGAGACGTCCGGGTGTCTCGCATCTTATGCAAAGTTCCCTTCAAATATAGACAATCAATCTAAGTAACAATCCTCTATTTGCCACTCCAGTCTGCTGTCACCACGGCCACTCGGGCCATTGTGCAGCAGTTAATCTTGTCAACATGCAACATGCAACATGCAGAACATGGGAAGGATGCACAACTGTATCGCCGCATCGGGACGTGCCTTGCACACGAGCGAGATATAAGAGGTACATTATAATAATAATGGGACTAAATCTACAGATAGTATACCGTACCGTAGTTAATTAGATTGGTAAATGATCGATTTGATTTGACTGATTTCAATCATTTGGATAATTTATATTCCATCATACATTTTCTGATGATTCTGAGATTTATTGCACGTTACGAAGATGATGAGATTCCTATTTTTTTAATATATATATTGGGTTTGATGACGCACTGTTATGATAGCGTAGATCTAATGGCGTCGGATGAATGATTAATGAGATGATGGGATGATGAGATGAAGGTTCTTGGATAATCAGAAAGATAGTGGGAAGGAAGTGGTCATGGCACACTTATTGTAGGAACCATTCCGGCATTAGTCCAGACTACAGAGGGAAACCATGAAAAACCTCTATAAAGATGGTCGACGGCGGGGATCGAACTGGGTTCGGAATTCCCCTCGCCTGCCGGATCACACGAAGCGAGCGCGTTAACCACTACACTGCATGTGCCGGTTTTATTTATTTTTGTATTGCATTAGAGACAGGTTATACATTTATTCGATTGATTTCAATTATATCTGAATATAATTCAAACGCTCTCACCTTTCATTTTCAGCCTTGCTTGGGGAACAATGATTGTTTGCGCCGTGACAAATCCAACAGGATTTATTTGCGGCACGGGATGGTAATAATCCTACGACTATTGGCGACTGGGGTTGATATAAGTGGACTGTATAGGGTTTGAAATATAAAGCACGATAGGCCTACCTGAGTTTCTCCTTGGCGGCGTGTCTTGAAGCGTCGCCACGATGCACTTGAAAGGAATGCACTATGTGCGAAGACGAGGGTAGGAGGGAGAAATACGTACGTAAGGTTTAGGTTGGGTTGCGGTAAAGAACGAAAACGATACGAAACGGAGTAATACAGCGTGATTTAACTAAATAAATCTTCACAGAATATCGTGTAGAAAAACTAATGCGACTTGCATAAACGAAAAATGCCACTGACGAATGGGTGTCCGAAACCGGGACGTAAACAAGAACTACACGTCTAGTTCCGACCAAACCGAGATTGCAACTGAAGGGATGATGTGAAAATCAGTGAAGCGGTCAAGGGTAAAAACAATAATAATGTACTGACGAGTACTGACGTGTACAGTAATATGACGAAATAACAGAAGAATGCAGTTTCGACCGAGTAGATATACTAAAAGTAGAAAATGGGGACAACGAGATAAAAGCTTCAAGGCTGGAGGGAAACTCGGCGTCAACAATGATTTTGTATCAAGTTTCGATGTTATTTTTAAAAAATGAATATTTTGTATTTCAATATATATTATTTGGGCGAAAATGATAGATTTGTATAAATATCATGGAAGTGATAAATTACGACGATGTATCTCCAATTTATTGTATTGTATGGTTTTGTATCATTTATTGTATTAATTTATTCTTAATTCTACAATTCATGTCCTATGAAAATCTTCATTTTTTCCAATGATGTTTCCTCTTTCAGAATAATAATTCATTTTCATTAGGCTCATATACTTTTGTTTCTGAGATTTCCATTTTCCACTATTGTCTATTACTGTACACCATACTGATGCATCACATCTTTGAAGTCACAATTTTATACATCGTGACAAAAAAGGTTGTTTTTTTTCCAAGAAAAATCAAAAGAAAACAATATACAGCACTATCGTTTTATTGCTATAGTGATGATCAACTTTTTATTGTTTATATCATATTATTAATTATACCGGCATATACATCTGAGTATCTGTTGCTATGACCAATATATTCGTATAATATATATTCGTATAATATATATATATATATATATTTGATTTTTACTCATGTAAGTTACTTCACTTAGTTCATAAACTTCAAGCGATTCGGCTTTTGTTTGAGACAACTATATTGTTTTTTTGGTTTGTATGAAGAAACACAATTCCAATAGCCTTGTTAATCTAGTGCTAGCGTTATATACTCTTGATGCAATGAAACAAGTGATGGAAGAAGTATTGTGTACATCAATTGATTCATTTTATTTTATATTGCCATTATAAGACGAACTGTGTGCCTATACTGATGATTGGCATATATTGGCGCATATGCAAATCTACCATTGGCGTCAGCAGAGGGGGGGGGGGGGGGCAAGGGGGTGTACTTGCCCCCCCCCCCCCTTGGGACCAGGCAGAAATTTATTTGAAAAATTGAATTTTAATTTCTTAAACAATGATGTTTTTCGAAACTTTATAAGTACCGTCTCTACCGGTGACATATTTTAACATGTCTTGTTACGCGGGTGGTCATGAGTCTCCCAAAACACCATAAAATTATGGAATTTCACAAAAATACCCGTCGGGAGCCCCCCCTTGTGCATTTTAGAATTTGGGATATTTTGCCCCCCCTTAAATTTCTTCCTGCCGACACCCATGAATCTACTGCTGCGATTGGCGAATCTAATCAGAATGCGTTGATGGTAAGTTGGGATGAAAGATTACATTTGTTTTCATAAACATCGAAAACTTGACACAAAGCCATGCCTCTATGGTCTCCCTATGAATGCAAAGAATGAAAGTTTAGGAGTTTAGGAAGTTTAGTCTGGGTCATCGCGGTTGCGCTGCGGTAGCGCGTACAATTTAGCCCCAAAGGTCGCCAGTTCGGATTTCGCTGTAGTCAAATATATTGGTTTTTATGAAATCCTAATTTGTTTTCTAAAATACCAAATCAAAGTATCATGCAATATTTCCGTAAGAGTTACCATTCCTAGGAATGGTTAGAGCACATAGAAGCTATGGTTAGGGTTAGTTAGGTTGGGTTTTACTTATCTTGGATGTGCTCTCCTCGTTTTTTCCTTAGATATTAGTTGAAGACAGCATATACTGCACGTTTTTCGTGAAAAGTTATTTTTTACTGTTTATTTAGCAATAATTGAAGCAAGTTTAGCTCTTGCGTTGAGGTCTATACCGCATTGTCAAGTCGCAGCCTTACACTGCAAAGTATATCGACTACAATAAATAAAACTACTGACTGATTGGCCCTGATTTGGGCACATTTCCCTGTCACTGCCCATTCATCAACCGTCAACGTCGCCAACCAGTGCGCACGTCAACTGCGCAACATCCCAAGTCCATCCATCATCTCGTCACCGTCGTCACGTGACGGTTCGAAACATCCGCGCGATAACACTGTATGATAGGGGAGACGGTCGCTCGCCGGTCACATGTTGTCACCAGGACTGCTTGTCGAAGTGACAGGTCGAATGTGACAGGTCGAGACGACCGGCCGGTGGTGCTAGTTGATAGGGGAGACGGTTGGTCGTGGCGGACGATTGTGTCGGTATGCAAAGGAGCCCGCGGTGAGATTAGAATAACAAATCAGGGGCTTGAACTGCGTTTGTTTTGCATGATTGTGAATAAACTCGTAAACTTGTGGTCAGGAAAGATGAAGGTCGTGAACTGAAACGTCGGTAAATACAGGATGTCGCTGTAAACTTTGATGATATGATGCTTTTGAAAGATGTGGTGGTGTTTCTGATCTCAAACCTCGTCCTGAAATATAATAATTCCCCAAAATACCACAGCTATACGCGAATATGACGACAAAAAACATGAAAAAAATAAAAATAAATAAAAAAAAATAAAAATAAAAACGAACAACAATTTTTTTTAGTATGTCAAATTGAATCCTCGCTAAAGCTCGTCTAATTATATCTTCGAGTGGTCAGAATAATCCGATATCATACCACCCCCAACTTGAATCATATAACTAGAGATTAGCTCAACTTGAGGGTTATTCTATAAGCAAACACGTTTGAAGTTCACAATGTGTGTTGGCATTGAACTGTGTATATCGTACATTACATAATACCTTGTTGCACTTGTAGGGGTCAGCACACAGATTGGTCTTGAAGGATTATTTCGACATTGACCTCTCTCTCCCACTCCCACTCGTCTTGCTAGCTGTTACATGAGCTCGTCAATGCCAACAACTGCAAGTGCAAGTGCAATTTCTCGATGCACATATCGAGACGAAAGTGCATCTCGGACAATTGGCCAATCAGCATCTGTACCATATCATCAAGTGTGGGAAGAACAGACGCGATGTATCCAGCCAGCTTAGGTTGCATTGTTATGATGATAAGAGTGTTTGTTCATGGGAAAACCGATCGAGAAATAGTTGAATTGAAATTATTTTTCTCTGAATTTTCGACAGAGAGAAAAAGTGAAGGTATCCAATGGAATAATAACGTTTATCTTTGTACAATACGAAGAAATCATAAGCCGTTAGCGTTTGAGAATATGTATAACTAAATTTATTTGGGGTGAATTCATTGTTACTTAATTGAGACTTTGGATGTTCAGTTAGGTTCGCTCGGACATGACCCTACAAGGGCGATCTTATCAAACCCATAGCGAGTTCATATGAAATCGAGAGTTCTAGCTATTCTCGAGTCGCGAGAGTAGGTAATTGACTGGTCAGCCAGCCAACCATCCTTGAAATCTAGATGATGGGACAATAGGTATATATGGAACGAGGATCACCCTTGTAGCACAGTCAGCTGAGGCACTGCTTCAAAATCTGTCAACAAGTCGACCGTGGGTTCACATCCCTCTACCATCCGCTCATTCGTACCCCCAAAACAACCCAGCTGTTGGTAGGGTCATCAAGCGAATAACAATCAAACAATGAACTTTACAGCCGTCCTCTGTATCTCAGTCAACTATAAGGCACAATTCCTGATAGTATTGAACCTTCGGTCCTGGGTTCGACCCGAGTCTAAGGCACATGCTGATATTACCGTCCTGTCATCACTTTCGACCACTTCATCTTTTCCATTACCTGCTCATTCGTACCCCAAACAACCTAGCTGTTGGTGAGATCGCAAGCCAACAATGATGAAACGAAAAACGTAAAAACAAGTGATCTATAAAATCGTGAGAACCTAAATTGTAGCCTCCACTAACCTGTAGTTTGTCCACCCCTATGTATAGCCGAGCCGATCCCCACGTCTGTACAACCACTTATTGCGCTAAATTGTTGGTTTGCGTTCCTTCGAAACGAGGCGCGCGTGACCCAGAGGCGGGTCCTCACAGCCCTGGCCGCGACCCCCGCTCGCCCGCTAACAAGCAACACTCTCCAAACACGATCTAATTATACACCTCGGTCCGCCGGCTCGACACGGCCGACCGGCGGCGGTGTGGGGTGGCGGGACGGTCGATCGGGGCCGTCACGAGGTCGGGAGGAATGTTCGGGTAAAGGTACCTGTGGTAATGACACCGGACCAGAAATCGTCTCCGGGAGAACATGAGTCATTAATATCAGGGTTTGTTATGAATTGGATTGGGTTGAATGTAAGTATGGGTTGTGTGCAACAAGTCGAGTGAGGACACCGTGGTGATTCGATGCTGTGTGTTTACTTGTTTATTGGGGATTATTGGTCATTTGTTGGTTGTTCGACGATGAGACGTGGGAATCCGAGTCGCAATCGAGGATCAGGAAAACGTTGTAGTTCAGAAATTCTCCATAAGCGCAATGTTAATTCAACATTGCGCTCATGGAGGATTTAGAATTTTAGGTATTGCTTCTAAACCACATAGATCAAGGGTTTATTATGGTTTTCTCCTAAACGGAATCACCGCCTTCTAGGAGATAAAAGAATTTGCGTGTTTGATGTGTTAAAATTGAGTAAATCAGATTGTTTTTCTTTTACACATTTTTTACAATGAATTATTCTCATTTTTTTTTCTTCTCGAAGTTTTCAAGATCCAAGTTGGACAAGTCACAATTGATGTAATGTTGATGAAAGAATTAAGCGTGTAGGCAATCACTCGTATAATTAGTTTTCCTTATAATTCGATTGCCGGCTACCATACCTATACAACGGCTCCTGAAGATGGCTGAACGTTTTCAGCCGAAACGTCGAAACCCAAGGCTCTTTTTAGATCCACCAGTTGTTTCAAGGAAGGGCAAATTTCCGAAAAGTGACATTTTATCATCTTCCTCCGGCCCTCAAAGTCTACGCTACAATACAACACACGCATGTAGAGAAGACGGAAGACTTCTTGTCCCCAGCACAAACCACTGAATTGTTCATCGTCAATTAGCTTATTATTTCATTGTTCACATTTTGTTGAAAATTCACTGTTCACATTTTGTTGAATGAAATACATTTCAATTCGTTACTTCCTTCAAGCGGGGAGAATATCGGTCTTGTGGCTTCTTCTTCCTATTTTACAATTCTTCAATTCCTTTTTTATTTGTTCTTGCATTTATTACAATATATAATTGACTGATACTTCATTGATAATTCAATTGGTTACTGAATTATACGGATGAATCAGATCCGCGATTTATTTCATATCACTTAGTCAAGTCAAACCCAATTACGATTACTAATAATGAAACGTATACGATTTATGTAATCGAAGGCGACGGTTAGGATTTGAAGGTTCATTTTCTACTTTGTTCTATTTCCCATCTGTTCTTTTATCTACCTTTTGCTACAGACACATAAAACAAGTGTCATAGAAATACAATTCGCCATTACTTTACCATACGACATTAATAAAACAGAGGCAAAATTGTTGTTTAAAAATAAACACTAAAATAAATTGACATAATTTATTACGGGTTAACTATATGAAAGAATAGCGGCCGCAAAGATCTAGGTTAACAGGCGTGTAAAAAGTAAACTAAAATATACTTCACGATTTTAAAAAACTATTTTATAAGATAAGATAATGTAATAAAGTTATGTTACATTAGTTTCAACAGATCGACACTCCCAACGGTTAGCACTAATGTATGGAAAAAACGGTCGATCGTAGCCATCCAAAACATGTGCTGACTCAACAAATACTTGTAACAAACTTAAAAACCAATTATAATTTCAATCTTAAGATTTGATCAACCCGAAATTACGACTGCGTTGAACGATAAAACTATGTTTGTGTTGCGTGATGCCGTCTTCACGTCGTGCTGGACCGAAACCCTCGACCGGTAGCGTTACTGGAGTAGGGGAGACACCCGATCGGGGCGGGAGAGGAAGGCGAGATTCCAATGTCACCATTCTTCGGTAGAAATGTGTTATCAGGGAATCTTAAGTCTGCAGCTTTTCTAGAAAATTTGAGGAATCTTTTTTACTGGGGTTGAGAAAGTCAACCGGCTTGTGTTGAATGTCGGGGTTTTTCATAATGAGAGATTTATTTTCAATTAAATTAAGTAATAAAAATGTATTATTGGATGCGATTGTATTGGAAGATAAATAAGTTTCTGACCCCTCCAACTGTTGGGTTGTTTGGAAGTATATTATATATGCCATTAAATATGAAGGGGGCAAAATCCAAAGTTATAAGTGACATTGGAAAACAATTAGTTGGCATTGTTTGTCATCCATTTTACACCAAATTTGAGATTTTTTTTTTTTTTTAATGTTGCTTAACGACCCCACCAACAGCTAGGTTATACGGGGGTACGAATGAGCGGATGATAATGAAACGATGGAGTGATGATAGGTGAGAGGACGTTTACAAAAACCCATGCCTTATGCGGGACTCGAACCCACGCCCAACGGTAACTTCAGTTACTACCGCTAGCGATAATTGACTTGGCCACCGGGGCGGCCCAAATTTTAGAAGCCGAATGGAAGAATTAAGTGCGATATTGTATTGTATTGTGAATATTTCATCACGGTTTGTCAACATTGGTAGGCCTGTATCTACAGATAACCATGACGTAATGTGACGATGAAAATCTGATGAAATAGAAATGTGAAAAACCTGGAATTATATCCAACCAAAGATAAACGGAACAAAAAGTAGTTTGTTGTTTATATGGTCTTATTGAAGCTAAAATATGGGATGCGTCCAAACATAATGTATAAACGCTTACATAATATGTATAAATGCATGACAATGCATTAAATTAAATGCATCGAATACAATAAAACGTAAGAAAAAAGTTAGTAGAAAAAGTATATACATTTATATCGTTAACATGGGAATGTTGGATGAAAGTTATGAGGTTGGTTTAGGTATAAATTGTATTTTTCAATTGTTGAAATTATTGGTTCGATTGATTAGAAATAAGCACGAAATGAACCAAGAAAAAAAAAATCGAATTTACCAAGAAAAATGTGATTGTTCAATAATTCCAGCCGTATAATGTTGGTATTCCCGTTCCATATTTGTAAACATTTTGGCATACATTTTTTAATACGATGAGTTTTACTTTCAATATAACATACACTTCACAGCCTGATTATTCTATGAGTAGTCTATAAGTAATAATTCCAATATTATATTAATATGATATGATTATTAATCATAACGATTGGATTCAAAATCAGGCCACGGGATAATTATTTTAGTGACCGAACAGATTTTCATTTCAGATTTTACATTTTCGAAAATCACGAAAATCGAAAATCACGGGAATTTGGAGAAATTTGATCAAATTTGGAAGGTACAGAGTATTCGAGACCACGTTTACAATATTTATTTATATACACGTAGACATATTATAATATCCAAGTAACCCATAACTAGTATTTAATTAGTGATCACTCAATAATTCATGTGAAGAGTCGGAATAATATTTTAGAATGGATTCATAATCGGGGAAAAAATTGAAATACTGGAATTATGTAGAAATGTAATTATCAACAGTAATTTTACATGAACTTTACACATTTTATCATGTCGACTTGGAAATATGTAAATGTGAGTTCGGAGCGTCACCCCACGCTACCTGATCATGATCAATTCGCCTCGAGTATATTATGGGTATCGATTTCAATAGCGACCCACAAACTGATAGGCTAATTGGGGGTACGAATAAACGGGCGATAGATGGACTCGGCTGACTATCGAGCCGATGAAGGCCGAGCGCCAAACTTCACAGAATCCTTGTTTCAGAAACAAGAAAATCACTATTCATGACGGCT
The DNA here is from genome assembly GCA_907164805.1 of Brachyptera putata. Lineage (NCBI taxonomy): Eukaryota > Metazoa > Arthropoda > Insecta > Plecoptera > Taeniopterygidae > Brachyptera > Brachyptera putata. The sequence goes on along the minus strand of OU015466.1, from coordinate 29,969,692 downwards.
GGTCATCTTGACGATGAATGACCATGAATATCAAGTTTACTATAAATCTAGAATTATAACTGCCGAAAGTAGAGATGAGAAATACAATTAAGGTGATAAAATCAAAACCTCGATCAGTCACAATAAAAGTGGTGACGATGAAGGGATAAAATATTTAAGAATTGGATTCAAAGTTGATTTAAGAAGCCTTGAAGAGATCTTCTCGTTAAAGGAGATCTGATTTTCTTTTGAACAGCTGTTTAGTTTGATCTTCGAATTTAACTGATTATTTCTCTGAGATTATTAATACAACCTATTGATTATAACCTCAAAGGAATGCAAATAATGACCACATTTTCAGAATTTTAATATAAACTAACTATATTCAGAATTATATTCAGAATATAAGCGATGGTTGTATGGATAATATGAGAAGATATGCGTGAGATCGTAAGGACTATATAGTAAATAAGTGATTGATACATGTATTATATGATTTTATAAAATCAATAAAGAATGTGGGAGCCCTTGCTCCAAGAGGAAGTCCTTCTATAACGTCCCAGTATTCCTCAGAAATTCTGTACCATTTCGCGAGGTCGGAATACAGGGGAAATAAGGCTAATGATGGGCTAGGACTGGGATTATAAGATTAAGGCGGGGTACGAACGGGGCACAATACAATTATATCATATGATTGACTTCAATAATAATACATTATCCGGTCTGATTCCACATTTCGTTCACATTTCAATTATTCCCGAAAGAGTTGATTCGTCCTCCCAGTCAATCTTATACCTTTGTCTACTCACAACACTCATTGGTGAATCTTTCTCTGTCTGATTGTAGGAAGTGCAAGCAGTCTGTCTCACACAGTCTTTATGGACCGCGAGGAAGTCTCAAGTTAGGCGCCAAACATTGGGATGATCCGACACGCCCACATTGTTACAGTCTATGGGTTACATCTATATAGTTATCCCATAAACACTGTAAATCCAGGGGATAAAAAAGTCGAGGGTCAACCTGATGGATATCTTAAACATGCAGATAACGCAGTATATCGTGGATACTGTTGAGGTATATTAATATACTGATAATATATTTAGTAACACTTATGTTCTTTCGAAAAAAATTAACACTGCATTTTTATCTGGAGTCTTTCTAATAAGTGGAATGTGTCTGTATATTTTCATCAGCTGAGATACATAATAATTGTTATGGGTCAAGTGAAGACATTTCTTTAAAATTCTCAATTGTTGCCCTCAGTCTTTTAGAAAGCCTCCTCGATAACAATATATGCATCGATCACCGCATCATGTTATTCCTATGATCATTTTACTAATTAAAGCTAAAACTCATCAGATTCACTTGGCTGTTGTTTCAATTGATTTTGAAAAACCAAGTAGTGGAAAAAACGTTATCATTCAAGTGTTTTGTTACTAAAAGCCTGTTTTGTGTTGGTTTTATTGAGCTTTTGACAGTATCTTATAGCCCATCACCCAATGTTTCAAAAGGAAACCTTATCTTGTATATTTTGTGTTTAGGATACATTGTGAGTATCTTTGCTCCCATCTTGCTTACACGGCCACTTGAACACTGTGTGTTGGATCTTTACTACAGTTCAGTGTTGGTACCTATTAGGAGTATTTAATAAAATATTAAATCCTCCCAGGTTGGTACACCTCCATAACATATAACACTGACCGATACCAACCGAATAACATGAAATGTCAGAGTTGTTGTGGGACAAAGCCACTGTGATTATTCAAGTGACAAAGTGACAGGGAGATTCCAGAACATAGAAAACCTAGTGAACCAAGAAATAATATTACCAATTCAATTACATTGCATAGTTTAATCAAAAATATGTTTTGAATGCTTTTTTCACCGCTGATGTCAGCCATCGCCATATTGGAATTGTACACAATTCTGTTTCCGACATTATCTGTCTCCTTCCAATCTAGTTACTGCTTCTTTCGGGAATACAAAAATCATACAAAAACTAATGACAATGAAAATATTGAGTACATCCAGACCAAGAAACATATCAAAGCGAGTATAAACTATAAACACAGATTGCTAAGTAGACAATAGAACCACAAGACAGCTACTAAATCAGACCTACCAACCATAGAAAGAAAACTTAATACAATTTATAATTCCTAAAAAATGTGATTGTAGTTATTAGAGTGCAATTGAACCGAAAACTTGAAGAAACTAAACAACATAACAAAATAATTTATCTCTTTGGACAACGAAATCAATCGTTTTCCGACTCGTCAATTTCCATAACAAAAATGAGCCGAAAAAAAGCGCCACTCGTCTTCGGATCATCTATATCGCAAAACAAGCACGACTCATCCAATCTCGATTATATTTCGCATATAATCGATAATTACTGAATCGATCTCTCGAACAAAAGGAGAAAAAACGTCACGCGAAGCGGTTAAAATGTCGTTGGCCCTGTCTGTCCCTGTTTTTCTCCTTATATATACTCTCAGATAATAAAACACGTAAAAATTCGTCATGTGTGTGGATATAAGATTCGATTGAAACGAGCGCGGGTCCGGAATTTCCACAAGATGTGTTTCAAATCTTAAGTATAAGACACAAATAAATGTTCGGAACTGATGATCGTTTATGTATAAATATAGTAGTAAACCAACGGATAAACATTCATTAAAGTTTTTACCTATCGAATAAGTTTTATGGTCGATGTTTTGCCGAGTTTTTATTTGAAATCAACAAAGGAACAAGATTCCTGGTCGCCTAGGTAACTGCCACCACGCAGGTTTGAGGGCCTGCAGTCAATATTTGCCTTGTCGCGAGAATTGAAGAAAGAGGAGTGTTTTTTTTCGGGAGGGAATGTGATGTAAAGGCTAGCTAGGGTGCTATGTGAGGTGTTTTTACTCCGCTAAGGAGAACTCGGAGCAATTTAATTTGTTATACGCTTTCGTATAATGAGGTGAGTATTGTGGTTGTGTGTGGTGACTTCTACCATATATGGTGAAAATGTGTGTGAGTGAATAAAAGTGGAATTTAGAAATTTGAACCGTTTTATTCGACGTCAATAATCGATGCGAGATGACGTCTTAAATCATCATGATAATTTTTTTGATAGATATAAATGTGGAATAGTATTCAGAATGGTGGATAGAAAAAAAAAAACGTTGTTAAACTAGAGAAACACAGGAAAATTACTATAAGATATCAACGAGATGTTTCTAAGGAATGTAATCAGAATCTATCACCTCGATTTCCAAGCTATTATTAATTAAATAAGCAATTAATTTGATCAATGTAGTTGCTAACCTGTCTCAATTATGCAGCTTTATTTATATCTTAGATGTTAATCAATGTAATTGCATGATATGTGATCTATAAGAAAGCTTTTGATTTTATCTTGTGAACACGGCTGGTTGGATAGGTTTAGGCCCTTCACATGCGAACATTTCGAACAACTTATAGACCTATAATAACCCTGTACATGAATTCAGTGAATCCTTATCTTTCATCCCTGGGTTTATTCTTGCAACTTCATCAAATGACATTCATCATGGCGAAACGAAGACAAATAGAAAGAATGTGCAATTTTGTTAGAGTCAAGAATGAATATACAGGATGAGATGAATTAAGCAATAGAATTGGAAAGGGATTACAAAGAAGTACAAGGGGAGGGGTAAGAATGGAAGTGGAAAAAGTGGATAGAGAAGTAGGTAAATATGGATTCATACAAAGAACGACGCGGGAATGGAATGAACTGGAAGAAGATATCAAGAATATAACGAAGATTGGTGATTTAAGAAGAGAGCTAAGAAAAAAATAAAGTATAATTTTATCGAGTATGTTTGATTGTAATTTCATTAGGTATAGTAACCATTACCACCTGTTTCATGAACAATCTGTAATGAATAAATAAAATATGTAAATATGTAAATATCAAAAAGTTGCAATGGTTTCTCTGAAAACATCGTCCAGATAAAGTTTGCCCCGAATTGAGCCAGAAGTGAAAGAGATATTGATGGGAGTCTATCTATGCCAAGGTTCGTACAAAATGTATTTTTCCTCTTTGATCCTCAGAGAGAGCGCAAAAACACAATTATACGTTCTTTCGAGTGCAGTCAAATCGAGTTTAGATTCTCTTTTGTCCAACTAAAATTGTTTCTAGATAGAAAAAATAGCGTTATAAACAAAGAGTGAAGTTACAAGAAATACGTATAAAACAAAAGTCCAATGTTTAATGTTTCCTAGTTCGATACGAACATGTTGCATCACATACGCCATGCGATATGGTGAAAACAGCACTTATATTACCGATAAATAATAATAAGTTGTGATCATATACAAATGATTACTTGTTGTACAACTAATAACAACAATAACATCCCGCTAATGGATTCGATATCAGTGGATTGATTACAGCTTGCAAGTGATACAGAATCAATACCCGGATGATCACAGAACTAGAGACGTATCTAGACAGTTGAGGGAAGTGGTGTTCTATCTGAAAGATTATAACCGGCATCACATGAAACAAAGGAGAGAACTGAATTACTGGACTATACAGATCATTATTCCAGTCCATCTTGGAGATAAATCGAAGAAGATTAATCTTGAAGTTCCAGAGATCAAATTAAAATTTCGAGTTGAAATGGCGGAAAGATGTGATAATACTATTTTTCATAATACAAAACTATAAACATAACTATTTCTTTGGGGTGGTGAGATCGCCCTTGATGGTGCCGCGTTCTAAACTATCGTCCTTTTTATTTTTTTATATTGGGTTTAACGACGCACTGTTATGATAACTGAGATCTAATTGCGGGGATCGAACTGGGTTCGGAATTCCCCTAGCGTCCCGGATCACATGAAGCGAGCGCGTTAACCACTGCGCTGCATGTGCCGGTGAACTATCATCCTTTGCCTTCATTGGGGAAAAATGTTATTCCCACTTTTGTTTCGACAGATATTGTCTGCATCTTGTGATGCATTTGTTAATTTTGTATCTGGCACACGGTTGAAATTTACTGATCATCTACCTGTGAAATCCCTTTGGCGGGAACTTTCTACCCCATGGAGACTGTGGATTCCAATAAAATAGTACACAATACAAAATCACACATCCCAACATATTGACCGAAAGAACGAAAATGCTTCAAGAAATTCGTGAATACTTCTTGTTAAAGACTTGAACAGTTGAAGACCCGGTCTAACAATTAACTGCAGAGTATTTCGCGCCTATAAAACGAGACACTATAATACATGTAGCGAGTGTGCAGTGATGCTAGCTTCTTATCTTAAATGGACATTTGAAAATGCCAGGACCACTTTTTGTAGAACTCTATCACGTTTGAAATGAGAAACAGAACAGAAGCTATTCGGTCATGCACGTCTGTGTGTGAGTGTGAGAGTGTGTATGTGTGATACCAGGTCTGCACGAGTTGGATGAGCGGGCAGATGACGTATAAGGACTTGGAACATCATCCCTGATCCAGTGAACTTCAAGCCGACAGGACTCTTGGGAAGTATTGCAGGATTGAAACAAGTTGAAACTAACAAATGACAATGTTATTGAAATACAGAATACAAATATCGAACTGGATGTGAAATAGTAAACAAGGAAATCTTTGGAGGAAGTCATGAAGAAAATTCCAGGGTAAGTGATAATTATTGACAAATACGATGTAAATAAATTTGATGACAACGGCAAAATCGAGATCATGACATGAAGCATTTGTTTCCCAATAAAGGCGAAAGATGAGAATTCAGGATTGTTTGAACGAGGACAGAAAAAAACGGGAAAAGTTAGATACAATGAAGCTCATTAAACAAATTCTAACAATTACAGTGATAAAGCTTAGGAATGGAGAACAATTGAGTAGTTGTGTAGGGGAAAACTTTTCAATCACCTTCCTGACAAGTAGAATGTATGTCCCGATTATATAATGAATATAATATAATAAATCTGATCAATTTCTACTAAAATAAAATACGAAACACAGTAGAAATTTTTGAAGTGAACTCCACATTTCTATCATTATTATACAATCTCAATCTTATTCTTCCTCAATAACTCGTCCAAGGGCGACAATGTATATGATTGTTGGGGGGGGGCAACAAGGGCGATCTAACCATATCATATCTCAAAGGTAATACTGATTATAATTTGTAGCACATTCAGAAAACATCTGCATATAAAACAATTCATGTCCCAGGAACACGGAACGAGGAAGAACAATTGATCTTCTTGGCCATAAAACACAAGCTTAACAGATAAACTGAATAATACGAGACATCACAAAACAGACATTCCTTCCGTATAAAGATCATAAAAACAATCAAACTGTATTCAAGAAGTCATCAAGTTTCATCTAATTCTATCCAAACAACTACCGGTATATAAATACCTGGACGCAGTATACAGTAACATCGCATTATTATGAGCAGCACTTTGGAATCACAATCACTTCCCAATCCCCCACAATCACCTTACAATATATGTTACCGTGTGCAAGAATGCTAGAATACGGTATTTCCTAATAATAAACGCGTCATTTGTGTAGTAAAATGACTGTTTTGTGATCTCTGAAGAAGCTGCGATGATTTGAGGAAGATTGTCGGATTATTAGTGGAGCAGTAAATTGCTTCTGTTGATGGCACTCTGATTATCACGTGGAGTCGAGCTGGTCGACCTATCGATACAAGCCGAATAAGCCACATTCCGGCTAAAGGTCGATCACTTCGATTGATCGATTATTTGAAATAATCGGACGAAGAATGCGTAATTAAGAAACGGTTGAAACAAAATATAGAACGTCACATTGGTTTAATGAATGGGAATTTCGATGAGTTAAATCGTACAAAGGTTTTTATCAAGGATCACACATTTGAAATTTAGCAGAGTTCCCCAATTGAGACAATTAGATGACAACAAGGTAGGAGCGTCTGGCCAAGGTTCGAGAAGGGAAATCTTATCCCACCAAGGAGTACTGAATTATAAAGTAGCTAATTTTAAAAAACTAGACACACAAGTGAATACGTTCGGGGATAAATTAACTATATGAATAATGGCTATGAATGATGTGGATTGAACCATCATTTCAAAATTTCAAAAGCAAAAACCAAATAAATATAAACTTCTCTCTTCAAACCAGATGGAAAGCGGTTGGAAAAAAGATTATAACATGGTATATTATAATTTTTCAAAAGAAACATTCCTCTTGCATAAGGTTTCTAGTCCAGTACATGAGGCATGGGTTCGAAATCCACACTGACTAATTCTTTCCATCAATATCGGAACTCGCCGTAAAATCAAAATTTCCCATCACGGCCAAAGATGAGGGTTCAGCATCATTTGAACGGGGCTCCAACACAGCAATCTTACCACCTCGGCCCCTTTCGTACCCCCAAATATCCTAGCTGTCAGTGGGATCGTTTACCACACAATAATCATCATCATCCAAGAACATATCCTGGCACAATATCAGCCTTTGAGTTCTGTCCGCCCGAACGTGCTGCCCTGCACCATGAGACAAGGTACGGCCACTCAGGCAACCTATTAGCGGGCAATCGTGTGGGCGAGACCCACTTCTGTGAGTGCCCTACCACTGATAATGAAACTAATAGTGAAATGAACCCAGATGCTATTTCACTAATAAAGTAACTGTCAAATAAATATATTGGAAGAGTTAAATTGTGTGCCACTGTCTCTTGGTTACGGGATTCCATTAAGATAGAGCGCGGTTAATTAAAACGGACTGCTACACAAGGCGTGTAGATGTGACCGGACGACAAACGCTATTGCGTTGTGAATAAAACGTATCTACAAACACGATCGTAGGATAAATTAAATTTGAATTAAATTGACAGTTTCAATTCGAAATGTAAAACTTATACAAACATGGTGATTAAAAGGCTAGGGGAGTTCGAAGTGATAGTTATTGTTAGTATGTAGTTGTTTATCAGCAACTTCTGCTTTTATATATATATATATATATATATATATATATATATTGGGTTTAACGACGCACTGTTTGATAACTGAGATCTAATGGCGTCGGATGGATGATTGATGAGATGAAGGTTCTTGGGTAATGAGAAGGATAGTGGGAAGGAAGCGGTCATGTCCGACTTATTGTAGGAACCATCCCGGCATCAGCCTAGACTACAGAGGGAAACCATGAAAAACCCCTATAAAGATGGTCGGCGGCGGGGATCGAACTGGGTTCGAAATCCCCCTCGCCTTCCGGATCACATGAAGCGAGGGCGTTAACCACTGCGCTGCATGTGCCGGTTCCTGCTATTTTACATCGATACATGATATAATTGCATACACTTTACAAGTAAATGCAACAATTATATGAAATCATATTAGATATCACAAAAGAAAACTTATGAGCAAATTTTTTTCTCGTGAATATATGGAAAAATGGACCACGAAGATAAAAAGCTAGATTAACCAAAATGTCTCGGAAACATCTTCAATTCAATGTATAACGATAATTCAACTTCTCATTAGCAAGGCTGAAGGTTCCTTCTGCGTAATAGCTTGGAACATTCTCACCTGAACTTTGATACGATATTTTAACTCTTTGTAGTAGGCATACTGATCAGTATATGCCTCCTCTCATACCTCATGCCTTTGGTAAAAATCGAGTTGTATCGACTCTTGTTATTTGTTCTTGTTCGTGGTCAAGACCTACTGACCTGATGGAATTATCAGGTCAAGAACTGTCCTAATTGTCGATAACTGAATATGTGATTGATAATATACAAGTTTTCAGGCTTCGACAAAATTACGGTACGTAGTACACTGAATTTACTGCAGCAATGGAGAAACCATGTTTGTTTGAAAACATATCACAAGCACTTGTGTTTGGAAAATCATTATAATGGGTTTCATTGTTTGAACATTTGTTTTCCTTCGGCGTTACAATCAGTGTATAATTTACTTTTCCAAAACACGAAGCTGTAATCAAGGTATCGTAGCAGAACAGTAAAGATAAAAGAGTGCAAACAGGAACATGAAGAGAATGACAAATACAAGAATTTGGATACTGAGTATTATACTCATTCGGATGACTGGTGGAAAGGGCACGGCTACAGGTATAGAGTTGTCATAACTTGTACTTACAATTTCTAGAACAAAGGGCTTTGATTATTAGAAGTAGGAAATCGAATGCAAATGTCGTTAGGTGAAGAGAGCAGAATTGGCATCTGATGAGGAATAAGTTTTATTAACCGAAATGAAATGATTTTTCGGAAACGTGTCAGAAATATATATTTATCAATGTCTGTTGACTAGTTTTGAAGTAGATAAGACAAATAAGTAAGAATTGCAACATGTCATATACTATAGGAATAATGAAATGAAGAATCCACCGAACGAGTGAAACATTTACAACCATACCATACAAGTAATTGCCATAATTCGAATGAATTTCTCTATTAAACTTTTCAAATCTGTTTGTCCCAAAAATTCCGACTCACTCCAGTTGATATGTTCAAGCACTAGTAACAATGCACTTCTCCTCTTTCACATAAGAAACTGCGGACATGGCGAGCGTTTCTGTGACTCCACCCGCGAGTACAACTCCAGGTGAAAACGACACTCTCCTGGAGGTGATCGACGAGAACACCAGCTACCGCACATTCTGCGAGAAGTGCCTGAAGTTCGATCGCAGCGCCGACACCTCGCACACGGGCAGAGTGTGCAGCATGGTACGAATTGCTTCGTACGACTTCCCAAGGCGCCTCACGCAGTTCGAGAAGATGCTCAACATGTACATGTTGGGTCCGCCATTCTCAGATACCATCACGATCACTTTCAACAGATACGTCATCAAGGCCAATCATTTGGGCCGTGTTTTATTTACATGTGGCGTAGAAATTGCTGAAATCACCAAGAATCTCACAGATCAAGTAGACGCAGAGAAGGTTGAAGAAGGAGCTACCGAACTAAGAATCGCAGGTGTTAATTTGATATCAATTGGTAAAGACGATCCAGATAATCCTAAAGAAATCCCTGACTTCATGAAAGAATGGTACAAAGAAGGTATTGTTGTCGACACCCTCAACCCGACACTAGCAGAGAAAGACATGATGAAAGTGATGGTCCACATCGAGGAAGCACACACAATCATAACGAGAACAATCGACGTTCTGGGCAACGCAACCGACTTGCTACGAATAGTGTCCAACGAGACGAAAGCGATCCTGGCGAAGACCATGAGGAAGATCGGCAAGGGCATCGCGAGCTACTACGAGAGCGCGTACGCTCAGCATTGCCGCGTGGACCCTGACGTCGACCAGCACGCGGACAAGAGCTACGCGGGTCGGATGTGCATCATCGAGCGGCATGCCTACGAGCTGGAGGAGACCGAGCAGTATCTCGTCTACACCATGTGGAACGACGCGTCGGACAACGGCCTGGACATACCGGGATACATCACGAACACCACGCAGAAACGGAGCAAGATCAGGAAACTCACCGTCGACGAGTTCAATCAGAAAGCGGTGGCACATCTGAAGAAAGTCAGTGATAAATTCCGTATCCATGGCAATGAGTTAATCGATAAGAGTGAGAAAATTATAATGGCCGGTAGGAAAATGGCGGCATCTGCTGTGAATCTGGATAATTTCGATGCTTTGAATATAGATTTGGCTGCGAAAGCGACGGTTGCTTTCGGTAAAGATCTTCAGATAATTGGTAAAGATCATTTATCGGTGGTGGCGAAAGTTGATGAGTTGGATAAGGATGATCACGAGGCTATGATGAAGATAGTGAGTCAGATAAAGAAGGAGGGACCGATGTTCGTCAGGGCGGGAAGGAGACTTGCGCAAGCCAGTACGATATTGAGGCATATGAGCGCCGAATCGAGGCTCTACATCTTTCAAGTCATCGAAGAACTGTACTTATATGGAGACGATTGAAACAGTATTGCGAGTGTCCTTTTCAAGTCGAAACTTCCAAGTCTTTCCTATAGTATTTTCAAAAAAAAAAATTGTGCCAGCTAAGTTATCAGAAAATTAAGCCGAATCGCATGAATCGCATAGCTCGCGTGCTCGTTGAACAATTAGCGTTACGCTGTACACTTTACTTGTGAATATGCCTATCTATAAATCGAATTGGAGCAGCACTCTTTTAATTGTTATTTAATCAATTCGAATAACCTCGCCTAATCCACTCTAAAACGTGATTGACCAGCAATCGTTCAATGCATCTCATTTACCGCATACCGTTCAATAAACTGATTCATCGATTACACAGAAATTACTTTCATTTTAATTCCACACCACGGTTGGTGTATTACCTTTCCTCTGACTAACGCCTTACACATTTCTCTGGAGAAACTGCATATACATGATGAAATATTGGATATCTAATTGTAGAACCAAAAGTACATACGCGACTACACAGTAGTACACTATAGTAAACAGATATACAGACGGCGCATGCGTCTGCTAGGCGTAATATGCTTTCACGCAGCGAAATTTAAATATCCTGAGAGTAGTATTCAACATAGTATCTTCTGATTGAAATTTGGTCGAAAAAGGATATCACTACGTTGGGGAAAGAAAAGAATGAATAATCTCGATGTCTCCCTAATTTTAGAGAAAACTGAAAGTCATCTTTTCAATTTCGCAAATTTTAATTAATTGTGCAGTCCTCCAGAAACCACGAGTCAAGACGTAGCCATAACAGATTCTGTACATAAACATGAACAGAATCAAGTAATGTCTACGTCACGACTCAGCAAAAGGGCCGGGTCCTGGAGGACACAAAATGTGGTTAAAATATCTGATATTGAGATGATGATTTCTCAGAAATCAGGTGAATGAAAATCGTCATTATTCGTTAAAACCTACTTTCAGGATTGTGATGTCCTTTAAACATCCTGAACCCTGCTCGTCTCGAACGACTGCCGGCTGATACTTTAGTTGACTGTTACCTCACCCCACAGCGCTGCTGAGCAAACACCGACACCTTGCCCTCTTCGCCAGGACACAATGTCCCAGACAGGTCTACCAACTTCTCAAGCACACAGTCAACAATCAGAGCCAAGAGTCAACAATTGTCGTACCAACATCTTGTCAATACTGCGTTCTAAAGGATCGACACCATCGACCGGCTATTGTAGTAATGTACAATGAGACTCCCGATCGAATCTTCATCACCGGTTCATGTTGACTTGAGTGAATCTTACGTCAATCAAGTAGCAACTAGTGTTTACACTACACACTAGACGACAGTGTGGGAAACTTGACAATGTTTCGATTAACTTGACAATACATTACTTATTAGACAGTTGGTAATTGCTATACTACTAATGATACTCGACTAATGTATGTTATGTTATATGTAAGAGGGGATGGGATGAAAATGGTATACATGATGTAACGGGTGAGTGAGTCAAGTCTCAGAACTAGTAGACCTACATGCAACTACATGCGTACTGCATTCAGTTGAACAATATAATATAAATTAAAAGTCGAATAGACTACTGAATGACTGTACTGAATGACTGTAGATATGTATATATATTTATGATAATACGTCACTTTGCCGGCTACCACACCATACAACGACTCCTGAAGATGGCTGAACGTTTTCAGCCGAAACGTCGAAACCCACGGCTCTTTTTAGAGCCACCAGTTGTTACAAGGAAGGACAAATTACCGAAAAGTGACTTATATATATATATATATATATATATATATATATATATATATATATATATATATATATATATATATATATATATATATAAATATATATATATATATATATAAATATATATATATATATATATATATATTGGTAGAGACGTTTCCAAAATATTGTTGGTTAATTTGCACCCTTTTCAGCAACATTGTTGAATAAATAATAACTTTTTTCCGTCAGTCAATGCTAATACCTGTGTTTCTAGAACCAAACCAACTCGCCAGTAGGTAAGCTCACATAAACATATCTAGATTTAATATGATGCGACACTTTTATGTCTCGTAAGCTTTTAAGCCGGTGTTCCGTAAAGAAAATAAAACCACCAAAAGACTCTATCGAAAAGCAAGGTCGAGACTTCGCTCTCACTTCAACACACGTGCAACTCATGGCAGCTCTGTGCGATAGAGAGAGAAGTCCGAGTCGAGCTTATCAACCTGTACTTATGTGAGGGGTGCGATCGAACGTCTTCCCTATGGAACAGTGATATCGCACGTGGGTTTCGAGCTGTGAAATATGTTGGCTGTGATGATAACTCCGGTTATCAGCTTAAAGCGTTTGGTGAGACGACACGCGCGCTATCTGGTGTTACAATTAAGAAGGTTGTTTAACAAAAAGCTGAACCGCCTTTGCGGTATTAGCATGGTTTAGCACCTGGTGAAATATCGCGGTGAAAACCAAAAATCACTGAGTTGAAAGAGAAGTGAGAACAAGTCCAGAGTTATTCAATAGATAGGCATGCTCAAAGACGTACAATATAGGCTTCTGTCAATGATGATGATGATTATTGTTTTTAACCGCCCCGGTGGCCAAGTCAACTATCGCTAGCGGTAGTAACTGAGGTCACCGTTGAGCGTAGGTTCGAGTCCCGCATAAAGCATGGGTTTTGTAAGCGTCCTTTCACCTAACATCACTTTATCGGTTCATTATCATCCGCTCATTCGTACCCCCGTATAACCTAGCTGTTGGTGGGGTCGTTAAGCAGCATTAAAAAAAATTATTGTTTGCTTAACGACCCCACCAACAGCTAAGTTACACGGGTATACGAATGAACAGGTGATTATGAAACTATGAAGTGATGATAAGTGAAAGGACGTTAACAAAAATCAATGCGTTATACGGGATTCGAACGGTGACTTCAGTGTCTGAAGCGTGCCTCAGCTGACTGAGCTAACGAGGGTGGCAGGCTTCTGTCAATTGACATCACTCGTTGTAAGACAACCATGTCAATCAATTGATATCAACCAATCACAATCCGTGTTAGTTACCAAGTTCGCTGAATTGCTATGGTAACGATTGTTAGTCATTTGTTTCAATTTTTAACACCAGTTTATAGGCACCATCAGAGAGGTTGAGCAGATCGAACAATTTGAAGAAAAATACAGATACGCACTCTGGGTTAAAAGCTCGGAAGTAACCATCGTAGCAGTACATAGATTACAATCAATGCAGCTTAACCAGAAGGCCTACATATGTACTGGATTACTTGGTGGTAGTGCCGGGTTCTATGACTTGAATCACTGAGCTGTGATCTTCAGAATGTTGGTGGGTTGTTGGTAACTACATATCAAATCAAACCAAGCCATGCAGATACAATTTCCATAATTATTTTAGAAAAAAAATCTCAATTTTTCATCAGATTTGAAAAGTGTGTATTCTCGGCGCTATTCGTATAATAACACTAGACCTTATTAAACCATATTAGTTCAAGTCCAACAGAGTGATTGAGCTTGATTGTCAGGTTACCATAGCAACTGTAGAAGAGTTGAGGGCAAACAAACCAATACGGGGTTGTGATCGGAGAACCCATTGTTGTCCTCCCTCACAACAATGTGTGAAGTCACTCGGAAGAAGACTGTAAATATCCACTCCTGATTTCTACTTAATATAAATGAATATTATTGTCTCCACGAAAGAAGATCGTCTATCAACTAATTTTCTGTACAAACAAAACGTGTGATCACGTTATCTCGCCGCAATGATAAGGATTTATTGCATTTTCTCAATGTAGTTGCGTTTCTAGTCGTGAACATCGTCCTGAAACAACATCCAGTCCTGGAGGCACCTCATCGATATGGATATTACGGTGGTATTTGTGTTTAGTATATTGATACGCATGTCGTGGATATCAAGTGAGAGTGAGAACAGAACGACAGGCCTGGTATTCAGTCACACTGGTGATGCCAGGTGGAAGGCAATACACATTTGTTCCTCCAAACACTTTCAACAGATATTCAGAATCAAATCCACATTTTTATAAACCGAAAATAATTTATCGACTGATTGAAGATTACAAGAAAATAATTAATATCGCTTGTAAACAAAACAAACCAAAAAACATAAAATCAGAGAACGCATTTTTAACTCCAAAATCAACTTTCAAGAAATGCCTCAGAACATGTTTTCTCTAAATCCTCCTCATAAATAGCAACAGGTAAAAAAGTCACTACACAAACACGGCTGGTATTTGAGGTGAGCATGTCCACACGTCGACCGGGTGTCCCGCCGCTTGGCAGGACGCTAGCGGTCGGCGGTTTCGAGCCGGCGAGGTGTAAAGGGGTTCACATACCCGCAGCGACGGCGGCGACATGAAATATGCGACTCGAAACATCGACATGGCGCAAGGAATTAGACGACACCGGGCCGTGCCGTGGCCTGCGTTCTTCGGATCGTAGTGGCCGTGGTTGATCACCAAACTAGGTGATCGTAGTGGCGTAGCGGGATTGGGAGTCGAGGTGTATTGCAGATGTATAGGTGTAATTCGAATAATTATATCAGTGGTGTGACTCAAAGAATTTTATAGGAATACAAAAAACATTCAAATACTCGGCGAAGAAACACACATTCTGGTAGCAAGATGAACGACTTTCCTCAAAGCGTCCCTAGTCTCCATGGGGTGGAAAAGTTACCACTGGGGTGATTTGAGAGGTATGCAAGATCAAGTTTCACATGAAAAAAAGAATCGAAAAACAATTTTCATCTCACATACAAAATACAATCGTTCCACGGCCACAAGCGCCACTGTCTATGACACCGCACGGCCATGAACGCCACTGCCTATGACACCGCCCGTCTCCGATTGCCCATAAAGAACATGAAAGGCGGCAGTTGATAATTGTTGACGTATCAGCGCTCAGAGATGGAATAATTGCACCGCCGATAGAACAATTATCAACTACACACAACATGTGAAGTGACGAGAGAGACAGCGAGAGAGAGAGAGAGAGAGAGAGAGAGAGAGAGAGAGGGAGAGAGAGAGAGAGAGAGAGAGAGAGAGAGAGAGAGAGAGAGAGAGAGAGAGAGACAAGTGCACAAAAGCCATCATACCTGATCTGTAATACGCTAGGAGGATTTAATATTAGTACATCTGGAGAGGCTAAGAGCGCGCGAGCTTGAAGCCAATGCCTACCCCTACTTTACCCCTCCTTTTCCTCCGCCGCCATATTGGGGAGGTAAGAAAAGTGTAAACTTCATAGCCCGTGCACGGAATATACCACTAGCATTGCTTTTAACACATTGTTTTTATTTATTTATTTTAATGGTATGTAATTGCGAATCATTTGTTTGCACAAACAGAAGATCCAAGAGGGATGGTAATAATAACATCACATTTCACAAGTGATAATTGAGCAAATAATTCATTAAACTTATTGATAATAATATGATGATGATAATGAGAAAAAGTGACTTCACTTTTGCGTGTAAGCCTATAGGCTTAAATAGAACTAATTACAATAATGGCTATTGCTTCAGTTGTAAAACAGGCTTCAATAAATTGAAATTAAATTGAAATTTAGGCCTATCATTTGTTTTCTTAACATCCATGCTACTCACTGCTAACTAGAGTAGGCCCAACTCCATGCTAACTAGAGCCTACAAACTATTCTGTCCAAGACATTAGCAACTAACAAATATGTGAATATGTATTGTAGATTTCCCAAAGAACCCAAAAGAAGAAATGGGAATTGGCCGTATAATAGTTCCTATAATAGCTAGACTTCGTCATTCACTTCAATCATAGTTTGTTATAAATAATAATTGTTATTTAAATAATATCACTGCTATTAAAAATATCACTGTATTTCATTCAATATTTTTATCACATTTCAATTAATATTATTATTATTGATAGGGCCTATATTATTAGGAATTTTATTATTATTGATAGGCCTACATGTCATTTATAATTTAGGTCCTACTGATTGGTGGTTATTTTTCAAGTAATATACAAGGCAGAGTGCATGTTTATTGGTGCTTAATTTACAATTAATAGACTGTCATAATATTATAGCTCTAGGCTTACTATTGATATTATGTTGATATTAAATTATTAAGGATTGGCAACAACTTTTCCTGAATGTTCTCAGACTGAGGCCTATACTTGATGAGTTTGAGCCTGAAAACATTCAGGAATTCTTGGGCGAATCACAGAAATATTATAACACTATCTCTGTAATTAATTTTGTCCAAGTTTCATGAATGTACTGGACAAGAAGCAAAGACATGATACTAGCTGCCATTCTCAGGAAATATTTTAATCCATTAAAATAGCAAACAACAATAACAAAACTTCTCTTGTCATCTTCCATGCCTACAAATTCCTTCTATATTTGTGTTTAGTTAGTAGTTGAATGATATTTATAATTTCAATTATTGTAGGCTTATAGTATAGGCCTAACTATTTTACCACATTAACAAGAATAATCATGATAATATATTATATTATTACTGGCGTCTGAAGCATCTAGTCCCATTGTAATAATTAATAAATATATAATAGAATGACAGATATTGGTATGTTTTCAATGCTAGTCGTGGTTTCTTGCCCGCCTCAATATGGCCGCCGTGCGAGAGAGAGAGAAGATGTGAGGAGTGGGGGTGGCTTCATACCGCTGCATGCTCGGTGCCGTGCCATAGCCTCTCCAGATAACTTATATTAAATCCTCCTAGGTAATACGAGCTACATCCCGCTGAAAAGATATGTTATTTGCTTAAGCATTGTTCATTCTTATTCACGTCAGATCGCGAGGTAGATGCCATTCAGTTGCAGTAGCGTGCAATTATACATAATTGTAGATCAAGAATCAAAAAATTATATACATACATATATATGCCTATATACAGTGACGTAAATATCGGCGGTGCAAGCGGTGCAGTGGCACATGGGCCCATGGCTAAATCCACTTCAAGGAGAGACCATGAGACTAGCATTTGCTGAAATTATAATCTATAATTTATGAGTTTTAATAATTATTTTTCAGGACTATAGACGAGAAACTCAGTGCGGGATCAAACTTATCGATTGAACCCGAGAGAGCAAAGAGGATTCATTTTAGTGATGTTTTAGAAATTTTTGCAGATCAAAAAGCAATACGGAGGAATTTTGATAGCAATCAATGAGTGAATGTAATAATTCTTCAATATTCTATGTAGTTAGTTATTAATTAATTGTCTGAATTTAGAGGGATGTAAAAAAATACAATAAATAATATTTAGCTTAGTATAAACGGTCATCTTGATATGGTGGAAATAAAAATGAATGAACTTGTAACATGAAATATGTATATGAAAAGTACCACACATGGGTTGTGTTGTGTGCAAGTCTGGTTGTACGAAATACAAAGAAAAAAATCAAGAAAAACGAATTAAAATATCACATCTGCTATGTTTTCACCGCACATATTTACATTTTCAAATAGCTACATAATACGTTATTAATTCGACGTCATGGATACAACAAAAAGTATCGCTTCTAAGAAAATTATCATCCAAACGAAAAAAGAAATTTGATAATCATAATACTTGATGATATTATAAATACATAATGAAAAAACCGATCCGCCAAAAACACACTGTAACATTGACTAACATATAATTAAAAGAGAAACATATCACATAGGAAACGTGCGAGTAAAAAAAAAGTTTGGGTAATTTTATATTAAGCCATGGCACTATCATAGATTACAGACGAATCGAAACAAGTCATCGTCAATCGTATAGCATAGGGGGAACACTCGATCGACACCACCTTGATGTCGTCGTACACATATTGAGACAAACTCACAGTTCGAAACAGACGATCGATAATGGTAAAAGATAGGGGGGACGGTCGATTTAAGTGTCATGTGCGTGGCAGCTACCGGGGTTCGCCTGTTAATTGGGGAACCTCACAAATTAACATCTAAATGGACGACGATAAAATTGATAGGTAGAAAAACTAGTCTAGTCTTCGTTGATAGACGAAATCTCTCTCTCTCTCTCTCTCTCTCTCTCTCTCTCTCTCTCTCTCTCTCTCTCTCTCTCTCTCTCTCTCTCTTCCTCTAATGAATATAATGAGAGGATACAACCTTATATCAAAAGATCTGACACAAATAATCTCAACTTTCTGTCAACATTTTGACGAGAAAATTAAACTAAAAGAAAAACAAAAGAAATGAATGAAAAAAAAAATGAAACAAATACATGGAAATAGAAGTGGAAAAAAGAGGAGAAACAATTCAGCCGACGAATCTCATAAAGTATTCAGAAAACCAGTGATATTTCACGGTCAGCTGATATTTGTGTAGGCCTACTTTGAGTTATACTCTGGGTGGATATATGATCGTCCTTGTGATGCGCCGTCCGAACGATCCTACCTTGCCATGCTCAACCATTATGTGAAAACAATCACTTGATGACAAGCTCGGCATTTTATGTTTGAAAAATATACATAATTACTGAGAAGAGTGGTCGAGTGGCTACACATTGAACCGTCATTCAGGAGATCGAAGTTCGATTCCCACCGTGGTCGATCATCCTGACAGGGTCTTTTCATGGTTTGGCTCGGTCGTTCAGGTCAATACTGGGATGGTTCTCAACAACAGGCCACGAGCGACTCCTCCCCACTATCAAAAATCACCTATGAAAATCACCTTTCATCTCATCATCCCATCATCCCATCATATCATTCACCGACGCCAATAGATCTCACTCATCAGTAGAGTGCGTCGTTATTCCAATATGAATAATCAAGTTCTACATGAATATTGTCTTATGTACGATGGTTATAAAAATATAGAAATTCACCTTTACTAATTTTTTTATATGTTCAAAAACCAGTGTAATTGAATGAAAAGCTCACATCTTCAACTTAATTGTATGCTCTTCAATTAATATGACACTCTATTTCAGTGAATACAATCAGTTTTATGATAATACGTCGATGAATAGAGAGAATGTGATGAAATTCATTGACGTATTATCTTAATACTGATTGAATTCACCAAAATAAAATGTCATTTCAATTAAGGAGCATAACATTATCTTGGAGATGTGAACTATTCAATTACATTAATAAAATTACATTAACAAAACACAATAATTCAATTACACCGGTTTTTGTGAATGAAAAAAAATAGTTTCGATAAATTTCTCGAGAGATCAACACGTGATGTTGGGGGTCCAAGTATAAACGTACAACGAGCATCTCAGAGGATGGTCCACAGATCTTCACAGCGAGAGTCCCGAACGAAAGATGCTGGGTCCATGAAGCTACCCGACCGGTTCCTAAAACCACACACATCTACCGTCTCGAGACGAACGACCGGCAACGTGTTTGCATAGCAGGAGACGGCCGGTCGACAACGCATCTCGACCGACCTCAGGGATCATTTCAGACAACGAGATTCAGTTTTCATTAGAAAAATAATAATTTCTAGTTTATATTCGCCGGCACAAAGATTACTGACGTGGAATATAGCAGTGTCTTGGCGAGACGAATATGCCGAAATGAAAAGTCAAGGATTCATTCATTTATAAGGTAGAAATATGAAATTGCAATTCATGTGTGTAAAATCTTATTTATTAAGATCTCTGCCCATATTCGGGTTGCCGATGCGACACAGAATAATTAAAGAACAATGAGATACAAAATATATAAACACAGATAATAAAATAAAAGAATGGATAATGATTAAAAATACAATAGAAGGATGAAGTTATGAGAGAAAAAGTAGTAATTGAATCTGAATCAATTCAAACACTAACAAAATTACTAATGGTATATAAAACAAAAAAAATACATATAGGCTATGCACCTAGTCTAACTGTTTACTTGAATATAAATGATTTCTAAAAATGGATACTGAACCTTTTATAGCGAGGAGCGTAACATTATATATAGGCCTAAAACCAAAGGTTAAATCTCGTACAAAATAAACTAATATTTTATATAACCCACAACTATTTCATTTGGAATATCAAATGACACACCATGCCTGTGATCGTACATAACACAACTATAAGACGAATGTCTCGAGTCTGCTAATTTCGCCGCCTGAAAGTCTGACATTCAAATATAATATTTGCCTGGAACTGCTGTCAACTCGTTAAAGACCAGAACGAAAAGAAAAACACACGACAAAAAAAGTCTCAATCCCGATATTGTATCTAATTGGGCATCTCGGCCTCTGGGTGCAAAGGCTGACTACAAATAGAATTAGCCCAACATCATACCGTCAACACTTGTGTACAGTCCAGGGCACATACAAATCATACATCGAACGCATCGCGAGAACAATTGAATAACTAAGAGCCGGTTGTACCAAGTGATGATTGAATATTAATTAGTTAATCATTACTTATGGTACAAAAATAGCATATGTATCCAAGGGTAATAAGTTAATTTGTTGATTTTTGCTTAATTCACTAATCATCACTTGGTACAACCGGCTCTTAGACACGGTTACATCAACTGATAATTAAGAACTAATGATATAATAATAACTTGAGGTACTGAAATATGGGCCTAATAGTAACCAAGAGTGATAACACGTTAATTCGAGAATTCCCACTTAGGTAAAACTATTATTCTATGGTTAAACGCGGTCGAAGTGCAATCAAACTATCATGCAATGTACGGTTGCAGTCACGTAAAATTTATTATTCCAGAATTTAAATTTTGTTATAAATAAAATCTCAGCATGTTTTTTTCTCACATGCTGTATACATGTACGTTTGATGCGTACTGACTGCTAATATCAGCCCACTTAATGACAGTAAATTCTCTTCAGGATGCATTTAAGTGCGGCACGATCGACCATTTTAGGTAGCCGCCAGTGTACACAAACGCACTCCATATATAGGCCTATGCAGTCCATGAAATAGTAATCTTTCAAATATATGTTCATATTTTATTGTAATTCAACTTCAGATTCCAGATAAGAAATTTTTTGTGACCACTAGTGTACTCACCCGCCGGTTATAATAAATTAAGTGTAATTAATTCATTGGCATATCTGAGTGCAGAGAGTCCAGCTCAGGAGGTAATTTATTGGTCCATGGTCCAGCGGCAGTTTGAGCAAACATGATGCGTAGAAGACAAACTGATGGACCGTTCAGCAGGACACAGTTTAGGAACATGCAGATCGGATCAAGGACTCAACAGGGCCAGGAACAAAAAAAAAATAAAAAAAAATGATGGCTTGCGATTATATATTGTGATCATCTTCAGGGATTATGAATGAGTTCTACGAATACAAGTTTGAAATATATTTACTATTGAAATTATATTTTTTTGATAATATATTATTATATTATCAGGTCGTAATGGCGCGTGGCATTTATTAGAAGAACAACTCTTAGGCTTGATTGAAGATCTGAAGTTTCGAATAGCATAATAACTCCATTTTCATTCCGTATAATGACATTCGGATGTTTTATTGAATTAGAAATTTTCGAGTTGTTTCATATCATTAGAATTAAACTCAACAATATAGACCTATAATTATTCATCCTTGTTGATTTGAATTGTCAAGTATTTTTTTATTAAACGGCCCACAATGATAAACAAATAACCATAGGCCTAACTATTATTGAGTGTATTATATATATATATATATATATATATATATATATATATATATATATATATATATATATATATATATATATATATATATATATTTAACTTAGGCCTATATGTGTACGTGTAATGATCTTACAAATACGCTGCAATTGACATTCGCAACACTTGCTATATTTTGCTGTGAAATAATAACTTCTTTATCGCCGTTCTGCTCGTCTAATGGTCGTAATGCTCGTAGCGAATCGAGCTCGTCCACTCTGTGCGTCTATAACGCGGTATGAACTGTATAATGGTGGTGATAATTTATTCAATGTATAATAAGTGCGGGTGAGCCACACCCACTTCACGTCTTCCTCTCGACCCAACTGTTGCTGTCGGGCACATGGGCTGATCGGGTACTGCCGAACCGAACAGTGTTATATCGTGAATACTCGGCATGCGGGTATTTGCGTGAACAGAATATGGTGTTTGATCCGGGATGTGAATTGTAATCGAAATAAAATACATGCATATTGGAATGATAATTTGTATGTATATCTCTAACGAATAAAAGTCTGTCTTATACACATAAGATTGCTTAAAATATACAGAATAGAAATCAATTGATTGAAATATAAAAAATAATCATTATAGAATGTTTGAAAGAGTAATAAAATAACAATAGAATGAGAAACAAAACGGGTTGATTAAATCTGGGAATAGTTGTTTATGCGTATGCGTATGTATGTATTGCGTATGCGTGGAGTGCCTATTAACATTTTCTTCTAGTTTTAGTGCGAATAATATCAGTCTAGTTTTATCCTGAATCCACTTGATCGGCCACTTTATGTTACCGCGACCGTACTCTAATACTCATTTGAAATTAGGAAATGTCAAAAACACTTGTTCCCCTTGTATACTTTTTGATAATTCTATTACTTTTGGATCATCAGGGTAGCGCAAAACAATCTGCGACATCGAATGAGTTTTGTGATAGGACCTATAGGCCCTACTAGCTTTTCGGAATGATTACATATATTGTACAAAGAAAGGAGTGTACAAAAAGCTGATAATAAAACCAGGTCATGAAAATTAGTATGATATATTTCTAAAAATGGATATATATATATATATATATATATATATATATATATATATATATATATATATATATATATCACAATTGGGCCATATCTAGATTAAATCCTCCTAGGGCTATATACATCTTTTCCGAACTGCAGCGTATATGAAAAAAGATTTCTTTTCTCATAGTCAGTAATGATAATATAATTTCAAGAAATCAAAACCAACATGCCTAATGAGTTGTCCAATATGTGTTTTATTAGAATGAAACTCTCCACCATTAGATTTATATTCATACAATAAAAGTTATGACATCATCATACGTATAATATTTAACTATAATGTTCTACAGTATATTGTGTGACCGAGCCGTATTTCGGCACCACGTCCCTATTCAGTACCGCACCGTAAGTTATGTTGACAGATCCAAGTATTATGAATTATAGCCCCATTGTTATATGACTAGCTGCCGAGCTTGTCGCAGGTTCGAGGGCCTCCCTATAGTCACAAGACTTGTCGCGCACTGACAAGTGTTGTGAACCACCCAAAACATGAGCCACAACCAGGTAACGTCTTAATAGCACGGTGCTGCATGGCTGCTTGCTTGGTGACAGAACAGGGGTGTAGAAAATAGACATCGGGGCGTTAGATAGGTGCAATGATTCTAGCGCATTGACAAGTGTTGTGAACCACCCAAAAACATGAGCCACAACCAGGTAACGTCTTAATAGCACGGTGCTGCATGGCTGCTTGCTTGGTGACAGAACAGGGGTGTAGAAAATAGACATCGGGGCCTTAGATAGGTGCAATACTTCTTGCGCATTGATAAGTGTAATTAAGTTGAATATACATTATAGCCACTTTCAGGGTACGTTTTCATGACACAGTACAGGCAGGAACAGGGAAACAGGGGGTTCAGAATAGGGGTGTACAAAATGGACAAGCAAATTCGGGGGTTGACCTATAGATACAATACTTGTTGTGCATTGATACGTCTTATCGCGCTCAAAATACATGCGCCCTTTTCAGGTGACACCTTGATAGCAAAGTGATGGTTGGTTGGCGACGGAAGAGGGGAGTGAAAAATACTCCATAGAAATAAAATATACGAGTTTCCAGAGGTAAGATAAGATCACTTGTTGAGTTCACATTTAGAGTTATAAAAGTTATTATCAAATATTTTACATAATTTAAAACTGAGACTGGGAGACCAGTCGCTAGTGTGTTCAGGATCAAAACTGTTCGATGAAAGGTCGATCATCCTGACAAGAGGTTCTCGCGATTTCCCTGTCGTTGATCGTTGAAGCGATATTCGTATTTATGTATTGTATTTGTATAAGACAACTGTATTTGCTAGAGACGCCAACGGATTATTCGCGAACAGTTCACATTAGAGTATACTCATCGTTATTTTCATCATTTGGACACAAAATGAATCATTATTTTTTTTCTTTATTTTCACGAAAACACTAAGACAACAGTATATATGTTAATTTATATTTTCACTATTTAGACCATCTTATTATTTGAAAAAAACGTATTCTGTTTCGATTTCGATGTCGTTGAAGCGATTGATGGAATAGTTACGACCGTATCCCTTCCCATTTACTCGAAAATCTATTAAAATAACCTCTCATCTTCCAATCGTCTATTCATCACTCACCCGACGCCAATATATCACAGTTTTCACATGAGGTCGTCACTCGTTGAACCCAACATAAATTATGTTGAATCAAACATCAGAACGATGAAACATTGATTTTGTACGCAATTCGTTTTGAGCAATCAACGTTAATTCGGTAACCACCATATAATTAGATGAGCTCATAATCGAAGACATGCGCAAACAACCCTATGCGCACATGCGAACAAGAACAATATATGGAAGAAAAACACACAAAGGACCATTTACGATTCGTCAGAGTTGGCAACTCGACACGACCGATCGTTCCGGGACGGTCGTAGTCCATCAACTCCGCTGGCGGCAAACATATACATATCCATACGAAGACGTTGAAGAGAGAAAACGTGAAACATATCATGTTCGATCGGACGAAGACAACGTAATTGTTCTGTGCAAATTCAACAAACACATGTGCAATTATCTCTTCGTCTCACATACCCAAATCATTCGAACACCCAAATTATCCGCACACATCCTGTTTATTCAATCGCCCTGGTAACAAGCTCCCCCCCCTCCTCCCCCCCCCACAAACCCGATATACTTGTCTGCACGGGAGGAGGAGGTGGACTACCAATATGACAAACTCTAATATAACATTTATACTCGTTTAGCTGGGATATTTTAAGAGAATTAGGATTTTTCAGGACGAAATTTACAATAAAAAAAACGCTGATACATATTTCAAAAGTGTTATATCTTCGAAATTTAAACGATAACACATAATTATCTAATTTTTTAGATTTATTCAGTTGGTAAATAACCATCTTCTACCGTGGCTACAAGTATACCATGCGATTCCAAACAAGAAGTCGAGTCCATATCATGATTTATAGCATACATAACATTTATCCAATAAATTATTTGTTCGTCCAAATGATAGGTTATCAGAGGCGAGCTCTCCTCACAGCTATGATATATGTATTGGTATGGTTAGCGACCTCGGCCAATTAGGGTGAGGTTTGGTTTGGCGAGACATACCTCAACCAATTGCAGCAAGTAATCGCCGTGGTGCAAGGCTACGACCCTGGCTGGCAACACCAACTACAATCACCGAAACAGATGGGAAACGCTCTAGGTGCGACATGTTGGGCATGGGTGTTGGTTTAGATTGGAATTGATGAATTGTTTAAATCAAATTATTGTATTTTATTTGGATAGTTGAGTTGATTGTTGATTATTTTCAGTTTCATATATCCAGAAATAACGTCTTGGGAAGGATGAAAAGTCGCACTGTGTAAGGATCATTTTCAACGTACACATAATTTTATGAAAATATATCGAAATAAAAACAGGAAAATGAGAAGGAAAACGATATGGGCGCGAAATATTGGTATTGGGTGTGGTTTTATATTAAAAATATAAGTCACATTCAAATCATATTGGATATAGATTTTCAACTGAATTAAAAAATAATCCTTGTTAACGCTGCATATATCGATGTGTATGAGTTATTCCCAATTGTGTATGCACTATTATAGTGCATACACTCAATTGGCCACTATACGAAGGGACGTCTTGTGAAGGAGGCACAAGTTCTGGAGGTACTAACACGCGGGGGAGAGTCGATCACTGCTACTGATATTCGCTTTGGTTCCTGTCAACTTCTATTGGCTATACTTGCTTGTTATTTGACACCGAGCGCAATGTTGATATTGTATTGTAATTTTTAGCCCAGTATACTTCAGCCTGTGGGATAGATGGGGAGGCAATGCATGGGGAGGTCTAACATGGCACCGTCTTCACCTGAACGGCACATAGAAACCTCGAGGAGCCTCAGTCAGAACCGGGGACCAAACCCCGGCCTCCTGAATGAGAGACTCGAACAGTACCAAATCCTTAAAATGAACTGTTGCATATCTACAAGACACAGTTGATGGATGATACATCGAGGAAAATATGAGAGAGAAAGAGAAATAGAGAGAGAGAGAGAGAGAGACGTGAAGAATCGATATGGGGGAGGGAGTGTGTGTTAGAGAGAGAGGAGAGACAGAGAAAAGAGAGAGAAAGAAAGAAAGAGAGAGAGAGAGAGAGAGAGAAAAGAGAGAGAAAGAAAGAAAGAGAGAGAGAGAGAGAGACGTGACGAAACGAGAGGGGGGAGGGATTGTGTGAAAGAGAGAGAGAGAGAGAGAGAGAGACAGAGACAAGACAGAGAAAGAGACCACCAGACCGCATTGTTAATTATTTACCAACATTAAGCACAGTGTCCGCGTTACGAATAAACCAATAAATACCGCGCGTAACATGCAGCTATGTATTGTGTCGGGTCCCGAACCCGGGTCTGGTGTCCGTGATCGTGGGTGGGCGCTGTGCATGTAGCTGTCTCATTGTCTCCACTCCGCGGACACACAACGTTAAACGCGGTCCATTCAGGAACAATTAGATGTTCAACAACAGAAATCCACTCTGGAGTTACGGTTTACCAAACATTGGCCACGGATGAGTCCCCTCCCCCCTCCCCCCCTCCCCCACTCCCTTTCCAACGGGTCGAGATGGATGCTTGCGTGGATTGTTACTCTCCTGACCAGGGATAAGAAGCTCCCACATTTTAACCAGTAATTGTATATAAGCATGAATATAAGCAGGTAACAAGGCCGATAAATGAAATGATAATTTGAAGATATATATATATATATATATATATATATATATATATTCATCCTAATTAACCAATTCAGACGCGATGTCAGGCAATTTTGAAATTGTTCATATTGTTCGTGAATTGTAAAAAATATCTGATTCGTTCATTGTTCAGTACAAACATTGTTCAGATCATGTTTCTATTTCGAGTATAAGTTCAAATAAAATAGACACTACAAAATATTTCATCATCAACGTTAAATAATTCATTCTCTTGAAAATATCGATCTCGGTTTCCATTGACATCTCTTACTATACGACGAGCTCACCAAATGACAATTGAAAGATTTCTCATTTTATCAAAAAACTTCAATTGAAAGATTTTTTATTTCATCAAAAAACTTCAATACTGCAATCAATACTTCACTCATATTATTATTATTCATTGTTATTATCATTCTCACATGTTCTCTGCTGAATTAATTATTTGTCAATGTCAATCAGTGAGCCCGCACACAAGGGTTTACGTCCTTATGCGGGCTTCACACATCTAAATGTTTATTATTATCTTGTTATTTTGTATTTTTGTATTTTTTTGTGTGAATAAAATATATAACAAATGAAATAATGAAATGACAGAAATAAATCAGGCAAGTTTCTCTCCGCAGATCAGTTTGTTGCATATCCCCCGTCTTCACAGCATCTCCCCGCGTGCAGATCTGTGGCCGTACTTCACTTATCTCCAGCTTCTGACAGGGTGTAATCAGGTCCGCGTTGTGCGCATGCGCTGGGGCGAGGACTTGATTTACACGCGGACAACGAGATTAATTTATTGGCCAGAGGAAAGCCTAGCATTAGAGGAGCACAACGCGGGAAGACAAACGGCCATGCGAAAATAAATACACCTCCAATTAAATGATTTATAGAACGAGAGGAATATTTTCGGGTCCATTGGTTTGGAATAAAAGATCGGATTGGATGGAGTGTAGATTGGATGATGAATATTTTAAGGAATTAATGATATGCGGGGAAAAAGTTGAAATGTTTTTGTTACCAAGAGCGACAGGTCGGAGTAATCGAGATACTTTCGTTTGAAATGAATCTTGTAGTAATCGTGCAAACACAAGAAGGACGAGCGATGAATTTGGTACACGTCAGAACAGACTCGATTTTATCCGAACATTTGTATCAATCATGTGGTTTATGTATCGTGTACCAAAAAAATGATCCAGAATTCCGAATATTGTCAAAAAATCGAAACAATAATTAATTTGGAATCACTTGAGGAACATGCAGGTGAAGTTTTTACTGATCGAAAATCAAAGTTTTTTCCTCATTAATTGTACGAATCATCAAACAAGACCAAGTTTACCCGAGTAACTTATACTCAATACACATCGTATGCAGTCCTTGTGTGGGAAAACATTATAGACGCCTGTACCAAAACCACACGAACGCAGCTTTATAGTTTAAGGATACATCATCTGATTAAAGAATTTAATCCATGGCAACATGTTTATAAAACTACTACCAACTTGATGAGCAAGTAATTTTTTATATATAATTTTTAAAATTTTATATAAAATTACCAACATCCTAGTTCATGCCAGTCCATTGTTCTGAAAAGAACTTAATTTAATTTTTATATACTTAAAAAGATTTTCCCTCAACAAAAAGGTCGTTACCAATTAAACATTTACCCAACACAATTTAATGATAGGGTTATAAAAATAAAAACCACACAGTATTTGTGTATACTGTGACGTCACGAGTCCATAAAGAATAACAAACATAATTGTAAGTCGAGACGAACATTGTCTTGACTGGTTTTCAGAGCCATAAACCTCCTCGCCGCTAGCACGTCGGCTGTTCTGAGGGCTCGGGACCCGCGGCCGGCAACTGTGTGTGAGCCGAGAAGACTGACGACCGAGCCTTGCATGCAAGCTGCACGATCTGCGAGAAGTGACGTCACATCGGAGGTTCGGGGAGATTTAATAGGAGGAGGTGAAAACGAGAAGAAGATTCTTGCTCCTGTATGGTCGAGGAGATTTAATGGAGAAGGTGTAAACGAAGTAGGATTCTGCTCATATATGGTCGAACAGTGTGCCAGTGAAGGTTCGAGGAGATTTAATGGGAGGAGGTGAAAACGAGAGGAGATTCTTGCTCCTATATGGTCGAACTGTGTGCCAGTGGAGGTTAGGCTTGAGGAGATTTATTGGAGGAGGTGAAAACGAGATGTGGACTTGTGTGAATAGTATAGTAACAGTTTGTTGAATGAGGTACGCTATAAATTGTCATTAATTATCTCTTGTGAGGTGGTAAGATCACCCCCGTGGTGCCCCGTCCGAACGATCCTACCTTGTCATCCTCAACCTTGATTGGAAAACCCGCGAATATATAAATTCATACAATGAATCAAAAAAAGTGTGATCGTACACCACATTCAAGATTCGACAAAAAGCACTGACAAATTTACTCTGTTATTATCATGTAATTAAAGCAACCAAACTCCTGATATTTCCTCCCGAGAGAGTATTGTGAGAATATTCGAGAGAAAATAGTAAAAATTCTTAGTACTCACAAAAACAGCCAGCAAGGAAGAACAGGACTACAAACGAGGCAAGCGATGAACACAACACTTACCTGAAAAAGGAGAGAAGAAAATATTTCATTATTCAATATATAATGACTGTTAAACAAGTACAACGCATAAATAATTGCTAAAACATATTACATTTTATCATTATATTTAATGTAAACACATTATTCCAAAACGTCATATGTATTTATATATATATTAAAATTGAAATAGTTATGCATATAACTCCACCACATGAATACAAATATACCAGTATATTAATATTATTATTACAGAATATTCTTCACATACGCCTGTGTTGAAGAATATTAATTCTTTTGTACAAAAACATCTGTAAATGTGTCTACAACTCATGTAGAACATATCGACATGAACAACTGGGCACAGCTTTTTGCTCCGAGGAGGGAATTATTCCATGATCTTGGCACAGGTCTTACATGATTCACGCGTTGCCAACTGTACCATGTCAAGCCGTATGTTTGACTGCAATGTATTTCTGTTAGGTTAACAGCACTGGTTACATGAGTGCAACATGTGTGATGCACTTCGGTGCAATGTGCAACAGAAACTGCATCAGGTCGTGAAGCTGAGTTTGAGCGCAACTAGGGTGGCATCAACTATCTTCCTATACTGTTTATTTACTGATATTTTATAAAGGGGTATATATTTTAGTCGTGTAATTGTTGTGGTAATTGGGATCGTGAAGAAAAGGATTTCAATCAATTATCGCTAGCGGTAGTAACTGAAGTCACCGTTGGGCGTGGGTTCGAGTCCCGCATAAGGCATGGGTTTTTGTAAACGTCCTTTCACCTATCATCACTTCATCGTTTCATTATCATCTGCTCATTCGTACCCCCGTATAACCTAGCTGTTGGTGGGGTCGTTAAGCAACATTGAAAAAAAGGAGTGAACATTGCCAGAGATATTGGTTCAAAGAGTGAGATATCAACATGTGTATGTTTGGTTTACTCTCAATAGTCCGCATATATCACAGAAACGAGTTATACTTATAATGTGATCCGACTTTTGGAAACTGAAAGACTTTCCTCTGCAGTGAAGAAGTGTGGTCACAGGCAGTGCAGTCTTGGTGTCAAAGGCCATTGTTTTCAATTTAGAATTTGCTAAAGATAATTATTCGTACTGGTGACAAGACCGTCTCGAAGTCTCAAAACAATCAAGAGACACCGCTTCAAAACGGTCCCACTAACTCATCCTTAGCCTTAATTTGGGAACAAGACTGTGAATCAAGATTGAGCCGTTAATGGGAATGGAAAAATATGATGCATTTTAGTAATTTCATTGATGAGATATGTGAATGGTGATGGAAATATGTAGAAAAAAACCTTCAGGAACTCTAAATAAAAATGCCAGTATTGTGTAAGATAAAAAATATAGTTTTTGACACAATATTGCCATAGTTTTGTCTATTGTCATAGTCTTGTCTATTGCCTTGATTTTCTTATTGACATTCCATTAGATAGTTCGTACATAAATTATGAATGTAGAATGTATGAATATTTTGTGAGGAAAACATTTTAAAATGCGCAATTTTTTTAAATAATTGAAGAAACTGAAGGAACAACCGACGGAAATAAACGAGTGAATTAATATTTTGACAGACAAAATAATGTTTTCATTTCAATAAGTAATATAATTTGAGTCAAGTTTCGAAACCGAGAGAAAAACACATACTAATTTCTCAGAAATACCAACTTATTCAGAACATAAATGAACTTTTGCGAATGTTACAGTCGTATTCTATAGAGAATAAACATCGCACAGAAAAATTTTCATAGTGAACATAATTTCATTAAATAATTATTTATGTTACTATGCTCTCATCCTCGTCTATTCCAAGCATGTCTCGATTCCTGCAAGAGTCCATCCGCTCGCCCGTCTCTTCTATCTCCCATCACTATCGCGCATCCGTCCCGAACCTCCAACACCATCTCAAACACATCATAAACAAAGAGTTACATTACCAGCCTCACGTATTACCATCCGAACCCAAGTACATAAACAATAACCAACTATCTCGTTGACGCAACGACACCCCCAATCGCCATCGTTAACACATATGGGGAGACGGCCGATCGGGACCCTCAACATTTTATCTCAAAATTAATTATCAATTTTCACATGTCTAATGTCTAAGTCATGATCAATGATGTTTCGAGTCTACTATTTGAGACCTGACTTATTAATAGGAGTGTAGGTGTGGAAGAGAATGTGCGAGTGAGAGACGAGATGGGTACTTGCAGTGGGTGGAAGAGAGAGGGACGATGATGGGAATGTGCTGGTGTGGGTGCGAGTGAGAGAGGAGATGGGTACTTGCAGTGGGTGGGAGAGAGAGGGAAGATGATGGAGCACAGCAGGGGTGGTACTCTCGGTTAATAGAATATCTGTGTGAACATAGCTTGTTTTTTCGTTAACAACGACAACCTACAACTAGCATGGTGTACAGAGGTAACCAATTGTATAATCAAGTTGGTACTTGAATAATGTTAAAGTTGTAATTTTTTTTTTTTAAGATTTTTAGAAATCTGTGAAATATATCCAGCAATAGTTTAATGATACATCACATTAGCTGGTTCTTGTTGTTTGCTTGACGACCCCACTTATACAGCTAACTTTTGGGGTACGAATAAGTGGATGACAAGAATGGAATTAAAAAAAAAACTTTCTTGCGTTTGCCTGGATTGTCATATGAACGGGCGGCTTTTGAACTCTAATCTAATACACTTGGTGCCTGAATAATATTACCAACATGGCAGTATAGCTCTAACTGGCAGTTAGAAGTTGTTATCACCATGGTTACTCATACTATTTGTTGTCATCAACTCTCACGTAAAGGCTAACTGGACTCGTTAACATAGGCCTTCTATAAACATATTCTTACACATAATGAGTTCAATGATAATCGAATGATAATGTGATTCATATATTAGTGCCACTTATGCGATCAGGGATAAATGAATATATGATTGGCTTAGTAGAAAATAGGATGAGATAGAAAGAGAGAGAGAGAGAGAATTAAGCGTGTCTGTAATCTTATTTCAGTTAATTGTCACACACACACAGTCACATGTGTTAGGTCAGCAGGTGATGACTACTACAGAAAGAGAGAGAGAGAGAGAGAGAGAGAGAGAGAGAGAGAGAGAACATTAGCGAGGTGAATCAGGTCTTCATAAGGTTAAGGGATGAGATCTAGTTAACCCTCGTGTTTATGTGTTTGTATCACAATAACCACCTTAAACAGGGGTGTACAACACTGGGTGACATCAAGTGTTCTACTACATCATATAGCATGGGCATTCGTGGGCCTACTATAGTCAGTCTTTTCTCAGGAAGATAATCATAAAACATAATCGGCATTTTCAAAGCAATGCACAGAATTCTCACATTTTGTCTGACACATTTGAAAAGGTAACGACTGTACTACGAATTATTCTCGACAGCAATTTCACAGATGTCTCCACTCGTGCCTGACACATCTTTTGAAAAGTAACCGACTGTACCTGATAACGAAATTCAACGTCCTAAAAACCAACTAACCCAAACTTCTATTGCACTACGCTCTTCAGATGCCCCATTGATTGATTGATTATTGTTTGCTTAACGACCCAATCAACAGCTAGGTTATATGAGGGTACGGATTAGCAGGTGATTATGAAACTATGAAGTAATGAAAGGTGAAAACGTTTACAAAAACCCATGCCTTATGCGGGACTCGAACCCACGCCAAACGGTGACTTCAGTTTCTGAAGCGGTGCCTCAACTGACTGAGCTATTGACTGCGCCCCATTGAGAATAGTCGAAGAATTTCATCCGAATAATTACGATATTGTACAGCCCTGTGTGTGATTCAAGATGGTGGGCACGGTTGAAAGTGTAACAGTATTAGCGAGTGCAGACATGGCCTCATTGTTGGCTCCTGATACCGCTGGTCCATGGCACAAAGAGGACCTGGAGGAGAGGAGAGATGGTAACCCGGGCAACGCGGATAATCCCATCAATCGCAAGCTGCACACAACAAATGGCAAATAGCAACACAAAGCTTCTATTATAAAACGATATACTAGAGGACTAATAGCATTGAAATGGAAGGAGTGGCGGATGACTAGGAATATCCCGATCGACCGTCTATCCAATGTGAAACTATAGACGGTTGGGCGTGTCGATCCATCAACAATAGCAAAACACTCCACGATGGTTTACTTCTGGTATTTTTGAATGCTGAAATTTTTCAAATAAACTCGTGTTTTTACACCTGGTATGAAAATAAGATCAAGTGAAAAGAGCTTGCTTTTATTACAGCCTCGAAATAAGTGTATTTTTTTCTTCTTTTTGGAGGATTATGATAAATAGTGAGTAGAAAAATAATGCCATATTCACGATTTGTGAATTAAGACGACGCACGAAGATGCAGTTCTGCGAATAGCGCGAAGGACGATTGACGGATGTTAAGGTTTAAATGCATATTTGACTAAATGAAGAACTACTCATTTCTATTCGGTACAGTCAGCCAGGGCACTGACTTCGAGTCCTGCACAAGGCACGGGTTTTTGTCATCATCAACCGGTCCCCAAACAATCTGATCAATGGTGGGGTCGTAGAGCTAACAACGATCGCCTTAATGTAAATCACGAGTCGTATCTCTCTTTTTGTGAAGACTTGTTCAATGAAATTTGTATAGAGGAGGCATACTGTATTACATTATGTGCGTATCGTATATCAGTAAAGTTTGTAGAATCATGAAATCATATCACTTACCTCATAAATTATATAGACCCCCTAATCACCATTTTGACTTGAAAATGATCTCAAATCAGTAGCAAATAATATTTAAACCTTGTAATTAAATGCATTCTCATTTCTCACACTCGAATGCAATACAATATTGTTTAATTTATTGTAACAATTAGTAGCGCTAATCGAAGTCCGCATTTAAGACGTTTCCAGTCAACATAAAACAAAAAGGGTGATTTCACAAATATAGATGAACGTGAAGCACAGACAGTGAAAGATACAAAATTGATATCTTCTGGTACAGACAAAATGTTTGCCTAGAATCTTCAAGAGTAAAATATTATAGTATCAACATAGGTGGAAAGATCACTTGTATGTAACAGTAACACTCGATATTTTTGAAATCGATTTTCACCTCTCAGCGTATCGTTACATACAAATAACATGTAACATAGTGTGAATGTTTATTATGGATCATAAGATTCATAAGACTATTCCATAAGATACTTCTATGAATGGTATGAAGTCCGGTAGTATCAGTACAATATGTCCATACGAAAGTAGCTATCGTGCATATGTTACGTTGCATCACTGTGGGTAAGTTCTCCTTAGAAAAATCAATCAAAAAACATACTGGATAACTTTTCATTATTCATTTCCAAGCGTAAAAAAAACTTCACCATATTATTGATAATAAAAGCAACAAATTGTATCTGTATAATATACCCACGCACTACATGTACTGAACAAGTAATTTACTTGCTAAAAACGTTCCTCTTTTCAATTCTCCAACCACTTGAATAAGATCTCCAACACAATCCTCCATGACCAAAGACGATACGATTCCGATCATGAAACTCTTCACCGTGTACAGCTAACACAATAATCCTCGCAAACTTTCCAACCAGACAAAACACCAACGTAACAACACGAAAGAAAAAAAAAACATCACGCAAACTATTTAATAAAATTGATAATATAATACAATATAAATTAGAAATGATGACAGTTCCAACACGATCATTAAAAGAACACCTTTAATCAACAAAAGCGATCTTAAAGGGTTTCTAACCTGGTATAAAACCCGTGGCTTTATATCTAATTATAATCTATGGGACATCTTAATGCATTTGGAAGATCGTCGAATCAGCGAAGCAGATCAGCATCCATTCAACGCGATAAGAATGCCACGGCCTTCTGAGAATGTGCACTCACGATGTTCGAGTGTTCGGCTGGCTACTGGTGGTAGGTGTCTAGAAGGCGCTGGCGATTGTCACGGCTTTTGTCGTAAGGGACACCAACTTTCTAGACACCATGGGTTAATGTGAGAGGTGTACAAAGGATTTGGTGGGAGCATTACTGGAAAATAGATGGTGTACAAAGATAGGATGATGTTATTTATTTATTTAGGTTCTGGTTTTTAATCCTTTATGCTGGTTGATTATATGATGTAATTTCTTTGTTAGTGCAAACTGAAAAGTGATTATTACATTTTGTAGCACACCTAAAATAAGGTAATACATTGAATGTGAATAATATGTTGAGTGAAATGTGGAAATAAAACCAGAAAAGTAGATAAATGCAGTGAAGCAAGTAATTATGCATATATGAATAATGGGTATTGGGTAACAATCAAGCATTTTATATTTGGTTTCACTTTTGATATACAAACATTTTTTTACGAGCTTTAATCAAATTACGAATTAGTAACTAATATTCAAAATTGTAAAGTGATATTTAAAATGCGTTTACAATCCAATGCACGTTTATTAGTTCAATTGGAGAACCAGTTTTAATTGCGTCAAGTTGTACAAATGGAAACTAATAGTTAAAAAAGATCAGGTTCTACCGAGATTTGAACTCGGATCGCAGGATTCAGAGTCCTGAGTGCTAACCATTACACCATAGAACCGATGTTAGAGAAAGTGAAATATTTCATACACAGTCAATATCACGTTATAATTGCTAATAATTGCTTCAAATACATAACTCTAGACAGACAAACAGCCATGATCATATTCACTTAATTTTGCCAAAATAATACCTTTGTCAGAAAATTACAATAAGTCACTAGGATGTTTCTAGCGAAGGAAATCAGAAATATTCGAACGAATTTCTGTTTATTTCCGAAAGCTTGAATTTCGAATACTACATAAAATGATTACATCTGAATGTATGTGAACAAAATGTTTTATTGATGAAGTAAAAACTCTGAAAATAAAACTACTTCTATATTTTTGTTTCAGTGATTGCTTATTGCCATTGACATGTTTATTACAATATAAAGCTTATCTTGCTACTATATATAACATCGTTATCGTGACGTAGTCAATAGCTATTAAACCGAAGATTAGAAGTCAATTAAACGACTGTATTTATTGCTATCATATCTCTCTTTAAAGACCTAACTCCGCAGATAAGATACAATAATTCACATTGGAAGATGTTATTTCACATAGAAATAATACATAATTTTAAAAATATCGATTTTGATATACACTAAAAAAATGTGTAGGCCTATAGAATGAATACAAATTACATAATGCATATATCTATGTATTACGTGAATACAGCATTTTAAATGGTGTAACTAATTCATTCATATATAGATTTAATTGGAAAACGATGATTTTCATCTATGTAGGCCTACTATTCCATTTTTTTTCGGACAATAATTATTATGTATTTTGTTTTGTATTTACTTTTTTCTTGTATGGATACTCTCCAAATTTGACCTATTGTATTTTCATTCATTATTGTGTGTTTGAATTTCTTCATTAATTACCTCTATAAATCGAGGACAGTAAAATATATGAATCCATTTTTATTTCAAGTTTCACCAGCATAAACATAAATATTTAATTTCAATGGTAATGCCCACATTCTTACGCGGGCTTCTTCTATAATTATTTATTTTCTTTCAATGTTAAAAATTTACAATATTTTGTTCTGTGTTGTTCACTTGAATTCTCTCGTATGTAAATAAAACGAAGAATAAAAAATATTGAAATGAAATGAAAAATGAAATAAGAAGTTTTTTCGAAATCTCAAAAGTGAACCATTCAAACGAATTATTTCAATAAATATAATAAACATGAGCCAACTATCATGTATTAAACCGAGCATAGAATGTGAAGATACCCGCTATTATGTTTGCGCTCCCAGCCCCTGATAATGCCCTGTAAGTGTACCCCTGTGTTGAAGGTGCCGCCTAAAGCTCACCCTTAGAGGGCCCCGGAGTTGCATAATGCGCCCCTAATAGTGTCAGCTCCACCCCGGTAAGCATGGGGTGCAGGAGTTACGCAAGGTAACCAGCCAAGGTGATTCAAGGGCTGCTACAAGAAGCTATTGTGCCTGAAGACAAACCAGAAGAGGTTTACTGATGATATTAGTGGCTGTTTATAGCCCTACTTCAGTATCACGATCAACCCTGGGATTCTGTCATAGTAGATAAATATATGTAGATACAATTTTCATTTTTGAATGAATTAATATACTATGGTTTAATTGAGTGACAACGGGAAAGTTATTTACAGTGATATTTCTCATTATTATATGTGTACAGTTACACGTTTTCTAGTAGGGCCTCATGCAAGAATGCAGGAGAATACGAATTAGTATTGAAAATTGGTATTATCTAACGCACTATATGTCTATACGTCAAATAAGGCTTACATATATCTATATTTTAATATTTATTTTTACAAACATTACAAATTTTCGATATATTATAGATCGTAAATTTATAATTCATTATTTGGATTTCCCAATTGTATGTAGTTCCTGTCATATTTTTGTATTACTTTGTATATTCCCGTATTAGGACTATATGTTTGGATGTTTTGAACGTGTGAGTTATGCTTCACATATTTTCAGAAATTGGAACCCATCTCCAGCATGCCACGTGCAAGAAACTGGATTCAATAAATATATATATATATATATATATATATATATATATATATATATATATATATATATATATATATATATATATATATATATATATATATATATATATATATATATATATATATATATATATATAAATGTGTGCGTAGGCCTATATATATCTTTGATGTGTGATATGAACCAATGATGCAGTGCAAGTGATGCTGCGAGGTAGTTGAACAGATCTCGTCTCGTGTTATTCCATTGAGGGTAGTCGTTGAAGCGTCGCCAATTGCCGTGCACTGGATCCCTAGCTTGACACCGGGCGCTCTCGAGAGATCACCCCATTACATCTCACCGGCCGGGTGCTTCTATTCATGAGGTGACGTCACAAGATCGCGCTGAACGCACGATAAGAGGCTGTATCCATGAGGCCGTGGTCTACAACATCCAGGTACAGCCTCGTTCGGAGAGTCCCACCTGTGTCCCATGGTGACAATTACCACTGAACTGCCGGTTAGAGCTATTCACAATTTCCCATGGCGGTAATTTCGAGACTAAAAGACGCGCATTCTGATATTTGTCGATAGTATTTTTTTTTTCATATATTGGGTTTAACGACGCACTGTTATGATAGCGCAGATCTAATGGCGTCGAATGGATGATTAATGAGATGATGGGATGATGAGATAAAGGTTCTTGGATTATGGGAAGGATAGTGGGAAGGAAGCGGTCATGGCCGACTTATTATAGGAACCATCCCGGCTAAGCTCGGACATACAGAGGGAAACCATGAAAAACCTCTGTAAAGATGGTCGGCGGCGGGGATCGAACTGGGTTCGGAATTCTCCTCGTCTCCCGGATCGTCAATACTTTTAAAGTGTATTATTTATATTGGGTTGAACGATGCATTGCAATGCTAACTAAGATCTATTGGCGTTTAAAGTGTTATTATTCGATATTAGCATGCGAAACTTGATATAGGAGCTATAATAGAGGCAAGGTAGGATCGTTCGGATGGGGCAATTACCACAACTGAGGTCAATCCCCCTTGAGAAATCAATAAACAGCGATGTTATTATAACTGATAACGAAGTAGACCTGTAGAAGTTCGAAAGTATTAAATATTCAGTAATTCGGCTTTATTCGGCCTGATTTACAAACTTTGAATTTCAATGCTTCGAAATGGTTATGCAAATGATGATCCAGATTTTAGATAATCGAGGAATTGTGAAGAAATAATAAGTCATCAAAGATCGAATCCGGAATGAATAATATACATTTTTTGATAAATCAGTTCAAGAAATATAATTGAACTACCTCATGAACATATAATTGAAAACACGTAGGAAAAAGTGAACATATTTCACTTATATTTCTTAGTGAGGATAATACATCATCACGCCTTCCAAGTCACATTATCACACGTATCATGGGAATCGCTTCTACATATAAAATAATTACCTACTTATTATATCATTTATCACATATGACATCAAATGAATGCGCGTTTACAACGACTGCATAATGAATAATCAAAGGTATTAAATCTAATAGGAATATTTGTACAGTGAAACGAGTGGCAATAACATGTATATCGTGCACACAGATCTGCGACTTCTATCCATGCAATAATCAACGTTCCATTAGCATTATACGTCAATTACAGTCTGTCTTTTTGTATATTCTCAAAAGATTAAACATTTATGATGGTCTATTCGAGATCGTACGATAAATTAACACAATTCCGATTTGGACAATTGAATTTAAATCGAATTATGGTGAAAAATACTCTTTTGGAAATAAAAATAACTGAATCAACATCAAATGAAGAAACTAGTTGCATAGCATTGCATGGTTTTCACATACATGCTTTTTCGTGAATTATTAGCTCTGCTAAAACTGTGTTTTTTATTATAGATACTTTTTTAAAACCAATTCAGTGTGAATAAATCTTGAAAAGATGAGAAGTGTCAACTGAAATATTATGTGGATCTTGAATTAAAAAAAAGCCTTGTTCTCCACCTCAAAGGAATGTGTTTTATTGATATTTATTATTTTGAGTATATTTTCAATAACATTTTTGACCAATTTATGATTTTCTTCATGAGTATGCTGAATTGCTGTGAGTACGAGTATGATATATTGATATATATATATATATATATATATATATATATATATATATATATATATATATATATATATATATATATATTGTAACGATGACTTTGCGGTAATTTGCCCTCTTGGAATAAGATGTGGTGTTCCTAAAAAGGACCTGTGGTCTCGACGTTTCGGAGGTAGTTGTACTTCCATCTTCAGGAGTCGGTCTGGTCTGCTGAACTGGTCTGCTGGAGTCCAGCAGCCCAGTTCAGCAGACCAGACATGAAACATGGAAAAAAAAGTAAAGAAGAATTTCTCTATTTTTTATGAGCACCGTGGATGGGGTTCTTAATGTTGGTAGCTGAATAATATGAACAGAAACGAAATCGAGTATGCCTACAGTGTAAAGCACTGCTTTAGGCATCTCGACAAATGCAACTTAAAGGATGCGTTTGCTATACATATTATCATCATGAGCAATGTGATATCAGAAGTAGAATTCTATTAAGGAGAGATCGATGCATTGTTCGCAGACTTCTGAAAGAGACACCGAAGAATTCAAACAGCTGTCCATGGACAATTTGTCAATTCGAGGATCTTTTCATGTCTATTTAACATTCCCGAATGCATGACATCCCCCTCTGGGGGTCAATTGCCCCGCCGCACCCCCCGAGAGTGTGCGCCCCCCTCCCTCCCCTCCTCGTGGGTCTATTGTTGGGGTATTCTCCAAGGCACTGATTCTTCACGGTAGACCGAGTAACATATCTACAGTGCTCGCCAAGAAAGGAGGATATTTATTGCTGAAGAAAGAGGCACAAGTGAGAAACTGACAGTGCTGATTTTACTGATATGATCACCTTTAAATATTATTCTATTATTTTTTGAATAATTATTGCTTCTAATTTAAAATAATGATCAAATGGGGTGGTAAGATCGCCCTGGTGGTGCCCCGTCCAAACAAAGATTTTGTATCAAGTTTGGATGTTATTGAAAAAGAAAAATGAGAAAATGATTCAATTTATATATATATATATATATATATATATATATATATATATATATATATATATATATATATGTGTGTGCACACATTTATTCACCACGAAGCTAGAAGTGAAAAATAGAAAACTCTTTTATCACTGTATCTAGGCTATTATAGTATACTGTAAAGTGATTAATTCCCGAACCAATCACAGTTGAATGCTACATTCAATCCGTCTCTCTTCAACCCGACGCCGACGTGCAACAGAGAGAGAGATCCGAGCCGACCTTGTCTTAGACACTGTCTACTTGCCCCTGTCTTACACACCCGTGGCTTTCAATCAGCCGCCGAGGTGTGATTGCTACAACACCACACCGAGCGACCGTCTCCCCTATCGATCAACACAGACCATCGGCAGTGTCGATCCTCCAACTGGTACAAGTACGATTTGTACACGTCAGCGTTTGTGACGTCATCCACTTCATCATCCAGCCAATGAGGTGACAGAACGGACAAAATGAGAAATTAGCTTCGAGAAATAGTTGACGCGATAAAGGGAAGAGGGACATTGTATCAAATTACTGATTTAAGTTCATGAATAAGAAGAATGCAAATGTCGTAAGATGCATGGAAAGTGTGAGATTAGGCACCACCCTTACTAATGGTGGAACATGGAACTGAGATATTTGAACCGTTTACAAAGACTTTAGTTTCACAATAACTTTACAGCTCAAGTGTTTTACTAACTTCTTTGGTTGACAGTTAATAGGAAGAGCAACAATATCTAGATGGCAGTGAATCACAGAGTTTGATGGGTGCTATAGGCTCAGGGACCATGGTGACCATCATGATAGAGAAAACACCCTGATTGTATTATCACCCAAACTGAACTTTTCGATTCGACACCAGAATGTGCACCCGAAGGCATTCAGATATTTGATATGACTACGCATAGAAAGGATTCACTGGTAGGTGTTTGATTGCCATTTGAGAAAACGAGGAACTGATACATAAACGTACATTGATGGAATATTAAAGAAAGTCAATTGTTATTATTTTTTAAACGATTTTCGAGAATGTGTTATCAGAACTCGGGAAGACTGAAAGACTGAAGACTGAAAGACTGAAGTCTGGAAGACTGAAGTCTGGAAGACTGATAAACTGAAAGATTGAACTCTCTGACGTCTCAACGGAATGTAATTGAACATTTTTATATCCTGGTAATTCGCTTCTTTTAATGAGGAAAAATGTACATAGTTATAGACTTACTTACATTTTCAATAGATTAAAATATATTACTCGCATATGAGTAATGAGATTAATTAAAACATGAATTATTATGATTCACATCGATTAGAAATCTGAATGGTTTTTCCGACACGATTACAAATTACATTACGAGCATGAAGCAGAACTATA
This sequence comes from Brachyptera putata, assembly GCA_907164805.1. Taxonomy (NCBI): domain Eukaryota; kingdom Metazoa; phylum Arthropoda; class Insecta; order Plecoptera; family Taeniopterygidae; genus Brachyptera; species Brachyptera putata. The sequence goes on along the minus strand of OU015466.1, from coordinate 29,926,082 downwards.
AAGCTTATAGCTAGGCTGCAGTTCCCGATCGACCGTCTCTCCATTCAATCATCACTACCAATCAGATGTTTCGATCCGGCTATTCAACCCAGGACAACTCTACAATCAAGTAAGAGCTAAATTCTTCAATAAATAATAAATACTCGTTTGTTGAAGTTCCGATAATATGTACACAGTCCTACTGGATGTAATCTCAATGTATTCAGTTCACCTCCCATCAAGTATTGACGCCTGCTAGGGCATTCTTGCTCTTCGCATAACATTAAACCAATCAATGCGAGAAGATAATTAACCGCAATGTTTTCCATATAACATAAGCTGGATGATTCTCCACGAGCAACAAGTAGAGGGCAGCAAGTAGTAATGTATATATACTTGTATTCACGAGAGCCAACATGGCTTATGCTGGCCTTCCATATACCTGCGTTATTCTGATTGCGATATCGGATGTTGAGAATCGGACCAATCAGGGACGGGTCCGATGTGATTCTCGATTATTGAGCTCGGCTCTACTTTTTGCGATTTCGGATTGCGATATTGCCGGAAGTTGTGTGTGTTTCTTCTTAATTCATACTGTACAGTCTCTTTATCCCAGCTCTGAAGTTATTTATATTTCTAAACACATGAGGCTCTATATCTACTCTTAAGATGGCAGTCTGAAAATCGCATTACGAAATCGGATTCCGGTGTCCGAAACGCATACCGTTTAGTATGGAAGCCCAGCTTTACACGAATAACATGGTTAGTTGTAACGCAATACGTTTTTTGATGACGAGAAAAAACAACTACTTCTTTCAGAACTGTTCAAAGTTGTAGAAAGTTTCTCAATGAATAAATTCGAAGGATCCGGACACCTTGTCGTGGTGTATGGGCTTGTGAGGCCCCGTGATATCCAGATCTGTCCCGGGAGCAATTCATTTGCTCCTAACAGGGTCACTAATGGCGATAAGGTCTGGAGTGAGGGTTCAGACCAAATTTGGACCGTCGGTCTAGTGGGTGCCATTTGAAGACCGGAGTGTGTGGAGGGAGTATTTGTATTTCATTTTATTTCATTTTCTTCTAACTTTCCCTCATCTATTGTCTTATTTTATTTCATCCCATTTTATATTATCTTTTTCTTCTTTTCTCTTTCTTGCCCGCTCCCTCGATACGCATGAAAGATGCACAAACGTTGACAACTATGGCACGGACATGAACATAGGTGCTAAATGATCTCGCTATCGACGCACCGTTAAACCCGAGGGGTTAACAACTCCTGAAATCAGGTGTATACTTACCAAGAAATCCCTTGAAATCACCTTGAAATCCCTGAAATTACTTGAAATCACCTTGAAATCCCTGAAATTACTTGAAATCCCCTTGAAATCTGTATGAAATCTCTTGAAATACCCTGAAATCTCTTGAAATCTCTGAAATCATCTGAAATCAGGTGTACACCAAATTGGCGAGTTGTAAACCCCTCGGTTAAACCCCAAAACTCACTGCGATTACTTTTTTAAACTATTCAGTTGGTAGATGACATTCTTCTTTCGTGAATAGTGAATACAAGTATAGGTCTATAGTATTAAATAATTGAACCGCGATTATTTATCGAAATACATATATTAATTTCAAGTATAAATCCAGTATGATAGGTTCGACCACACAAACCTTTCCCATGTACAAGCAAATTGTGCATATGTAAATACTGGAAAAAAGTAAACTTCCAATTAAAATAATAAATCGATTGTCATTGGTAATTTAATGACTATACCACCAACGCACTATCTCTCCTCTCTCTCTCTCGCACTATCTGCTGTCTCTCTCGCTCTCACTAGCGATGGTTATGTCGTCTAGCGTGGACAAGATTTGGTCCGAAGATTGATCTCGACGATTAGTTGGACTGGACTACGTCATTGGACATCTGCAGGTCTGCTTGGTATTATGGACTAATGGTATTAAGGAGTGCGACAAAGAGAGCCGATGATAATGCAGGCCATTAGGCGAGTGCGACAAAGAGGGCTGATTGTGATCGGAGACTGATGCAGCTCGAAATGGATCTCGGAATAAATCAATAATATAGAATATGGCAGGATGTTTTTACTGGGGGGAAAAGTCGTTCATGTTGAATATAGAACATGTATTTGATATGATTTTTTTCTATAAATCTAGTATTCCAATTATTTATTGCCTCGAAAAGTTACTGGAGAGTTGTAAAAAGGAACGTATTTTTTCAATTTCTTGAAATGCAGAGAAATGTAGATTAATTTCTGACCTGCTCGAACTTACTATTTCACTTAAATTCAAAAATTCAATCGGTATTGATGGAAAATATACGTAATATTCATAATATCGCAATTATACATGATCGATTTCTTTTCACTTTATAGCACGCATCGATTTTTATCCAAGTTCATCAAAATATTATTTCAATTCACCTTCCAGTTAACTGCACGACAAAACCGAGGGGTTAACAACTCCTGAAATCCGGTGTACACTTGCCACGAAATCCCATTGCAATCTCTTGAAATTTCGATGAAATTCCATCGAAATCTCTTGAAATCCCTGAAATCTTGAAATTAGGTGTACACCAAATTTGTGAGTTGTAAACCTCTCGGACAAAACGATTACTAACCTGAACTGAATTAAAATCTAAATACTGTTACACATCACCAATGCATTCACTTGAAACATCTGACATTCGAAGTAAACGAATTACCATTGCTTGGCATTCGAGCCGACTCGAGGGGTTTCACCAATCACCGATCACCGTGGTGACTGGAGGTAAGTGGGCGCGATGACGGGCAAGCACTTTCAGGGCGTCACGTCATGCCCGCGGGGCTTCTCAGACTTCTCAGGCCGGACAGAATATATTAGACGAGATGAAGCGATGAGAACACAGCCAACACCAGGCACATTCTTAGGCAAACAATCGAACAAATCATGCTGATTTATCACCATCTTGCGGGTTGTTGTTGTTGTTGTTGTTTGGAGGTAGAATCGAGAGGTAAACAATTGGAAGTTTGAGAGAAAAAGTTGCTGGTACGGTGTTGTTGGTGGTGAACAGTGGAACTTGTGGAAAGTCATGGAAATTAGGCGTGCACGTATCTCAACAACATTTTGACACTTATTGAAAATGTTATATTGAAAGTTCATTTGTGCTCATACACATGCCACATTGTATTTAGAAGCGCAATATATCTTTTCGAATTGAGGAAGATTTTTCGAAATAGAACATGTGATATTTTTGCATTTTTTGCACAATAAACAAAAACGTACATAAAACCATATATAAAAAACATATACATCACTAACAAAAACATGTATTCCATGTTTATATTTCATTGTATACTTTTCGTCCCCGAAATGTCCCGAAATATCAGCGAATAGGTTTATGCTGATAGTTGGCAACGAAGTAGCAACTAAAACTTTTTGATGTGTATTCGAAATCTTCAATGTTATTCACAAACATAAATACGAAAATTCAACCAAAAACTGAATTCAACAAATTAAAATATGAATAAACTCAACGAATACGAATGCAAGTACATTTGAATAATAAACGCCGAAGTTATTTATATAGTCTATCACTCTATTAGTGTGAGATAACAAAATACAATTATATTTTCCTGATATAAGTCATAAAGATTCTTTACAGTTTTAAATCAAATGTAAAGCAGTGATGAAACTGCCTATCTACATCTCGATATTCAAAGCAGTAGTGCCACAACAATACAGTTAATATCTCATTTTATCATGTTGGTGGACAGCCGTTAACACACCTGAACTATGCTAATACGCCATGTTGAAATAAAAATCGACACAATTAATTTCATACTATTTTTACCATACATTTGCGAGTCAAATACGCAACTTGAGAATGTTTTGTTTTTAAGATTAATGGTGAATTCCATTCCACTCATAAATCCTTCATTAATTTGTCAACGCTCCTTAAACCTCCTCTCCACACACATACACATACACACCAGTTGAGGAGTGATTAATAACATACAATATTCCACGCTCATTTGTAAGTCAAAGTCAACTGAAAAGCAGGTGAAAAATATATTTCTGGTTTTCGAAACAGGAAAGAAAAAGGTTAACAGATGATTATTTAGTTTTTTTTTTCTTCTTCTTCTTTCTTTTTCTGTTCGATTGACAAGAAAGAGCGGTCGGGAGGTGGTGTAAATTATCGCTTGTGATGAATAAATCATTCTCCACTTATGGTAGTGTTGGTAACGCGGTATACTGGGAGTCACACGTCACGCTCACCATGAAAGAGCGCATCCACTTACGATATGATTTATGGTATACATCAGTAATTAGATCATTGTTTGAAGTAAGCTATGTTAAGTATTGTGCAGTTCAGTTTGCACGTTGCATATTGATGACTGATTATGGTTCATATTTGCGTAGTTGAGAGTTGAGGGGATTCATGCACGGTGGTTATAAAAATAGACAAATTCACCGTCTCTATTTTTTTTTTAATGTTCAAAAACCAGTGAAATTGAATGAAAAGTTCACATCTCCAAGATAATTTTATGATCTTCAATTAATATGACATTCTATTTCAGTGAATTCAACCAGTTTGAAGATAATACGTCAATGAATAAAAATAATGTGACGAATTTCATTGACAATGACCCTATTATATTAATCGAATGTGGATTAATTTGGGAGTAAATAAAAAATAATTGTTGATGAAGAATTGGATGGAAAAATCATCAATATTCCAGTACAAATAAGTCTAGTCAAAATAATAGTAGCATACAGTGAGAAAGTATAACTATATAAATATCAATATTGAAATAATATGGAAATTATGAATGACGATTCTCCACAAATATTGTCACGTTCCTCAAATGTGTCAACTATGACAGATACAAATTAAAGGAAATGTATATTCCAATCGTCTGAATTATCAGTTATTTCCGATGTGAAAAAAAAATCGAGAACATTCTGTATAAAAATTTGAACCAGTAATAATAATAATTACATATATCCTTAACGTGATTGATATATACTGGAATCTGAAACAGGCCTGTATAGCCACCTTGTTATGTGTAGGAAATGCATGTTAAAGGACGTCTCCACTCAAATCAAACACCAGAGGGTAGTTTAATAATAAGCGGGGTGATAGTTTATCAATTACTTCAACAAACACGACGAGTATTAATTGACATAACGAGTCTGCTTCCGCCCAGTTGTCACCGTCAACCCCAGCCCAGGTGTACCACCACCCGTCACACAAAACATCCCCTCTTCGAAACTCTTTCCTTTTAAACGATCAAATGACGCGAGGTAAATTACTTGCTTTCATTACAAATCTGAACAAAAGCATGTATATGACTGTATTGGGTAAGAGTGTATATGTGAGGCGATGTGGCGTAAGTTCTTTTTTGTGTGTGATAACTTCTGAAAGGTTTAAGCAGATATCAAAGTTCTCAAATGGAAGGAACAAATATTTTCAATACCATCAATATATGGTGTAAGTTGTAATTATTTATCTCGAATCGTATAATTGTCAAACGCATACGGATTAAAAATGTGTTTTTTGTTATTGTATGAAATGTATTATCATAATTTCGTTATCTCATACCGTTCGGAAGTTTTAAAAAAATCGCTGAAGACTTCCCAATATTTTGCACTCATATAATACTGGTATTTGAACATAAATAGGTATTCTCGACA
>OU015466.1:29672912-29915412 GCA_907164805.1 Brachyptera putata | reverse complement strand
AAAACTCCTGAAATCAGTGAAACTGCATTAAATCCATTGAAATCCCTGAATCCTGACCTGAAATCCCTGAAATCACTGAATCCCAAATCACCTGCAATCCCAGAAATCACCTGAAATCCTGAAATCTCTAGAAATCACCTGAAATCACTTGAAATCCCTGAAATCACCTGAAATCACTCGAAATCGCCTGAAATCCCTGAAATCACTTGAAATCCCTGAAATCACCTGAAATCCCTGAAATCACCTGAAATCTTGAAATGTGAAATCAGGTGTATGCCTACACCAAATTTTTTAGTTGTAAACCCCTCGAGTCTACATAATAATGATTAATGAATAATAATAATAATAATAATAAAACCAATTAATGCTAATATTAATAATATAGAAACTGGTCAAGATAGCTGACAGTAAGATCGCCCTTGTGGTGCCCCGTCCAAACGATCCTACTCTCATCCTTAGCCTTAATTGGGGAACAATGATTTTGTATCAAGTTTCGATGTTATTAAAAAAAAAGATAGCTGAGAACACAGAGAACATAGCATTGTTCCCGCCAAGCACATATAATGTCACGTGGGCGACGTTAGGGCAGATTGCTCTCGGATTTAATTGCAGGGATGAGCAATATCACGTCAATAAAATAATAAAGACCATTAATCTGAAAGAGATCGAAGGGAAGTCCCTCTTGGTCGGGGAATTAAAACAATGGAATTGATGATAATTCCGAGGAAAATAGATGGGATGGATTGTTTACATAGCGGCATTCATGATTAGATTGTTGGTTAATTGTTTAACGACCCTAGATGAGGGAGGGGGAAAGGGCGGAGTGTGGGAAGAAGTCAAGCTGCATGGCATTGTTATTATATTCCTGAATCACTTTCCATAAAAAGTATTAATGTCGCCAGTTTTCCTCACCATTCGCTTGGAAAGTCCGAAGATATTTAATTTGCAGAATATGAGAGCGCAGCATGAAGTTTGAGTGATCGAAATAAACAGTATACTCGATGTCTCGATACGACATGTCTCGATACTCGACGTCTCGAGATGTCTCGATACGACATTATTGCAGTTGATTGATGCAAATAAAAGTAGAGCGAGCTATGATCGCAAGGAAGTCGATTTAGCCAAATATTAGTTTCAATTCAAGATGGAAGTGAGAAGCGCTGCGTGGAACAGAGAAGGGAAAGCATTGATTTGAAATTTTTGAAATGGTGGAACGATAGAGAGAAATGGAGGGAGGTGGTGAGAAGCGTGAGATGGGAGAGGAGAAAGAAGAGAATAAAGAATAAAGAGGACTTGGGACTGGCAAACCCAAGTTGACATGATTTGCCCTAGTTATTATATGCACTAACCCAACTTTTGTTAGTAAGAGTAAATGAAAACAAAAAAGTTTTCTACTGTCCACTTTCGAGTGGTATAGGAGATATCTAATTTAGCTGTATATACATGTGAAAATTTGTATTAGAAGTAATTAATTCCAACATGCATCATCTTGGAGGTAATACAGAGATGTGTGCTTTCGGATAAAATTGTTATTGAAATATTTATATATTTTACACCCTTCAGGAGTATCACCCTAACAATGATATTCTGTTGAATCGACTATTCGACGGTTTCCTGAGGAATGAAGTTGGCAACCACGTGTAGCACCCAACAATGGCATGGGCTAACACGGCGGAACTAGCCGAACTTGCCCGAAGGCAGCAACACAACAATACCCTAATGGTACCACCGTGTCAACAAGAAAAGCCAGGTAGTGGATGTAAGACAGGGCGCGGGGAAAGGGGGGGTAAAACGGTACTCCTTCAGAAAAGTGAAACCAAAATGCGTGAAAGTGCATCTGTCGGCTCCATTCAATGGGCATTGTTGCACGAAAAGATAGAATGTGAGGAGTGGATGGCTAAATTGTGGGTCAAAATACTCTTAAATGTGTCAATAGGGTGGGTGAGGTATAAATATAATAGCATAACTGCTCTTTTCAAGAGGCTTTATATAGAACCGTCTTGGCCTGCATAGATCGACCCGTATACGCCAAGCGAGATATCATCCCCTAAACGGTCTGAGTGGGTAAGAAATTTGTCACGGAGTTGTAAATGTTTGTAAGATGCCGGTCACAAAGATAAAACCATTTTGATAAAATTGACTGAATACATTATTAGCAGATGAAGGCAGATTGATTGACAGTATTTACAACTGTTTGGAGCGGGCAGGCTTTCGAGACGAACTCAATGAAGCGCAGAGTTCGCATACGTGTATTTTATCAACATTATGTACTGGTGTTAGCTTCGGCTTATTTATTTAGAAAACGTAATGGAAAATAAATGGATACTTGAAAATGTGTGTGTGTTAAAGTCGATATATTTGGTCAACTCTCACTTAAACATTGTTCAGAACAAAATCGGGAGGTGGGATGAGATGTCAAAAAAATGTGAATATATAGATAGATATCAATATTACTGAGAAATACCACATCATCGGGGATTGAACCCCGGACCTTTCGCTTGACGCGTGATTGCTCTTTCCATCTGAGCTAATGAGGAGTGTATCTTTCAATAATAAATGTATGTGTGATGGTACGGATTGGTACCTAAAGTCAAGTGATCTTATAGGCCTTCGATTAGACTCACGAGATTTTTAAATTCCTATTCACATGCTTGATTGAACGAGATCATATCAATAGAGTAGACATCGTATTATGCAGAGAATGAGTGAAAACAAAAGAATACCAAAATAGATAGTTTGATCAAATTCATAATACTTACAAATGTTGAATACGATTTTTGAATTGTGAGAACAATTACAAGACTATAAAAGATGGAAGATGATATAGTTATAAAAAAGAGATAACTGAACGCCGTGGTAAAAAGGTACCGGTAATAGCTAGGAAATGAAAGCAAATAGATCGAGTTCAATAAAAGTATGAATAATGCAGTTGATAATAGAAAGGCGGTCTCATCAATGGTTTCAACAGTCTATCCGGTGTGCAACGACTGAATGGAAATCATTATGTAGAAAGACAGAATTGATAGAGATACGTTAATTCACATCCTCATTTTCGTTACGACAATATTCTCTTTAAAAGAATCGGCAAGAAAAGCATATTTCAATGGCTATTATCCGATAAAATAACAGGAAATACATCAATTAGCGCTGTTATTCTTTGATCTTCACGCGTATCTAAAAGTTAATTACAAGTGCATTGATTAATGACAATCGTTTCCTCCCTTGGACACCTCAATCCGCCCCTAAACAACTGCCAGACGCCAACAGAGCACCACTGGCCAGAATCCTCCACTAAACCGCTGTCTGCCCGAGTCAGATACCACCACTGGCCACATTCTTGTCACGAGCGACACCAACAACAATGGTGGACACAAACAGACGGATATTCCTTCCAGAAGAGCTTCAACTTTCCGGGACAACATCAGTCTAATAAGGGGTTACACGAAGGTAAGAAAGAGAGGGTGATATTTGAAACAATGAACTTGAGAATATCGATGGGATGTTCATATAGAAACCAATGCCTGTCATGACCCATGAACCAGACTTGATTTCCTCGAGATGCCTCAGCTGAATGAGCCACGGAGAGTTTCAAGTCTCTCTTCGGAAACCACACAAACTGATTCTGATCAAGAGTTCATAACAGACTATTGGAACCTGGTTTTCAGAAGTTTTTCGATGTATTATTCTTAATCTTTTCACACAAAAATAACACACGGAATTGGTATATTGGATTCTTAGTCATTGCCCCCATTCGAGGCGTAATATGACAGGGTAGTATCGTTCGGATGGTCGATCTAACGATCCAAAGAAAATCATTTATTTGAATTCATTGAAAAAATCTATAGCAACTAGTAGGACTATCTGAAGGACTGATTTCCATGTAATCCAATATTTCCATTGAAATAAGTATTTTTTGTCAAGATAGAATACGGTGTAAACATAATATATGATAATGTATCGAAGGGCCTATAGCCGGTGCGTATTGTGGGAAATCAGCCGAGCACAGCCGAACTGCATTGCCGACCGATCCTCAGAGGAAGTGACATCGACGTTTCAACAATGGTAGTGTAAGGTGAAGACTTTACCGAGCGTATTGACAGGTCGACACCACCGTCCGTCGATAACAGTACATGGACGAAACGGTCGATCGATCTCTCAAGTCAACAATCGAGGAGCGATATGCTACCAAAGCATACACAAAGATGGTCTAATTGAAAGTGGCTATTATGCTGACAAAAGATTCGGGTTCCGGCGTACCAACTTCACAGGCATTCTGATGGGGTCTTTTTTGTTTGTCCTCTCTGGTACATGTATTTAATTAAGTTCGTTGGTTTAATAATAGACAAAAAGTGTAAAAAAGTAAAAGGTGTTATAAATGAAAAAGCGCTTCTTGGAATTGATACTGGAGTTGTCGAGCTGGATGTGTATGTCTATATAAAAGTAAGAGATGTACAGGTATACAAAATGAAAAAGAGAAAACATAAAATATAAAAGTGCTATCGACGAGCCAAAAGACAGTCCAGTATCTTCAACCTTTTCGACTGAAATTGCGATCGAATTGTCAGTACAATAATGTATTGTAATCACCCGTACTCAAAATGTGTACTAGAAATAAAAATTGAGTTTATAAAATGAAATAATAGTGATATTTGAATATAATTGTACATCATCCATTAACTTGGCAATTTACTGTTCACGTTTGTCTTTTCGCCCTTGTGGTGCCCCGCCAAAACGATCCCATCTTGTTATTTTGGCCAACAATGACTTAATATCAAGTTTTTGATGTGAATATAAAATATAAAATCATATTTTACAAAAAAAAAAAATTTTTTAGGCTCATTCTAATCGGGTTAGTTTTTAGAGATACAAGTCAACTAACCTCTATTATGCCTTCGTTAGTCTCAATCTACCAATTAACTCAGGAATTCATATAGATCAATAACCATTAACAGAAGCTAGGCCCCTAAGTTATACTAAGTCTGACAGCCAACTGTTTATTGTAAAATACGACCGGACGTAAGCCAACACCATGTGGCCACAACAGGGTGGTTTATTGGGGGTAGTTGTACCCACGCCATGCAATAACCCCTCACCTTGAGTCATCAATGGGCTCGCAACCGAGAAGCCAAAATACACTTTCACCACTCTCTAACATCTTCCTCGTACGTCCTTGACCAGGAGGCCTACAAAGACACTGCCCTGAAAAGTGAAACGCATGCGATTGAGATGTGGTAGTAAATCAAGGAGTACTGAGAGGCAAGGTCGAGGTATTGTCAGGCTGTAAGGGTAGCAAGCGGACACGTCCGAGGTCATGTCTTCAGGGGGGGGGGGGTTGAAGTGAGGGTCAGTGACTTGTAGACAGAGAGGTGACAATTGTTGGTAGTTGTATGGAATTCAGTGGAAATACAAGAAGACCAGAAAGAGCTGAAGAAAAGGATAGAGAATGTCCAATGAGACAGTTATAGACAGGATACAATTAAGGAATACGAAAAGATACACTTCTCCGAAATTTCATAATTTTTCTGATTAACTGCCATTTCATTTGAATTGTTTTTTCGATAGTTTTTTTGGCGAATGAATTATAGTTTATTATCTTTCTCGACTTTTTTTCATTGGGTGCATATATGATTTTAATTTTCCCTGACAATGATTCTTCTACTTCAACTTTACTGTTTCCTGCCATTTTTAATTCATATTTAAATTTGTCTTGAATTTGATGTTGTTTAGATTCTTTTTTGATTATTGAATTTTTCCGTTCTACAATCAATTTCCTTCAATTTCTCTGTCAATCTACGTGATATTTTTATTTTTCGGGTTTTTCTGAAGGATGACCAATTTTTCCCAAATTGCTAATCCCTGAAACTATTCCAAACAATGTATGAACATGCAACCTGTCAGTTTACTGCCCGTCAATCGCAACTCTCAAAAGGGCACATCGGTGTTACTGAACTTTGGAGGTCAAGTCAAATTCTTGAAAAACTCAAAATCAAGACCTATTCTTTTCGTATCTTTAAGTGTTATTACCAAACTTCAGGGATGTTTTGAACAATACATCACATCACTAACGTACAAGGTTAGCCATTGTGACACATTCATGTCCCCAGTCCCCCACTGCTCAACGGGTGCTTAACGAATCAGAACACACAATACGAAGAATCCTCAGAAGGTATTCTGTAAAAATCACATCCATTGAAAAAGTTACGAAGTAATAATTAAGAAAATCACCGGGGAAGTATTTATAAATTACCAATTCTTCTAAATTACTCTGAAATTCACCGATTAGTGTCCTAACAGTGACTTGTGAATGCTTGTGAGGCAGTAAAATGTCAAAGTGTACAATGGTGGGCAGAGTTTGGGGCAAGTTTGTTGATTTTCAAGGTTCCTTCCTCAAGGTCCAGGAAGACGAACAAGAGTGAAATTAAAGACAGTAATAAATGTCAGTTATGAGTCAAGTGAGATATTTTGTATGTTTGAGAATGTTTCCAACTGTTAAATGGGTAGTTAGTTGGGATAATGTCCTTCTTCAGTAGCATACTAAATCATGATAATGGCAATATGGCCGACCTTCGTCTATTGCTTTGCAAGACATCTTATATACCCCGTTTTTATTATTATTTCAATGTAGTTTATTGACCGGTATAGGGTTCAACTGTTTGGAGAATAGCCCACAAAGTCTGTCGGAATGATGCCAAAGAGTTGGTCTCAGTATTCAATTCAAAGACTGTAAAGAGAACCACGGAAAACCTCTTAAGAGGATGGTCGACCATGGCGGGAATCGAAACCCGGTCTCCTGAATGACGGTCCAGCGCGCTAGCGAGTGATCTATCCGTACCAAACATGAATGATTAAATGTCTTGATCAAGTTGGATGACCGTAGGCGAAGATTCCATTACACATACTGGAAGGGAAGGATGATAAATTTGACCAAAAAATTATTTCCATATAAAAATGAACAGAATAGGTTTTATACAAAATTAGATCAGATGGGAGATAAGCGACAGAAATAGTTATACACATTTTGAAAACATTTTTAAATAACCAAGCGGTAGAAGTTTTGTTTTTGACATTTTCAAATAATCTTTGTTGCACTTGAGACCATGTTGATTGCGAAGTATCAGTACAGTTAGTACATCGTACATGTCAGTATAATTTTACTTTCGGAGCTTTGAACAAATGCCACGAGCGCATCACGGCTTTCTACGTGCATCAGGAATAGGAAACGAATGCAGTTAGTCTGAGATATGCACAGCAACGCCTAAAAGAAAACACTTGCCATATTTTCGTCAATCTTCAAGCGTCCAGCCCTGACCCTAGGCTAGCTGCCGATCCGTTAGTATTGACAGATCGACACGCCCGAGCGATGATGCTGTGGGATAGGGAAGACGGTCGATCGGGAAGGGAGAGAACACGAAGGGCGAGATCTCGCAAGAAGGAGGTGATGAAGTGGATTATGCAATGTCAAATATGATATTCGTTTCATACAATCACGGAGAGAAAGTAATCGTCTGCACAGATCGACCTGGTAGAGAGAACAAATTATTCACTTTTACTGATATTTAACGATTAATAACTATTTTGTTGTGGTTATTCTTCTCCATGTAGCCTGGGCAAATGCCAAGCTGGTACCTAAAATATAGATCACGACCGCTCCTTTCACACTATTCTTTCCAGTACGTATATAAGAAACCATAACCTCATTGAAAAATCATCCGACGCCAATAGATCTTGGTTATCATTAGTGCTTGCGTCGTTTACATGTGTAAACCTTTAGGTCATCATCATTGCATGTGTCAAAAACAGGGTGGTTTATTGGGGGTTCCGGGTAGTTGTACCCAATACATCTAATAATCCCTCAATTTGAGTCATCAATGGGCTCATAACATAACTTGTATCAAACTTAAGTTCAAATTCAATGAAAATTTGAATTCATCCAAAGGAAATTTTTTTCATATTTTCTTATTTGGATTTTCATAATGTTTTTTTTTCTAACTATTTGCCAATGGTTTTTCTCAAATGATGACAAACCAACTGCGCCTTCAAACTACAGAATATCGAGTTAGATGATGACACTCAACAAACTTTGTTCTTCCATTTGACCCGTGGAGCCCGAACAAAAATAAAAGACAAAAACAATTTCTTTTCCAGTACTGTAAAATCAAGTTTCCACTTTACTCATCCAATAATTATGAATAAAACTGATCGAATCCTACAGTAGCAACGCGTCAAGTTTATTATTGGTAACAATATATCGAACAATGAAGGATGATAGCGAACAATGAAGCAGCTATAGCACTTAGCAGTGGTTGTCTCATGAAGCTATACAGTCGTGTATTGAGATACAGCATGCACCGAGCTGCGTTATTTACACACACATCCCGGTGTTAAAGCTTCCAGCTGGTAATTTACGAGTGCAGACAAGCGGCATTGGACGGTAGTTTTACGAGTTATACGGGCTGTAACAATCAACGACGCGACATTGTAAATCATAACTGCTCCAGACGAGAGTGAGCACGCAGAGAGGTGAGATATGGCTGCATTAGGGAGGCTGTGAGGAGCAACCGTTACCATGACACTGGTGAACTATTGGACATTGTGATTGGTTTAATGACAATAACTGGGTATTGTTGTGCGTCTGTTCGATTATGTGGGAGGTCAGTTGATGGGAGCTATGGGGAAACGCTGGAATATGCAGTGTTGAGGGATGAATGATGAGTTCGACGTTAGGTTTTTCATGAATATTCTGAGAGAACTGATGATGTATTAATAAATTGTATGGAAAAGTAGGCAATATTGCATATCAATCCCCCACGATTTCAAAAAATAGAATCGACAAAACAAACCTAAATCTTACAGAACAATTTTTTTATTTTTGTCAACAATGATATCATTTTTTTGAAACATCTTACCAAACTATTTTTGGACATTTCTTCATCTTTCACCTGTCTTTTTACACACTTTCGCCTGAAGTCTTCCCATATTTGGCTTCTTTCTCCGATTTTTTAAAAAGTTTTCATTTTCTCACTTCGTATTTAGCATGCCCAGCTCTTGTTCAGACTACAGACCCGTTCACATGGACAACAATCGACTAGATCACACATTTCTTACGATCTATTGGCGTCGGTGAATGAAATATGAGATGGTGGGATGATGACGAGATGGAAGATTATTTTTCTATGTGTTTTTGGATAGTGGGAAGGAGTCGGTCGTGGCCTGTTGTTAAAGAACCATCCCAGTATTGACCTGAATGACAGAGGGAAACCAAGAAAAAAAACCCTGTCAGGATGGTCGACCATGGCGAGAATCGAACCCCGGTCTCCTGAATGACACACACATCACAAATCCAATCTACATGAGGGTACAGTAGTTTCCTGTAACTGCCACATGGAGTAGGATTGAGAAATGGTCTGAAAACCTGAAGATCGTTAAAACTGATGATAAGTGTGGCCAATCGTAATTACACTCAATCATCTGTTTAATGCACTTTCTTGTTCTTCCCTAATTAACGATATACTCACTTGAACACTATTATTATTTATTAAACAAATTATCATCATTTTCCTGTTCATTTAATATCAACTGTGATAATACCGTCCATTAATATCAATAAGGGTTCAGACTTGATTAAGAATGCAATCAAATTCTATTTCACAACAGTAAATTACTACGAAGATAAAAACAATTGATACCTCGAGAAATTATAGTGTACTATAGATACATTTTGGTAATAATAATTATAACAATATTACAATTTGAATATAACAATTTGAAAGGTAGTTTGTTTCCTACAATTGAATTCAAATTTTGGGAAAAAAATGCATGTAGCTGCAAGATGTAGGCCTACACACTTCTATCCTGGCTGTTGACTTGCGAAGTGCCCTCTGCTATGTTATATATATATATATATATATATATATATATATATATATATATATATATATATATATATATATATATATATATATGTATATATATATATATATATATATATATATATATATATATATATATATATATATATATATATATATATATATATATATATATATATATATATATATATATATATGGTATCTAGAGTGTGAACACGGAGCACAGCGATGGAACACCTCGATAAGCCGAAGTCAGCCGAACACAGTGTGTAATCTCAACGCATAATAAACACGTCAATAAAACGGCGTGTCTGGCGTGGGTCATGAGTTCGAGCCCAGCGAGGAGGCAATGCCCCAATTGAAATGCAATGCAGAGAGACCAATTAACATGCAAGAGCAAGTTTTATGACAATCAACCAATCGGACAATAGGGAACTGCATCTGCATCAACAGTTAGATGCGGCGGCGATAAGTGGGGCCAAAATCTTACTTCGTTTTATTTTACGTTTTATGCATTTATATAAGAAAAAAACACCGAGTGGAAAAAAATATAGAGGTAATGTATCAACAAGTTTTAAAGTTTCAATTAAAATTGTCGTTTTTTCATTTTATATTAAATTCGTCGGTACCTCTGCATGTACGCTAATTAAGCATTACAGAGGTAATGTAGGTGTGGTTTGGACGTGCAACCTGTATGAGCAACGAGGTCGCGTGTGAGCTTTCACGCCGTGAACTCTCACGACCCTAGTTTTCAAAATGGACTTTTTATGTTTGTTTAATTTCGTCGCTCAAGAAATGAACAAGGTCTATGTCAATACAGAACATTGATGGAGTACTACTGTGTACTGAACTGGGCGAGGAAAATGCCCATGAGAACGACTGAAAGTCTTCAATATCGGAAATCTGACTCGTCACATTTGCTAGAGCCTACTTCTTGATTCATATCATGTGGAGGCATACACATTGATTCTTGGAGTGAAAAATTCAAAATATCGACATGAGCATGCACTAATTATAGAAGAGAAGAGAAAAGAAGAAGAAAAATAGGTAAAAAAAGATGAGTGAAATCAAAAAAAAAAGAGAGATAAAGAGAAAATGAATTATTTCAAGAGATATAACCACTATAACAAGAATCTATTTAGATTTTTGTGGAAAAAGTTCATCTTACAGAGAGATTTTGAAGATTTAATATGATTACTCACATTGATTTTAAAAAAAAGCTTATAGGTCTACCCACTTTCAATTTATGACGACTATCCTACGTGAAACAATACATCTATTCAATAATTCGATTTGATTGACGAGATGTATAAAACAATCTGAATTCATTCAATTTTATATAGTTTAAGAACGGATTTTAACACTAACAAAATCACCAGTTATAACAATAAATATCGCCATGGCTATTTCCATAGCGATAAAAGATGTGCGTTTTCCATTGGTACAGATGCAGACAGAAGATCTCGCTAAGGTCAACGGATCTCAATACGAATACATTAAACACTGCTGCTGCTACCGGTTTCAACAATGAAAACACATAGCCATCATCACGAGAAAAATAATTACTTTCGAAAAGCATTAAAAACTGAAACCGATTTGCTAGATTTGGGTTGGACCCATGGTCATCACAAGCAACATGGGTGGGTTGGACCTGGTCTCATTCTAACAGATAATTGCCCGATTTCTTTATTATATCGATAATCGCCGGACACCACACAAATATCGATATTAATATATTCGATTTATTTCTATCATAAATACACTTATAAATGTAGCAATAAATATACTGGTTTTTGTGTTTTGACCCAGTTCGGGGGGGAGGGAGGGGGGGGTACGATTTCAGCATCCAGTTTATGTAGATTGTATTATTCGAAAAGAAAAACCAATTTATATTCAAATTATCATAGAATTGCTACCTTAACTCTTTTCAGAGAAAATTACTATAATTATGTGATTATTTTGTCATTTGTATATTAAACTATTAATATGATATAAACATGTATGTGAGATTGAAATGGAGTATTTTGGCTCGACGTTTCGAGACTACGTCATCAGTCATGTCATGTGAACAACAAGAAAAACAAGAAAAACAAGAAAAACAAGAATTCGCTCTAAAGAAGGCGTGAGGTGTAAATAATGTTTCTGCATAAATATCTTATAGCACTTATTTATGGGATGTAATATTGAAATTTCTGTTAGAATTGAACACAAAACATTGGATATGTTTGGGTATCAATCCATTGGAAACATTAGCCCTAGCTTTGTAGGAAGGAACGATTGAATTGTTTCGTTGTACATTCTGACATTTCTTCAGAAATCATCATCAACAATAATAACAATACGATTAAAGCGGAATGAAACCATATAAACATGTCGATGGCAATCAAGAATTCCAAATTCTACTCGATTTGTTCTGGTACATACTTACTAAATTAAATACCAATTTAGAATTCGATTGAATGCACTGTGAATAATCAAGAATACGTATTCTGGGTGATAATATCGCCCTTGTGGTGCCCAATCAAATGACCTGGTCATCCTCCGCTTTAATTGGGAACTAACACAACTTGTGTCAAGCTTAACTTGATGACAAAAAAATGTATCTATTCTCCACTGTAACACCAAGCCATGTTCAAAGATCCAAATGACATTCAATACGTCAGCAACAGCTGTTATTCAGTAACAATGTAACCATGGTTACTAACGGTAACTATGGTTACCTGCATGTAACAATGGCACAGCGAGCGTGTGACACAAAACGTCTCACTAATCGTCACTCGATGCAAGTACAAGTTTACAAGTTTACAAGTGCATCCCAGCATCTGAAGGCAACAAGTCATCAAACAAGTGTACTGGTTGCTATAGCAACAGACGGACGGCTGACAGCAGAAATGCTGTATACAACTATTTCAATTATCATCAATTACACCGACGTTAATTAATTTGTTAATGATATTTTTATGCATTAATTGGATCATACCGCGCAGAGTACATCTTCAATTTATAATAGAGAAACACGGAAATGAATTTGAGAGATTATTTAGCTTGGTTATTAAACTAATTATCCCACTGCCAGTATAGATAGGGCCTATAGTGCATATTTGTCAATCAGTGCTAATGGAGTTTAAACATGTTATTTCGTGGCAATGTCGTGGTAATATGGTTATTTCGATGGGAGCATTCTCGAGTACCATTCACAGAATAAGATAAAATTTATAAATTAAATTAACAAAGGCCGTATGTTGAGACGTGTCTACCTTTTTATCTCACTTGACCTTATTATTATATATTCTCTCATAAATGGATTAATTAATTCACTTTTATAAGATTTCAATATTTATATTTATATAAAGGGTATACATAGAATAGTTATATAATGATACTAGTCTTATAATATGCTAACAACAATCGAGTTATTCAAATATGAAATCATCATGAATTCATCTCCGAATATTAATTAAACTTCACATCAATCAAGCCGTATTTCTTCATGAACCCATGCAGACGCTATCCACTGGTCCCAGTGCGTTGTCCTCCGACACCATCATTCAACCATCGGCCGCAATCAATTACACCCGCCTAATAGAAAAACCAATCCCTTCGACTGTCTCATGTTAATTTGTCACAGGGCATAAGCCTCAGCTGGACTAGCTGCCAGGGCGCATGCGTACAGCGATCAATCATACCGCGTCGTCTACACCAGATCAACGGGTCAACTTGATGTTTACATTATCTGCATTCGGTATAGCTATATCCTCGAGAGAAGAGGGTTCATCTACCAATATAACAAATATATATATATTTTTTCATCTTTCCCAGATAACCAATGGTGATTGGGCCAGGGGGTGTACATCACCAAATCTAGGGCGGTCGTCTCAAGTCCCGGATTCCGCCAATTCCAGGCTCCTCCATCTCTCTCTCTTCCTCACTTCCATCAATTTCATCTTCTTCTTCTCTCCCCACCAATTCTCTCCATCTCTCTTTATTCTCCCACCAACTCTACTCCTTCACTTGCCTCCATTCCTCCCCTCGATTTATCACTGCATCCATCACTCCTTCTTGCCATCTTCCTCTTGGTCTTCCAACTCTTCTTTTTTCCATACAATTCCCTACCATCTCAAACATCCCTTTGGGTATCCTCTCATCTCCCATAAATATAAATAAAAATATTATAATGTATATATAATGGGTGATGATTTTTTCAGGGCGAGATTTAGGATTGGATCTTCAACTATGTTTTTGAGAAGACTTAAACCCCTAAATTTCATTGAGTTAATCTACAATTATTGAATATTTGTTCCAGTTGTTAAGTTGGTAGGATATTTTCTTGTATCGTGTCTACGAGTATAAGGTCCGAGCGTTTTGGTTCGGAAACAATGCGGTGATCGAGAGAAGAAAAGCTATTAATATGTTAATCAGTCGGACAGATAGTAATAGGGTATCGTGATTAACCTATGATGCTCTTCAGAGCCATTATCATAGCGTACACGTTTCGAGAGCTGGATACCTATGCTAGACATATTAGCGTTCAGAAAACCTTCCCACATCACATGGTTATGGTGTTACCAGTGATACGGGATGGTGTTTGTTTAGTTTGTATGATTCTTGAATAGGAGAGAACTAGATCAGTTGGGATGTATTAAAAAATAATTTAATATATTTTGATTTTCAGTATTTTCAGTTGAGAATACAATATTTCGATTTCTTTCGGAAAGCTGTATGGAGTGATGAAGCTTCCCAAACTATATTGATACTGAATGGAACTAATGAAAACTCAGCTACTCGCAACTCTAACCATATAAAGTAAACAATATTTGCATTGAAGTTTGCAGTTCAAAGAGACTATATATTTTTTCATTATTCTTGTAGTACGACAGTAAAAAACAGGCCGGAAATACAATTATTATACAATTTATTTCCAGACGTTTTTTAATTACATTTTCACATTTTCAAATGGCGAAACAATTACTGTTTACAGTCAAGATTGAATTTCGATGAAAGAACAAAACAGCAAGATAAGATTTTCTTGATAACATACAATACTTCAGTGGATCAACGAACAATTTATTGATGAATAAAATCGTATGCGTTGAAATAATCCGGTTGGATTTAGTAGCATGATTTCTCATTGCATATATTTCATTGTTTTTTTCCCTAAATGAAGAGCATATAACCGTATGTTAATTGTTTTCTTACGTACCATTTGGTGTATGACTAATTCACTGTACGATTCCACAATGTTATAATTATTTTTAAACGATGCTTTCAAAAAAAATAACCATAAAAAATGTCACTAAAACAAAATTAAGTGGTCATTTATTTCATGTTTCCTGGCAAATTTGCTATATTCATTGTCTATAATTACTCTGACCTGTTCAGCCGACATTGATCTGCAAATTTGGTTTTCTTTACTTGCATTCACTGTTATTCTTTTTATTTCTTAAACAAAAGTAAACCAATTTAGCGTATCTATTCCTACGGTGCATAAACAATAATAGACGTCATAAAAGAACACATTAATTTCAATCAAGTAATTGTGTTTTAGGTCTAGAAGTGTATTATTTAACGAGCGGAAGAACTTCACAACAATCAGGGTAATGTGTTCAATGTAACAACGGCATTGCAGTCAGCAACAGAATATAACATCTCATAGCTGGCTCTTATAGTCGAACCGATACCCTACGAGTCGAAGTACTGATAAATAATTCATAACTTTCATTTAGTGTACTTGAAAGTCTAATGACAAATACACGAATAACAATTATATGTCCAAATGTTGATAATATAGCATTTCTTGATCATTTTGTTACTTACTTATATTAGTGTAGCTACTGAATACTCATACGTTGTATGAAACTACCTTTATTTAAGATGTATTTTTGTAAAATGAGTTATTTCACTTTAATTTTCTTTGCGTTGGTAAAAGATCGCCCTTGTGGTGCCCCGTCCAAACGATCTTGTCTCTCTTCCCTAGTCTTAATTGGGGAACAATGATTTTGAATCAAGTTTCGATGTTATTGAAAAAAAAAATTAAAAACACAGAAATTTGAATGAAATAATCAAAAGTTCAAAGCAGAGCTTGATTAGTTCAGCATTTTCATTTCATTTGAACATCTTGGTTCAACCTCGTTTTAAAGAGCAACAATAAAAACGCAATAACAAGCTATACTATAATTCAATAAAGGATGGGCTCTGGTACTATGAATAATCCTAGATCTATCTTCTCAGACTCGTGCTTCAGTTCAGAGGAAGAAGTGTTGCCAAAGAACGAGACTTGGATGTCGATTGGAATAAATTAAAACAAACAAGAAGTCTGAGACTGAGAAAACAAATCAACACAAGATGTGGTTCTTTGCGTGAATCGAGAAGTTTGTTACCCAATACAATGTAACAATATGCTACCAAAATGTATGTTGGATAATTATTTCCATTGTGAATAGTTCACGTTACGAATGAGTTGAAACAAAACATATCCTCGAATATCTCATACCCCAGACACAACTGAATTGCAGTATAAAAATCAGGTATACCAACGGTATAAATAAATAATAATAATAGTTGATGTTTTATGAAAGAGAAAAAAAAAAACACAAAATCATCCGCTTTTGTGTGAGACGAAAGCGTTTCGTTTACCGTGCTAGCGGGTGGTACGACTGGTGATCAGTAAAACGTTCTTTCACCTCCGTCAGTCGGGAGTCGAGCTGATTTCTGTCAGTAAAAGTCAAGAATCATCCCCATTGTGTCTGCATGTTTGCATTCCTTTGTGTTCCTCGAGTATCTAACTTCATCTTCCGGGCGTGTTACTTCTCACTGGGAGGAAATCGAGGGTAAACGCGTGTTTCTTCGGCCGGTTTATTCGCCAAATCAGCATCCGTTTCACGAGGGTAGGTTGGTATTAGTTGGGTACATAACGGGACCTCCCTTCACTTCTCCAAGGGAGTGGAGGTAATCGAAAACACGTTGTAATATTAATTATTTCTGGTCAAGAGTGACAGGTGGAGGTGAAACTAGCATCGATTTGAGAAATTTTCAAAATCAACAAAAACCACAATGGAATTTAAAATAGTCTAATAGTTAACTGAACTATGAACCTGTCTAGAGTAAAGAGAGGAAAAAACACAGTAAAAAGTATAAATATAAAAATGTAGCAGTAAACATTAACAACAATGCATATAATTTCACAAGCGATAATAACATACTTCTTATTTTATTGTAAGATTGTACACAGATTGCAAAAGGAAGATATAAATTAAACGATAGGAAAAATAAACACAGAGGTAAATCAATTGCATAAATAAAAATAATAAAAACTTAATGACAGTGATTATCATTGCGAAGGTGGTAATTTCAGTAATATTTAATTTATCCAAGACTGGATATAACAATTTTTCAAAAAATTAAAATATTTCACAAACGAGTCGTTTTTTTTATATATGCATCAACATATAAATTACTATAACGATAACATCGTATTTTCTTTAACTTTGCCTTCTAGTGAGTGTTAAAATAGAGAACGTTCTCTCTCTCTCTCTCTCTCTCTCTCTCTCTCTCTCTCTCTCTCTCTCTCGCTCTCGTTTGAATTCCTCGGAGGTGAACCAGTGAGGCGCATCGCACGGGAGCGCATCTTGCAGGCCGCGCTGGGAACAATGCACACGTATGCTAATCCAGCCTCACATTACGCATCTACCTCACATGCTCGACGACCACTTGTGGAATGCTCGGACAGTTCACGATGCGACTAATTACCGGCTATCATAGGCACTATTCGATCGGGATAGATTTCAATAGAAATAGATGATGGAAAGATTTTTATTTTTATCAAGTGAAAATTAGTCAAGTTTAATCATTAGTACACTTCTATAATATTGCACACATTACGCCACGCATATGTTTATAGGTACTCGACAGTTAGGTTTAATATGTTATATTTAATGTTTCGGTATTATTAAATGAAGTACAACAGTTAAAGTACAACTATAATCAAATTTGAAGTTATATACTATAAAATGAAGATAAAATTAAAAATTACAATTAATGTTAACTGTATTCGAAAGTACTGACACATTTACAAGTATGGATTTCAAATGGGTTAGAAATAATTGCAAATAATATTTTTTTCATTTTACTTCTGAGGCTCCACTCAAGATAATGAAATCGGGCATGAGTTCGCATCCCTCATAAGGCAGGGGTTTTCTAAACGATTATTCACCTTTCATCACTTAATCGTTTCATTATTACCGGCTCATTCGTACCCTCGTACCACCATGGTCAGTGGAGTCATCAAGCACAATTTAAAAATAAAAGTTACAAAATAATACGGAAGATAATTAACTTTCTTCAATGGTTTTTACGAAACGATCATTCAAGATTATATAAAAAAAGTAAATATTAGTTTTTTAAATAGTTGTTTCTGAAGCTCGTCTAAATGTGCCGTCGTTACCCGTCAACCCTCCACCGGTGTAACATTCCTCACCGGCCCGGTCACGCCGTCTATGTTCCCCTCCTCGAACTAAAACACGTTCGCCTACCTGCTAACAGCACTCGGTTCAGCTGGGGGGGACGGCCGGCTAACTGGCCGGGCTCTCGGCTCCACAAGGCCATGGCCCTAGCCACTCCACTTCAGTCGAGTCTTCAACCTCTAGCGAGACGGTCGCACACAACGATACCAGCTGCAACGACGCGCTGTTGCACTGACACTTGTGGATATACTTACTATTACAAATACAAACATTTTATTTCGTTTATTTTCTAGTTTATTTTTAGTGAATGGGTGAATTGAGTGGTGGCTATGTCGCGTTTATCGCTAAAGTGTTCCGATTTTTATTTATTGAATAATTGTAAATAATGTTGTCGCGCGATTCAGTGTCCCGGTGGATGTCTGATGCCAGCACCACGTCACAGGATTAACGATGCAGGTGAGCCCGGTGGTGTTCGCGGTGCTCCTGGGCGCCGTCTTCGGCGTCCTCTCGGCGTCGCTGAGCAAGGCGCTGCGCTACCAGGCGCCCGACGAGTGCAAGTGGGTCGTGTTGGGCGGCGACGGCGACTACACGAGCGCCGGCGACGCCGACGAGGACGTGGCGCTCGTATGTCGCCTGCGGACGATCAACAGCGAACTGGAGAACACCAACTTCAGTGTGATTCAGCCCCAGCACACGGTGCGGCTGAGGTTAGAGTGTAGTGACGTGTTGTTCTTTCAAAGCTCGTTAAGTTCGGGCAGTTTTCGTCCTCTCGTCGAATTGCGCGATCTCGCCATCGAATACTGTAAGATAGGCAACTTGTCCGCGGGTGCGTTCCGCGGGCTGCGCGAGCTACGCAACTTGACGGTGCGTACGCATAACACCGACTGGTCGGCGATGGCACTCGAGGTGCACAAAGACGCGTTCACCGAGGAGTTGGGCGCCCTGGAACGGTTAGATCTGGGCGAAAATAACATGTGGAGTGTTCCCGACGGCGTGTTCTGTCCGTTACATAGTTTAGAATATCTCAATCTCACGCGCAATCGTCTCAGAGACGTAGCGGGTTTCAAGTTCGGTCTCGTCGCGGCTTCGCATTCGAATCCCTCCGAACGATGTGGTGGTAATTTGAAGACTCTCGATCTGTCCAACAACAGTATCGACTCCATCCCCCCGGCCGCCCTGTCCGGCCTGACGCGGCTGCAGCAGCTGTATCTCCAGGGCAACGGCGTGTCTTTCCTGGCCGACCGGGCCCTCGAGGGCCTCTCGGCGCTGACCGTCCTGCGCCTGGCCGACAACAAGCTCGCCAGCCTGCCGCCCGAACTGTTCGCCGACGCGCGCGACGTCAAGGAGGTCTACCTCCAGAACAACTCCATCAACGTCCTGGCGCCGGGCCTGTTCAACGATCTCACACAACTGCTCGTGCTGGACATCTCGGGTAACGAACTCACGTCCGTCTGGGTCAATACGGCCACTTTCACGGGCTTGCTGCGACTTATTGTATTGGATTTATCGCGAAATCGAATAGCTAAACTAGAACCGACTGTATTCAGAGATCTTTACAGTCTACAAATACTTAAAATTGATGAAAATCAAATTGAAAGCATTGCTGAAAATACATTTTCATCCTTGTACAATCTCCACACATTAGTCCTGTCCAATAATAAAATATCTTCAATTGATAGTTATACCTTCAACGGCCTTTTCGTTCTCAGTCTATTATCCCTAGATAATAATCTAATCGAAACCGTCCATCCTGAGTCCCTGAAAAACTCGTCCAGCCTCCAGGATTTACATCTTAATGGGAATAAATTACTCGAAGTGCCGGCCGTTTTGTCGGACATTCCCCTGCTGAAGACTCTGGACCTCGGCGAGAATCACATCTCGACAATCACCAACGCCACCTTCAACAGCATGCAGCACATGTACGGCCTCCGGCTGACGGAAAACAACATCGGCAACATCACAAAGGGCATATTCGATAAGATGACTTCGTTGAAGATCTTGAATCTTTCCCGCAATAAAATACAGAAAATCGAAGCTGGTTCTTTCGACATCAATATCAACCTCCAGGCGGTGCGTCTTGACGGCAACTATCTGTCAGACATCGGCGGTCTGTTCACCAAGCTGCCCAGCCTTATCTGGCTCAACATTTCCGACAATCAACTCGAGTGGTTCGATTATGCACTCATTCCGACCGGCCTGCAATGGCTCGACATTCACTCAAACAGAATCGCAGTGTTGGGAAATTATTTCGAAATCGAAAGTCAATTACATCTGAGTACTTTCGACGCGAGTGCTAATAAACTGACTGAGATCACCGGCAGCGCTATTCCGGACAGTGTTGAACTCCTCTTCCTCAACGACAACCTCATCTCCAAAGTTCAATCCTATTCATTCTTCAAGAAGCCTAACTTGACACGTGTTGACTTGTTCGGCAATAAGATCACGAGTCTGAACCCCAACTCGCTGCGGATCTCGGCAGTGCCGGCCGACAAGTCTCTACCAGAGTTCTACATAGGCGGCAACCCTTACGAGTGCGACTGCACCATGGACTGGCTGCAGAGAATAAATGCCGAGAACCGAGCGAGGAATCAGCCGAAACTCATGGACCTAGAGAGCATCTTCTGCAAGCTCCTCTACAACCGCGGCCGGACCCACGTGCCCCTAATAGAAGCCACCCCTCACCAGTTCCTCTGCAGCTACGAGACCCACTGTTTCGCGATCTGTCATTGTTGCGACTTCGACGCGTGCGACTGCAAGATGACGTGCCCGAACAACTGCACGTGCTATCACGACCAGTCGTGGTCGGCGAACGTGGTCGACTGTGCGAACGCCGGTTACGTTGAACGTCTGCCCGATCGCATACCGATGGACGCGACGCAACTTTATCTCGACGGCAACGACTTTCACACGGTCGGTAGTCATGCTTTTATTGGTCGGAAACGTCTCAAAGTTTTATTTCTGAACGCGTCAAATGTAGAAATAATCCGCAATAGAACTTTCAACGGATTGAAAGAACTTGAACTATTACATTTGGAAGACAATAAGTTAAGTGAATTGAAAGGCTATGAATTCGAGGGGTTAGACAGTTTAAGAGAGCTCTATCTTCAGAGTAATAAGATCACCTCCATTCATAACGCGACGTTCGCGGGTGTCCGGGAACTCCGCGTACTGAGACTTGACCACAACCGCATCACCAGCTTCGCCGTGTGGCACCTGTCCTCATCCCTGACCGAGGTCTCGTTGTCGTCGAACCCCTGGACGTGTGACTGCGACTACACGGATCGGTTCCGCGAGTGGCTCCACCAGACCGGCGACGTGATCACGGACCTCAGCGCGTTGCGATGTGCGTACAACAACAGTAACGGCACGACCGAGCTGACCAGCAACAATGTGATCGCCGAGGAAGTCGTCGAAGAGAACGGCTTCTATCTGATACACGATAACGCGTCGACGTGCATCGGAGCGAACTTTATTAATAGTAGTTTCAACGGGAATTACACGTTGACAAAGACAATCATACAGCGTCAAGTGATCCAGGACTATTTACCGCTGTTAATAGCGACCTTAGGCGCGTTCGTGATAGTGATCGTCGCCACACTCCTCGTGTTCATCTTCCGACAAGAGATGCGTATTTGGTTTCATTCGCGGTTCGGTATTCGATTGTTCTATCGCAGTTCCGACGTCGACCGGGACGACCGAGAGAAACTGTTCGACGCCTTCGTCAGTTACAGTTCCAAAGACGAGGCGTTCGTCGCCGAGGAACTGGCCCCGATCCTCGAGCACGGCGACCCACCCTATAAGTTGTGTCTCCACTATCGTGACTTCCCCGTCGGCGCGTTCATCGCGGACACGATCGTGCACGCGGTCGAGTCGTCGCGCCGCACCATCATGGTGCTGTCCGAGAACTTCATCAAGTCGGAGTGGTGTCGGTTCGAGTTCAAGTCGGCCCACCACCAAGTGTTGAGAGACAGAAGGAGAAGACTGATCGTAGTGTTACTAGGCGAAGTGCCGCAGAAAGATCTAGATCCAGATATAAGACTGTATTTGAAAACGAACACGTATCTCCAGTGGGGGGATAAACTGTTTTGGGAGAAGTTGCGATTCGCTTTGCCCGATGTTCCTAATAATCAACGACGAAGCAACGTCCAGCGCGGCACAAACAACCATCACGTGGTCCACCACCACGTCCATCGGCACAATAACCACAACCACAACCTGAACACAAACAACCCCGTCATGGCGCCGTCCAACACAAACACGCAAACAGCAAGGTCAGTTGCGATACACATTTAAGTGTTTCTTCCCTAACTGATAGCTAGCGATGAAATGTCCTATATTCTGTGATTCATTAGTATGAATATTTCAAGGTGTGGTCTCTGCCAATAAGCAATCAATCAATTTAATTAATTAATTAATTACAGACCGTCCAATCAAATGTGTTTTTGATCAACACGAGTGTTTTCCAATGGAGTAATCCAAGTGCCGTATTCGCCATAGTGTATCAGTGTTCAGTAAAACAGTGTTCCGAGTGTTGCTGCAATCTATTGCAAACAATTGCAATGCGGAATGTGGAGTAATTAGTCTTACGATTGCACAAACATCGACCGCCTTGTTAAATTCTTGTAGTTAAATTCAGTGAGAAAAAAAATGAGAGATGATTTTGTTATTTAAAACAAATATTTGTTGTAATAAAAAATAGGTGTACATATGAACGGAATGAAATTGAACAGTGTTGTGAATAGTTGTATACGAAATCTTTATATAATTTATTTTAGTCATTTTCCCCCTTGTAAATTCACTATTATTAGATCTATTTCTTCCCAATCGCGAACTGTTTGTATGAGTTACGATCTATACATATATACATATTATATATTATCTGCTTGTGATTATGGTGCTATATTCATTCGGCTTCAACACATTTCGACCAGCTCACAAATAGTACAAGGAAAGGTAAACATACTAAATATATTTACTGATGTGTTCTTTTAGAAAAAGTTGATAACAAAATTTGTCATTTTGTTTTCTTGTAATTTTCATACCAGAGAAGCGCTTCGACTAAGATGAACGTATCTAATACGTCTATGTGTGTAAATAACTCACTGCTAGTTTGTTGTATTTGTGGCATAAAATGAGGCCGATAATCGCAGGCTAAAGCGAAATGTGTATATCTAATGAATTGTTAAATTGTACAAAGCCTGATTTGAAAATGCATTCCTGATAATGGGATTTAATGCATTAATAAAGCCCGTGATATAATTATTATAATTGCTGTATTTTCAATTAACTACACAAATACTAGAATCCCTGAACATCCTTCATTTCCAGTAAAGCCTAGTTATAGATAGGAATAGAACGCCGGAGTGATATTAATATACTTGATGAATCTCGTGCATTGAAATCTCCGAGACACTAGAATTTATTTCCACCATTGCCAACAAAAAACAGAGAGATCCACTGAATAAATGGTGATAGAAAATGAAGTTTATTTATAATAAGCATCATATATATATATATTTTTTTATACTTTTCATTTGGGTTAGGTTTATTCAAGACAATATTGCATTGGAGAATGAAAAAGTCAGCTTACAGATGTATTTAAACGTCTAAAATGTAGTGATCAGTTGAGCAACCGACTATAAAGCAAAAATCTATTTTCTCTATAAATGGTTATTTCCACTAGTGAAAAGCAACACTGTTTGTTTCTCAGTTTGCCACAGTATTAATAATAATAAAAATGCCATGGTTGGGTAAATATTCTCTCCATCGTATTATACGTTGCTACTCGGGCGTTGAAGTCTCCAAACAAAAGGCCAATGCGGTGGAAATAAAAAGAGACTACATCGAAAGAAACAATAAATAAGCAAGGCACATAAATCGAAGCTCATTGATGATTTGGAATGAGGGCGGAGTCGGTAGATGTGTGAGACGAACCGACGTTTTTAGGCGCCGTGCTTACAATGGCAGCGATGGCGGAGAAAAAACGTTCGTCGGCCGGTCGGTCCGCCTGACACGGTCCCCGGTCCGGCGAAATGACAAGGCTGTTTCCAATGACAAGCCACAACCCGGCTAGCAGGCTTACACCATCGAGGAAAACACTGCAGCATTTTAAACGGTCAAAATACACATTAAAAACCATGACGTTTTACAAAATATAAGGATAATAATAATACAAATAATCTAAAACAATTACGGGATAAGGGACAAAGGAGAGGGAAAAATGTAATTTTTAAGATTTTGTGTTTATTTTTGTGCTGTTTTTGTTGAGTTTACACACGAAAATATCAAAAGTGTATAGTTTATTATATCGGGAGGATTATATTTTTATTTCTAACAAATTTCCTATACAATGGTTACTGGTTTTAATGCGAGAAACGTGATTCGTCGACCACGTTTGTACAACTTAACATGAATAACAAGAAAAAGTATAATTTGCTGATACATATTTATATAAATTTGAACCAAAGAAAAGGTACGCCATTATCATACAAACTATTCATTGTTATTATCAAAGTTATTCAAAATGACAAACACGAGTTGGAAAATGTTCAAAGACTTTTATAGGCAATTGCAAACGTATTCTAAATCAAGTCTATACTTTTATCCATAAATTTTAAAATTATCTGTTGAATGTATTTTGATACCGTGAACTCATAAATAAATAGAATATGTCGAAGATTGCTAGTGTTCACCATAACACACTCTCGGCATAAATCTCCTCTCTCGATATCGGAAATATAAATATCATAAAATAATACTCGTAACAAAAAAAAAAGGTTATAAATCTGAAACAAATACTAGGGTCTCGGATCTGTGTTCTCCCATAAGCCTGGCTACGTGTTCTTAGCGGCCAGTTTTAATGCCTAAATAGCATGCTACAGCACAGTGGGTGCGAGCGAGAGGGATATATTTACAGTGCCGTTTATCCTTCCTTCCATCGGTTGGTCTCCACCCACCTAATATCCCCTCCAGGCCGGTACACACATACTCATCGACAAACCTACACTTGCGGTCACAGAAACCGGCCGATCACACAGCATTAAAACACATTTTAAATACAATTTACAGATATTTGACGCGTTGAAATCACTCCGTAATATGTACACGGACTCCAAGTATAGTCGACGAAAAAATTAGCGGTGGAATCTCGTATTTTTTATATATAAAATTTGTAAATGATCATTTTATGTGAGGATAAGTGTACGTAGGCTAACTAGCTAGGAACAAGGCTCATCATAATAGTTAACCTTTAGCTAACAACAGTGCTCATTGCCCGGTTCGACACCGACGATCGATGATGCTGACAGATAAGAGGGACGGTCGATCGCAGCGGGATAATGTCGGCCATTGCATGCACACACTATTCAAAAGATGGTCAATGCTTCATGTAAGTGTTGGGAAATACAAGCAATGGTTTTATTTTTAGGAGAATTGAGAGTTTAAAATGGAATAAAGTCTTACTGCATTTAGGATTTCGAGGAAAAACGTGATTTTGTGAGTAGGAAATGTGTTCAGTTTGTTAGAAATGTATAACTGTTTCGAATGGTGAGCTATTATAAAAAGGATGTGACTACTATTTTCAATGGCAGTGTGAATCGTTATTTAGTGGAAAAAATAATTTCATTGTGAATGTTTTGCAGTTTTATATTTTTATGAGAAACCGTGATTAAGTCTATGATTTAATATTTTGTATATAAGATTGCGACCGATGCTTCAGCTGAGAGCATGATTTAGCGTAATATTAGTATTATTGTAGATAACTTCCGAACATTATGGATAATAACGCAGATCGATACAACACATTCACTATGATGCAATACAATTAGGCCTATTAACTGTACCTCGTGCAGTGACATTTTGAACTTGTGAAGTTCATGTTCTTCATCTGTGAAACTGCACAAAAGATGGGATTCAATAGTCCGTACTTGCATGTATATCGCCTTGACAAGATTGAAAAATCTGAGAATCCATAATTTTATAATTCCGATATGTTTCGCCACGTATTCATCATTTATACCCAAAAAATGATGATTTAAAAAAGTTTATAGAAAGTTACACAAAAGTAGGAAAACATAACAAATAAACAAAATTCTCATCGCTTATTCACGAAGCCTAATAAGTGCTTGATTGTGGTTATAGCAAAAATGAATTAACTCGATATATTACACACAAAAAATTATTGGGAGGACAGGAAAAAATTGCAGCATGAATTTACGAAAGAAAACGAAAGAATCGAAATCGATTTCTATTAGAAGTGCCTGTTGAATAATAACTCCATATTATTTTATGGGCACAGACAGCGTGGTCCTGGTTTTAAAGTTCATTGTTTTCATAAAATTAAAATTGGGTGGTGAGATCGCCCTTGTGGTGCCCCGTCCAAATGATCCTAACTTTCATCCTCAGCCTTAATTCGTGATTGTATATATATATATATATATATATATATATATATATATATATATATATATATATATATATATATATATATATATATATATATATAATTTTGCTTTCCATGGAAACTTGGCCACTCAGATTCGACTGACTTTCTTGTGCCGTTCAGTGGTCTCAACATACACAAGCTGAATGAATACAGACTCTAGCATGTTATTTCAAGAGCTTGCAACAGTTCAAACTGTGGCTTACATTCGAGAAAACAATCAACAGGCAGACCTATTGCAACTGGCAACATTCGGTAGCACAAACGCGTTACAAGAACACAAACCACAAAACAGTTCGTGAACTTTTTTTATGAATACTCGTGATTTTCAGATCAAATGTTATTTATTCTATATATAAATATATATATTCAATTTATTCTATTCACATTCCTCCGAAAATAGATTTGAAATTACATAATGTGATATTACTTCATTTCAGCAGCCGCGCCCGAATGCAATTCAATATCGGAAATGATATGAGAGTATAGTAACTTTGTTTCGACTTGGAATTGTGATCAATTGAGAGAATTTAATCTGAGAAAATGTAGATAAAATAACAGAATGTATGAATACCGTAATATCAAAATGATAGGCACCTTGAATTAGCATCATTCATACAGTGAAAATAAGGAAAATATTGCTATTTTATGTATATTGAGCAACATACATTGATAATAATTTAATATGTTCTATTGTCCGTTGTTTGATTTGACATGGTGAAATATTTGACATGTCATGATATATAGGCCTACTATTAAACGATGATTATGATTAAAATTAATTTCTACTGAAATGCTCTTACAAATAGATAATTTCATCTTTAATTTTTTTTTCTACGTTCACAAGCCAATGAAATTGAATGAAAAATTTATATTTTCCAGATAATTTTATGCTCTTCAATTGAGAGGGTCTATGACATCCTATTATTGTGAATTCAATCAGTTTTGAGATGATACATCAATGAATTTCATCACATTCTCAGTATTCATTGACGTATCATCTCGAAAATGATTGAATTCACTAAAATAGAATGTCATATTATTTAAAAAGCATACTATTATCTTGGAGTTGTGAACTTTTCATTCAATCACACTGATTCGAAAACATAGAGAAAAAAATAGTAATTTATGAATTACTCCATTTTTATATGTAGGCCTAATTAAAATTTTAAATCTAAATCTAGTCTAAAATTATGAAATCTGAAACTCTGGTTCCTGGTTTCGAAGGATGGATCA
The DNA here is from genome assembly GCA_907164805.1 of Brachyptera putata. Lineage (NCBI taxonomy): Eukaryota > Metazoa > Arthropoda > Insecta > Plecoptera > Taeniopterygidae > Brachyptera > Brachyptera putata. Next base: position 29,887,408 of record OU015466.1, on the reverse strand, counting down.
TTCATGATTAAACTGGATTTAATCGAAAGTTGTTTTTGTGATCATGCCACCCGTGTTATTTCGAATGGAATCGGCGGGATTAAGTTTTTGTCACCATGGTAACCATGTTATTTATTAAACTAAGCCCTGTATTACGACCTGTTGTAGGCGAAGACTTAATACCTCACACATTGTGATACCACTGTAAGGTGATCCAATCGACACGCGTTCTAAGATATACTATATCACGTGTCAATGACGCGATAACACTATTGACATTACAGTGCATGAGTGAAACGTTCTTATTTTGAATAAATAATTTGTAAAATGACTTCAACATAAGTTTCATATTGTGAAAATTCGGCAAATAACTTATAATACCTATATGACATGTTCATATTACATGCTTTCTGAAGACGTAGTTGGGTTTCTAGTAGTGAATCTCGTAATAGTACATGCTTTCGGAAGATGTAGTTGGGTTCCTAATAGTGAATCTCGTCCAGAATGACATTAGATTTCATTGAGCAGATATACAAATATTAGGGCGTCCCCGCTAGGGCGATTTCACAGACATAAATGTTCATCAAACTTTAACCGTGCATAGGCCTAATTACAAAATTAACAAATGCATCATAAGATGCAGACAATAATTTTCGAGAATTTCTCGAATTTTTTATATTTTTCAATTCCCTTACATTAGGCCTATGACCTCATATATAAATCCTGAATAGCCTATAGTTTCATCCTACTGTTGGAGATTCAGGACCGGTGATTAGTAAATCTAATATTCCTTTATCTAAGGATTGATGGGAAGGGGACGGTCGTTAACTAATATTAAGGAACCATCCCAGTATTCACTCACTTTTTACCCATACCTCTTTTTGCAAGTAAATACTTCGCTGTGCACAGTACGGCTGCCAAATGCTAATTGAAGTCTTATAATAACTACACAATAAGATCATGAATATAAAAAACAAAGAACGGGGGGAGTAAACATCTTAAATATACTACGAATATATCGTGACATTGAAATAGAATAGAATATGAGTTTATAAGCGATGAACGAATAAGGAGTTATGGAAAGGTAATGAAACCCTAATGAGGTTTAGTAGGCATATAAATGAATCCTTGAAATAGCACAAATAGAACCATTAAAACAGTCAGAAGCCAAATCAAATTATTATAGCTACTGAGTTGAACTTTTTACAGCATTAGAAAAAAGTGAATCTTGCGCCTAAAAGAAGTTTGAGCGGGCAGGCGTTCGAGACGACCCGTATCGTTTGCGTAGTCAATGTCTCGCGTAACCAATCATTCGCGCAGTCAATCGTACGCGTAATCTATCGTTTGCGTAGCCAATAATTCGCGCAGTGAATCGTTTGTGTAGCCAATAATTCGCGCAGTAAATCGTTTGCGTAGCCAATCAATCGTGCAGTGAATCGTTTGCGTAGCCAATCATTCGCGCAGAAAATCATTCGCGCAGTAAATCGTTTGCGTAGCCAATCATTCGCGCAGTAAATCGTTTGCGTAGCCAATCATTCGCGCAGTAAATCATTTGCGTAGCCAATCATTCGCGCAGTAAATCGTTTGCGTAGCCAATCGTTCGCGCAGTAAATCGTTTGCGTAGCCAATCGTTCGCGCAGTCAATCGTACGCGCAGTCAATCATGCACGGGCCGAGTGCAACCAGCGTATATTTCATCAAAAATCTGCAATGGCGTAATCTTGGCTCATTCTTCAGGAAAACATGGAATAATATTAAATATATAATTTGAGAAGTACTCTCGTGAGAGACGACGTCTTGGAAGCGTCCACGCCTAGCAGACGCCTGCACTCGAGGCTGTGTGTAAGTATAGGCCTACTAACTGACAGTTCAAGAATACATATTCTCTCCCTTCTGAACTTAATTACAGTGAGCATGAATAACCAGAGATTAGAACACATACAATACGTACATCACAGTCTCCATGGGAACAAGATCAAGCAGAACTACTCTGATGGACATCGCCCTTGTGGCACCGCACTCCCACTCATTGGAAACGGCGATTTACCAGAACTTGCCTAGTTCTGTTTGATGAATTGTCACAAATTGTGTGTCTCATAGTTGCACGGATATGTATGTTACCTATAGGCTTCTGTCAAGTGATGTCACCCATTGTTGAAAGAGACATAGGCCTACAACAATGTCCACCAGTTGGAATTGACCAATCAGAATGTTTGTTAGTTCACCAGTTCACTTTGTTGCTATGGTAACGATTGTTTGTCATTTGTTACTTGACAGAAGCCTACGGAAGATATGTTTGATTCAGTCACAATGTAAAACTTGACCTAGAGTCGTTAAGCCCCCCTAAGACAAGATAGGATCGTTCGGACGGATCAACAAAAGGGTAATCTTACAAACCTATATGAGAAATAATGATGACTCGTTGAACAAGTTGTAGTAAACTAATGAAGTCAAAGATATTGGAACATTCGAACTTCATACCTTTGGTGGAACGGTAATGAAAATAATTTGGTGAACTTCACGAGATTTGCATACGAGAGTTCGATTGCATTTATTGAAGACTGTAGCTCGAGCCCTGAAGACATATCGTATCTTGTGATTGGTCATCCTAGAGCCCCTAAAGACATACCGTGTCTTCTGATTGGTCATTGCGTTTTGCTCTGCTCTTGTTACACGTACGTGCAATCATGGCGAATATAATGACCAGAAAGAAGAACGGGAACAATTCCATTCTTCGCGAGCAATGCAAATAGAGAGAGAGAGACAGAGAGAGAAAGAGAGAGAGAGAGAGAGCATATTCGAAGTACAAGTGCAGGTATGCTAAGTGTGTTTGGTTGCAACCACAGAACACACAGTGTTTAACGTGCAAGCTTCGTCCACCACACACGGGTCACCGCAACACCGTCGTCATGCCTCAATGGTTCCCGACAGCTATCCGAGAGTTCCGACGAGTGGATGTTTCGCATCGATATTGTAAACCTATGACTAAACAACGACATAAACTGGAGAATGTAATCGATAAACGGTAACATGTATTTACTTTTCCTAGAACGTTAAAATCACCTAATTATTTGAACAGGATGTAGCCACTACCTATAATTCTCGTTATTATGCATTTCAATTGGAATGAGCTAATGCAACTCGATTCTGAGTAGGCTTATTGCCTCGCAGAATTTGTCGCTAAAGAAACAGAAATAAAAGCTCTTATTACGACCCTTACAAAGTCCACTCAGCTTTATTAACTCACAAAGTAATAAAAATATACATCCAGGAACCCTATTCCTGAAATAAATGAGATGTGAGAAAAATCAGCGAGAAAACTATCTCATATAATAATGACATATTTGATCTCATATTTTATGTTAGATATTCGTTTTCTCACTCATTTTTATTTTCTCACATCTCATTTATCTCGGGAATAGGGGTCCAGTGGGGATATAATCGAATTATTCAAACTTGATAACAATTAGGCCTGGTGGTAAGATCGACCTCGTGGTGCCCCGTTCAAACGATCTAATCTTCCATCCATAGCCTTAATTGGGGAACAATGATTTTGTATCAAGTTTCGATGTTATTAAAAAAAAATCTAATTCAACAGTATTGGTATTACTGTAATTTTTCGTTAGTCCAGAGTCTGCTTCATCTACAAATCCACAATAGAACTATGTACTCATATCGATCGCCAAGTCGGTAACCCGGTGGCAGCATTATAAACACCTCGACCAAACCGAGTGGCAGCAACCGTTTTAATAAAATGCACACACGTTAATGCGATGAGCCAACATCTGCCCGACTCCCAGCGCCTTCTATTAGCTCGGACCCCACGGCCTTCCATGCACAATGGCCCGTCCACAGTACTAGCCCATAGCTTATAAGGACGTAATTAATTGTTTGCAACCGCGGTTTCGCATTTGTTCAATACACCTGCGTAATGAGGGATAGATTTCTGGCTTTATTGAAAAATATTCATTAAAATCGAATGTGGTTTTTTGGCACACAGCTGTGTGTAGGCCTATATAGAAATCCCAGGTGAACATACATTCAATGTACTTTGGTATTGAAGATGGTTTTTAAGATGAGTATAGTTTGTTTAGCGGATCCCACCCACAGTTGGGGTATTTGGGGGTATGAGAGAGAGAGAGTGAGTGATGGATGATGTTTACATAAACCAATGTCCTACGTTATTGGGATTCGAACCCAGATCCAACTTGGCTGTGCGTGACTGATTAGAGCTACACGGACGGTTTGAATATACTGGAAACTAAATTGGAAAAGAAATACTAATTTCAATTGTAATTTCAAAGATTGTTCCGAGGCAAAACATGAGTTACTGGTTTTGACTTCTTCCCAAAAAATTGGGAAATTCATTGAATTAAGTATAGCCTAAATAAAATTGTTTGACGGAAAAGAAAATTCACTTTGGTAGCCGTGGGTACAAAACCATGGAAAATGAATGAGAATTTAAAATGCAAGCAAGGAGATGATAAAAAAACGCAACTCCCTTTCTTGATATCGTATTAGTATAGTGCACGTTCTACGGCATCTCATTTGTATGCACTAGACGAATCCGATATCTAGGCCTATCGTCAAATACCCGCTTTTTATCGCTACACAATAAAATGAAAACAATTCCACATCAAATTTCACGTCATATAAATGCAATCGGTATGTTTAATTAAACTATTAATATAATCAAATTACACTTGAATATATCCAATAAAATGTTTTAATAGTAAGCTAGAAATTTGCATCATCTTTATCGTCTGAGATGATTTTAATGACATGTCTGTAAAGCTGTGAATATAGGCAAGACATCGTGAAAGGGCGTGTACAGAGTGAGTACCATGTACAGACATGATGTGTTCTTACTCGCATCATGCTTTTATTAAGTGTTAAATAGACATTAGAACAGGAATATTATCACCATTGCAATAAAATAATAATGTTTTTATACAAGTAAGAAGATTGGCGATATTGTAGATGAGATGGTATCTAGCGAATGTGGTGATACGCCTTAGGAGAGATACATACATACGTTTATTCACGGCAACTGTTGAGTATTATAAGAAGACTTCAATAACTACTTTGTAGCGTCAACAAATAAGAGTGAGGTTAGTTAACTCTGGATAAGTTTTAATCCCCTGTTTACTTCTCTACGTCACAGAAGGTTTAAAATGTAGTATAACTTCAATTATTGAGGATATAGTATTTAGCGTATTACGCGATTCAATTATTATTCTTAGAAATCATTTATACAGTCAAAATTAGCTTCATTATTTTGATCTTAATTTAGCTTCATCTTCAATTTTTTTTATATGTTCTTATCAATTTTGAATTTAAATTTAATTGTTATTCTGTGTCTAACAAGGCAACCCAATGTACATGGGCAGAGATCCGAATAAAGATTTATATAGGCCTATATGTGGTAGCGCAGAGGGAAGTGTTGAGTTGGCTGTTTTTTTTAGTAATTATAATAGTACATATCTTCAATATAATTGTTCTTATTTCAAGTTTTGTTATCGAATTCAAGGGCTTTGCCACCGCAATTCTGTGTAAATGTGAGTGGGAATAATGAATAAAATAATAAAAAAATCAATCTGTCAAGTTGCAAAGCAGCGCAGCACATGCTAGTAAGTTGATTGATGTGAATAAGATTGGAATTTGAATATAATATTGGGTGACAACAGGATACAGGATAACAATAAAGCGGTGGAGAATTCAAATATCCAGAAAATCAACAGGAACAGGATAACAATAAAGCGGTGGAAAATTCAAATATCCAGATTTTTTGTTCAATTTTGAAATGTAGGACGGCAGTAACGCACATTATTGAAAAATTTCGTGAAAATTGAGCTAGTCTTTAAACAAGTGTGCAGTGTATATTTCATGCAAACATCTCACTCATCTCACAACTCAATCTATAGCGTTTTCCTCATCTTATAATTTGTATGCAAGACATACGTAAACAAACTCGAGCTCACATGTTATATTATTAAAGTCTGCCAGATTTGTTGATAACATTGAAAGAATTATGTTAAAAACGCTAGTTGATAAAAACTTGTATCATGGCTAGTTGTGGGTTAGACTTGGATTCCTGTGCGCGCGTCTATACCAGGTCTGCCAACACCGACTGCGACTCGGGGCGGGTGACGAGCCGCGAGCCTCGGCCTTAGCTTCGGGGCGTGCGAAAAATAAAACAGGCCACTTCACTCGAATCGGAATTAGTAAATGAGCGGGAACATTTTTTTTGTTTATATAATAGAAAAATAATTATAATGATATAGTAGAGGAATACAAAACACGAAAACATATATGAATACATGAGAAATGAAGATTTGCGTAACAAATTATCAGTAAAGTAATAAAAAGTGTTATAAATATAATTCATGAAATGAGTACAAGCGTGATTTTTGTATAATGGCATTTTTTTATTCTAAACAAAAATGAGTATAGATGTAAACTAGGACGAATTAGGGTCGACTCCAAATACAAGCAGAGAAGCGTGATATTAATGAGAACTATCAATTATATATAATTAAATACTCGAAATAAATACATATTGAAATTAATTCATAACACAACTAGAAGAAGAAATTAAGAATGACACGATCTAGCGTTGAATAATTAATCACGATAATTTAATACATATAAATAATGATCTTCTAAATTATTGTGTAACAGAAGAGGGTTAGTCCATAATTGCGTTATTATATTCAAATGATTATTCTGAAAAACAATTGAAATACTAATGATTCTATTTGCACCTCATCTAGAATTGCAGTTCGAATATCATTTTGCGTAGCGCTATTTAGATGATGTATCTTACATTTCTAAATAGTAGTGTTACAGAAATATTTTAGTAACCAAATCATGGGTAGGTATCAAAAGTAGTCTAGAGATTTGTTTTTAGTTGCTGGATGTTAACAGTACATTGAACGGAAAATTAATGAACTTTCTGTGCACATAAGTTGAAAATATACCAGTCTCAGTGACGGTATATTTATCGAAATAATGGTGTTCAATTAGATTAAAATGTCCGTGCAAACTCAAGTGTCACAAATGCGAGCGCCTGTAGAATGAACTGGACCAAGAACGGTGAGCATCTGAAGAAATTACCGTGTAAAGTCTTCAAGTAAAGTCTCTCGTTACAATGCATATGAGAGAGAGAGCGAGAGAGAGCGAGAGAGAGCGAGAGAGAGAAAGAGAGATGAGAGAGAGAGAGAGAGAGACAGAGAGAAAAAGGGAGAGGGAGAGAGAGAGAGACATAGAGAAAGAGAGAGAGAGACAGAGAGAAAGAGAGGGAGAGGGAGAGAGAGAGAGAGAGAGAGAGAGGGAGAGAGAGAGAGACAGAGAGAAAAAGGGAGAGGGAGAGAGAGAGAGACATAGAGAAAGAGAGAGAGACAGAGAGAAAGAGACAGACAGACAGAGACAGAGAGAGAGAGAAAGAGAGAGAGAGATGAGAGAGAGAGATGAGAGACACAGAGAGAGAGAGAGAGAGAGAGAGAGAGAGAGAAAGAGATGAGAGAGTATAGAGGACAGAAAGAGAGAGAGAGAGGTGAACTGGTTTATCGTGTAACGAGAGCGTGCATACAGCATCTTAGTAACAGTAACAGCCTACCAACTATAATACACCAAGTAATTAAAAGATGGGAGAACGTGATTTAGAGTCGACCCTAAATTACATCGTTCGTCGATATCCTCTCTGCCAACCTAACAAGATGAAACTACATGCAACAAATAGACATTCGGTAATGTTTTTATACAAAGCTATTTCCCAAGATAATTTATTCCAATAAGTAAAAGAAGATTTTGTTAACATTGTTAATAAAGAACATCTTTACAATTACAACAAAGGGCTTTGAAGAAACATGTATGTATACTTTACTGGTACTTGAGGGGCCGCACCCTCAGCACGATTTCAGTGTCAATGTAACATATGAACGATCGCAGTGACTTTCCGGGTGAACATAGTGTAGTGAAACTGCTTCACACCATTCAGAGAAGTATCTTATAAAATACTGTTGATCCGTAATAAACACTCACATTACATGTTACATTTTCTCTGTGTGGAACGGTACGCGGTGGAGTAAAAAAAGGTGGCAAAATTATCGAGTGTTACTGTAACGAATAACTGATATGTCCTCATTTGCTATTTGTAATTTGACTAATTAGCTTTTTCAACAAATATTGCCTGCTTCTTATGTTGAATTAGTTAACTGTGTACCTTAAACTGTTGAATTTGATGATCATGTATATATGTTGAATCCCCTGGCGGGCACTGTTTTTCCTATGGTGACTGGCAACGCCTTAACGACCCCAACATCTGCTAGGTTGAATGGGAGAGAAGGAGGGGGAGGGGGGGGGGGGAGCGGGGTTCGTACAAATACTATGCATGGCTATTTGTGTGTACTCTAATAAGGGAGAAAATATATATTTTTGATAACTTCGAGATGGTATAAGTGAGAACATGTATTAGCTGCAGGACATGAGGAAATGTTACGATCCGAAGTAAATGAGGTAAATCATTCAATTTAGGATCATGGGGAGGTATTGAGTTTAGTTGTGCTTTTCCCGTACTAGACTTTTGGTATCATATACCGTTCAGAAGTTATCACAAAAACACTGATATATCGCTAAATCGACTCCCATGCCAAATTAAAGACAACGACGACGGACATGTTTGACAAGCTCCATGGAAATCAGGTATAAGCCGTAACCAAGGTGCCTAGCTTTCGAGTACATCACATATACATATCTCGCACATCTTGACTCTGCTTTTTCCCACCTAAACTCTATTCTACGAGCGACCACCGCCAACAGTCTTTCAGAATACGATCGCACGTCCCGACTGGTACCATCGACCGGCAGCCTCGACTGATCGTGTTATCGGCATGTCGCGCCGATCACCCGTCTCGCGGTATGTCTCAGCCCGACCGGTCGTCAGCTCCGAGCCGTCAGCTTGGTGCGAGCCATCAGTTACCAGGTTGTTAATGAAGCGAATGAGAGATAATAGTTGGCGGCACGCAAAGTCAACGAGCAGCCGCGGCAACACCGCGCGGCAACAATACGAGTACACGAGCACCGCGACAACATGACGCATGACTGCTAGCAAAACCATATATTGTGTTTAACGACGCACTGTTATGATAACTGAGATCTAATGGCGTCGGATGGATGATTAATGAGATGAAGGTTCTTGGGTAGTGGGAAGGATAGAGGGAAGGAAACGGTCATGGCCGACTTATTGTAGGAACCATCCCGGCATTAGCCTGGACTACAGAGGAAAACCATGAAAAACCTCTGTAAAGATGGTCGGCGGCGGGGATCGAACTGGGTTCGGAATTTCCCTCGCCTCCTGGATCACATGAAGCGAGCGCGTTAACCACTGCGCTGCGTGTGCCGGTCAGAGATGATAAAATAGTATCAATTACTTCAGTCAATTCGTGCATGTTGAATGAGTTATATAATTGATAGGCATAATAATCACATTTAGGGTGGTACTGCATGGTGAGATCGCCCTTGTGGTGCCCCGTAAGAACGATACTACCTTGCCTTCAGCCTTGGGTTGGGAATTATAGTCCAGACTCACATATTATAGATTAGGTTTATTCAGGTTAATTTATTAGCTCTGAAATCTACAACAGCGCTTCGACGTGTTTGAAACAAATACACTGGATATGTGCGAAATAGACTTGCCGCGATACAGGGAACAGCATTCTTGGAGGAAAACGATACTAGTTCAAATAGTATATTATTTATAGTTGGCGTGTATGCTATTGGAAGAGTGAAGGATGCGAGAGTGGTAGATCTGAAATTGGTATACGGAACGAAGAGATTTCGCCTAACGGTAAAACTTGTGAACTGAAGAGGATTAGCTTTGTAATGGGAGAAAAATGATGTCACTGATAAATGCTGAAACACAATTGATTGAATGAATATATAATATTTTTATCCGTTTCTTTACGAGATTATATCTTATTATAAGTCGTAATTATAATAAGAAGTTCTATGGAAGCATTGGAAGCACAATATCTTATACACCGAATCACTGTTTTATATCTATGTTGTAATATGCAGGAAATTTGAAGAAAAAACTACACGATAAAATTGAAATTTGAAAATGGTTATTGAAAATATGTTTCCAATTTTGGTTTTCCATCAAAAGTATGACGATCTTCAATAGAATGGGCCAAATTATTGTTTATGACAATCTCATGTATTGATGCAGCCACTGCCGATCTTCTTCTAATAGGCATACTTTATATATTCTTACTCCATGTAAGGTTGACACAATATCATTGTTCCTCTATAAATGCGAGGTAGGATCGTTCGAACGGAGCGCGACCAATTTGACAGAACACGGAGATATAATGTGGGTCTAACTGGATCGCCAAATAGTGAATCGTACACTAAAAAGTCCAGAAATTTGATGATGAATTCTATTTATTTCATTTATTATAATATATATTATTAGCCTATACAAAACCATTTCCTTTCATGAAAATCGCATTATCACTGAAATATTCAATCTACAAAAGAAGCCGACTTTTTTCTATTGATTTAAAAAGCCTTATACAACAGTTCTTCCGTTACATTAAATGATAATCAAATTTTCTCACGAACAATTCGAATAGAACAGAAATTCACGATCCATAATAAGTTCATTTGAAAATGAATAACACTATAAAACTCTAAACAGTGAACTTGTAACACACTAAACTGTATCACAAATCTGTTAGAGGAACCGTTTTTATACAAAACCAATTTCATTAGTTACATATTGTCTATGCTAACAAAACACCAGGTGATATTAGGTATAATGATATATAACACAGCATGTCTGAGCTATATTCTTACAGATATTAAACGTGGTTAAACGCAGTGTTTAGGACTAACAGGTGGTTTGTGCACCAGAAGTACAGTTGTCTCTCGGTGAGCCCTCTATGGCTGTTACCCGTGATCTACTTGCGTGGCACGACAAGTTACAGTCGTTCACTGATTACATGCACGGTACATGGAGGCATGATGCCACCAAACAAATCTCTGTCCTAGATGAGATGGAACTGGACTTATCTGCACGAGAGTATATATACAAGCGGTGTCCGAAAGGAGGATTTTTTTTTTTTTTTTTTTAATAACATCGAAATTTGATACAAAATCATTGTTCCCCTATTAAGGCTAAGGACATTGACTGAAGATATACTTAGGATGAGAGTAGGAATTGTAGAGAGAAACATCGGTTACTGTAAAGAAACTCGAGTACAAAATCAGTTTTCGAAGATGTAGTTGTGTTTTCAATTGTTGATAATCATCCACTATCAAAATACCACAACAATAAAAATATAATAGTGGTATTTGTGATTGTTAAATTGGTAGACAACCTTATAGACCTATAGCATGAATACATGTAATAGTATTGGGTTCACCGACGCACTGTAATGATAACCCAAGATCTATTGGCGTCGGATGAATGATTAATAATGAGATGATGAGAAGAATGTTGCCTATGGAATACGGGAAGGAAGCGGTATAATATAGGGACCATCACGGCATTAGTGTAGACTACAAAGGAAAACCTCTGGAGATATACTGTTGCGGGGATCGAACCAAGTCCGATTTGCCACTCGGCCCTCACCTCCCGGATCATACGACGCGAGCTGAGCTACATGTGCCGGTATCCTGAATACAAGCATGCAAAAAAATGTATATCCGATAATTATTTATATTTTTTTCCAGTCATTAAATCATTCGTTAATTAATTTAAATTAGGGTATCGTTACTCTGGGCTAATAAGTTGGCCGATGCATCTTGATATACGGCTACTGACAACAGAACATGATGGGCAAGCAGGGATAATACACGCAATAAACCAGTCAAGGTAGATATTACAATATTTAGCCATGCAAAAGTCTTTTTTTACCACAAAGTAGCTATTTCAATTTCCAACCTCGTGCTCTTGTCTTCTGGCAGACATTGCGTGCACAACAGTTTCCCACACTCGTCCACGCGGTCCCGATCGACCGTCTCCCCTATACGGCAGTGTTGCGGCCGGTAGTCTCGATCCGGCAACAATCACTAGTACACAGACCGCTTGCTGCTATACAGTCGGTGTGCTATTTTCGCATGTACTTATATGAGCGTGTGTGAGTGTGTGTGTATGTGAGAGAGAGAGAGAGAGAAAGAGAGAGAGAGGTTGATAGAGAACAGATAAAGAGAGATGGAGAAGAAAATGTAGAGATATAGAATGGAAAATAAGGAATTAAGAAAAGGGGAGATAGAGAGTGAGACAGAAGCGAGGGCGAAAGGATAGAGAAAGAAAGCGAAATAGAGAGAGAGAGAGAGAGAGAGAGAGAGAGAGAGAGAGGAGAAATTATTACAGATGCATAAAGAATAATAAGGAATTATGAAGTGGGAGGGAGAGAGGGAGAGAGAGAGAGAGAGAGAGAGAGAGAGAGGGCGAAAGGGTAGTAGCTAAGAAGGAGAGAGAGCGAAACATAGAGCCAGAGAAAGAGAGAGTGAGAGTGAGACAGATATGGAGAGAGGGGAATGAGGGAGAGTGAAGAGGGTGGAAGTGTGAGAGACAAAAAAAAATACAATGTAAAGAAGACGCAAATATGTAATGTATGAAATACAATGTGATGGTTGGCACTCTTGTATAATCGCTAATCATACACCTTACTCCTCGTTAAATACCGACTAAGCAACTTTTACCGAGCTGAAAAACTAGATGATAATATACTTAATTATCATAAACAATGCAACAATGTCGTTCTTACAATGGCAGCCGAGTGCATGCGCATGCGCCTCGTTACAATAGACTGCACACGAGACAGATTAATACAATGACATATGACAGCCAGCGAGGTGAGAGCTCTGTCGTGCGATCTCGGCTTCTCATTTCTTACTCGATCAATTCAGCCAAATCACCTTCAGAAGACAGTCATGCTTTGTGGGCCGATTATTGTCAACAATGACAAGGTAGGATTCGTCGGAGGGGCACCACAAGGGTGATTTTATCACACATTACTGTGATTTGTGAAACAAAATTATACACATACGTAAATTAGAGAGAATATACATCTTTTGTCAATCTTCATTTTTTTAAGTCAACATCGGAACTTGATACAAAATCATTGGGAATTGAGCCTATGTAAAATATGGGTGATAGTTGTGATAGACATAAAATAATAATAATACACAATACTGAAACTGATAAATCAGATGAAAATATGAATAAAATAGAAGTTGGCCTGCGAAAAACAATATAGGCATAATAGTAAGTAAAAATATTCTACTATCGGTAATAGAATTGAAAGTAAAGAATTGTCAAAAAATAAATATTGAAATATAAAAACATTGTGGACGATATTTTAAAATATATACCTCGAGTCGCATGAACTGACCACAAAAAGTAGTCCCAATGTTGTATGTGTACCAACAGTCCAGCAAGAAAAGTGATCAGTAATCACAGGTAAGGGCTGTATTCGGTGGGAGCGACACCAGCAGGCAGGGATACCAACATCACGACTAGTTCCTACGGTAGGTGTTAAGTGGAGGGCCGACTTGGTTCAGACAGATTAAGAAGTTGTAAAATGACAATGTAAAAAGTAAATAATAGACGAAATTGTTCTATTATTATGATTGTCTTAACTGCTGGTATTCTTCGGGGACAAGCAAAGGTGGGAAACAATTGTGTATATACTTGAAATCAAGAGCAAAGGTGGGAAAGAATTGTACATATACCAGAAATCATGAGTGATGTCAGTTACAAACAAGCTGCGATAGTATCATCAAGTTGTATTGTTATTTTAATCAACACGTGAAAATTGCCACGAAGTCATTGTTGAAGCTGATGATAAGAGGGTAGGTTAGTTCGGACTGGCGATCCGCTTACAACAATAATAAAAAAAAACATTAATCAAAGAACTGAATTATGGACTGAAAATAGAAGATTAATGAGTGTATGAGGAGGTAATGAACAATTCAAACATTTCGTCAAACATTTTCGAACAATTCAAACATTTAGAAACCACTATTAAATCTCAAGATACGAAGAACAGTTCTTTCTACACACTATAGGCCTACCAGAGAAAAATCAGTCAAGTTGAATTGTAAATACAGATCCAAAGAGCAAATCAATGAATGTATTTGACTGTAAAAATCTGTTATTATTATGTTATAACGTAGACAAACTTTATTATTATTTAAAATGAACATATACAATAAGATTGTTTAATGAAGTAAAGATGTACGCAAAAGAGAACAACGATTTTGAAATAATTGAACTTGCTCAAGTCATAAGGAAATATAGATCATACAAAAATAGTGAAAAATGATTCCAATGAAATTACAAATACGACAAATTAGTCCCTAATCAAAGGTAATCAACTCTTCGATTCTATATTTCTAGAAACGAAAACTGACATTTTCCTTGAAGCCAACAGCCGTGAACGTAAGTATACGAGACCGAGTAATGTCTTCGCCTCACCGAAATAAGAAGAGCCGGTCGTAATGAATGATGTCTTGTCATTTTATTTCGTCGTGGTGTAACACTGACATTGGTAATTCATGGTAGCCTATCCCCCCTCTCTCTCCTTACCCCACCCCGCCCAACCAGCCACCGCCGCCCAAACGTAATTGCCTTACCAAGAACACATTTATTGCGTTCCGTCCTCCGAGACTATAGCACACACACACACACACATACACACATATATATATATATATATATATATATATATATATATATATATATATATATATATATATATATATATATATGTGATTGCTGGAGGCTTCTTTCCTGGCTTAATTGTAGATTCAATTAATTAATTGATTCAATTCAATTGATTTGGAGATTGAAGTTATTTTTTCACCACGAAACTTGGTATATTTCCTGAATTATCATGATGAATATTTTTGGATGAAGTTGTGTAATAATCATAAAATGAACGAACTTTCAAAATTTATATTTAAAATAATCAGTTCTCATTTTAGAAAACTCGACGTTTCATGACCTTTATCGGTCACTTTTTCAGGAGCAATAACTTCATCCAAAAATATTCATTCATAGCATATATATATATATATATATATATATATATATATATATATATATATATATATATATATATATATATATATATATATATATATATATATATATATATATATATATATATATATATATATATATATATACATGTATATAAATGCAGTTTGGCTGGGCAAGAAAACCCAGCAAGAGATTTCAAGTACATTCGGCGAATATGCGAGTGGTCAGCCCATGCTGTTGCGCACGCATTCTTCGGCGCACCGGCGATAAACTCTAGATTTGACAATTGTTCTGCCATTGCCACCAACACACAATTATTCTACACCGAGAACATTCGACTAGATGACGAGTTAGAAGAGGATAGCAATTCACTGGAGTTTTTATGGTTTTCATTCTCAGTCGATTTTCAATTTTTGTAAATTTATTATTACTAATATGAAAAAACTTGACAGCAAGTGATTGTTTTATGAATGGATGACAGCAAGGGCAAGGTATGATCTGTCGGATAGGGCACCACGAGGGCCATCTTTGGAACTGTGAAATGATAGTCGATATCACAAACTGAAGTGTCGAAATAACAATGAAAGTATAGAAATATAGGAACAATATAGACAATATTGTTTCGCACACTAATAATTGTAAACGTACCTCACCATATATAGAGCTAGGCCTACTTTTTCTACCGTTTCGATATACATTGAATATACATATTTAATACAGCGAAACGGTAGAAATGCATGTATATGGATATATATGAATATATATATATATATATATATATATATATATATATATATATATATATATATATATATATATATATATATATATAACATATATTATATATATATATATATATATATATATATATATATATATATATAGATACTTCTCCTTTTAGCTGAGATGGTAAGAGCATATGTCTATCAAGCATAAGGTCCGGGGTTCGATTCCCCGACGGGGCAGTAGTTTTCAGTGATAATAATATTCATCGTATCATATATATATATATATATATACATATATATATATATCCATGCAGGCACTTTTTAATGATCATGCATGCTATATGTATCCATATGAGGTACATAATTTATTTTTATATTTATTTATTTATGTAACATAGGCCTAATTTAAATTTGAAAAGATTACTAATTCATATTCAAAAGGAGTTATGGTGAAAGGAGCACTAACCACTGTTATAATACAAATAAAGCGCTGCAGCTCCGTGTTACTTGACCGTTGTCTCTAATTGGTAATTAATGAGCCGAAAGAGTTATTCTTCTTGTTAGTCCCCACAATAAAGCCAGCTAGTTGTTTGATCGGAGAGAATCATGTTTTAATTACCAGCCGTGCTAATGGCAGCTAATACTCGATGTGGACTCGACTGGTAAACTGTGTAAAATGACGCCAGACTTTATTGATAGCGTCAAGTTTCAGCCGCAGGCGTCGAGTTGCATTGGCCAAGGCGAGTCATGAAACAACACTGGCAACTGATCGACAACAATAACAATGTTCAATTCTTTTTGTGTTAATTATTCTTTTTTATTTTTTTCATGAACCTCAAATATTTCAATTTTGATCATTAGTATTATTTTTTAAGCATACTGTTATTATTATTCATTTCAACTTTCAATTTCTCAATTATTTTTCAACTTATTCAACTATATTTCATATTAACAATTGTATTTTATATTGATTATCATCCTCTAAACTTTTTGATAAGCTAGGGACCAATAAAGGCTCTTTATAAGTTCAACGGAGACATTATTTCTAAATGTTTGAGTATGCAATGAATTAAACGAGCTCACCAACGGATAGGTTATTTGAGGGAATAACATATATTTCTAAGGACGGTGGGGAGCCTCTACAGTTTGGACGATAAACATATAGATAGGCCAGGGTGGACTATGTCTGAAATGAAGACATTTTGTAGAAGGAAAATCATTAGAATACGAATATTTAATGATTCAAAGAAAGTGGATCGATACGTTCAAAACATTGGATGCGATACCATTTGTACACATTAAAACTCAATAAAATCATGAGCACTTATTATTATATCTGTGTTAGAAGTTGATTATTTCTGGTACAATTATCTACAATAATTTTAATTATTTGGTACAATTTAATTCAGGACGAAATCATACTTAGCCCAACACTCACTACTGTCTTTCTTTCCTGAATATTACTATCATTGCATATATGTATAAGATCGCCTTTGTGATGCCCCGGCGTTCGAAAGCTCCCACTTTGTCATCCTCAGCCTTAATAAGGAAACAATGACTTTGTCAAACGTTCATACAAAATAGTGTCTGTAATTATTGAATATCGGTGTAATTAGATAAGGGTCATACAGCAATGCTAGGCCTCCTGATCGAACGGTTCCCGCAGTGGAGAGAGAGGAAGAGAGAGAGAGAGAGAGAGAGAGAGAGAGAGGGAGAGAGACGGGCAATGCACGAGCAAGCGGCGGCCGAACAAGCCGGCAAGCCGAGGTGAAACAACCGACAAAAACTGCTTGCGTTCTTCGCCATCTTCCACACCGAGAGATGCAACTGCCTCGGGCACCGAGACGTGATCCCAGTGTTGCCATCACACCGAAAACTATCGGAGAGTTCAACATTATCGATTGGTGATGAACACAAATCATATACACTGGTATTCACGAGAGGAAAAATCAAACAAACTCTTTCAGTTTTAGTTTTGTTTCGAGATAAAATGGGAGGTTTTCACCAGGTAGAGAGTAATGCAGTTGTGTAATATGGTCGGTAAAATATGGAGTATTTATTCAAAATGATGAAATAATAAAAATGACTGAATTTACTCAAATTTGATTATTGAATAATACAAATTATATACCATATGAAGTAATACCTGAAATATGCTTTACATTTCGTTGTCTATAGGGCTACATAGTAAAAGTTATCGTTATTCACTTCCTTTTTTTGGCAGTTTTAGAATGGAAATATTGTGTTTTCCGAAAACGAAACCGTGAAAATGTCAACATAAACAGCCCTGTATGAGTGATCGGCTTCTCCTCATATCATCATAATGACCCGATAGTTGACTATTTGAATCTAATATCGATGTGTCTATCCCACGATACGCTTTCAGTTGCATAAAACACGGCTTGCAGAGCCTATAGTTGGTATACCGTGCAAGTCTAGCTGACGCCAAGCTGAGATGCAATTAAAAATTATTATATTTCATACTTTAATTACAGAGTCAATTAAATCATTTCTGTTATGCTGTATTATTTATAATTCTATACCTGGAGCTTCGGCTGAGTTGGACTTGTTAATACCATGGTTCTAATAAGGTGATGATTTGCCCAAGAGGCCAATTAGAGTTCCGCTCGCGATTCAATTGATAAGTAAATTGACTGAAAAGTCAGTTTACCCTGGCCAGTATTATAGAATATGAATCACACATGTGATACAAATTAAACACAAATAGGCCTACGTCAATAACCAAATAAAAGGTAAAATAGAAATGTGGCGAAAAGTAAAATTTTGTGGTATTTATACGATGTGAATATTCAATTCAATCCGAAAATGTAGGCCTATGATGCATCTAAAAAAAATCCAATAGCATTACATTTTTTATTGAAAAAATGTTTTCTTCACATAATAATTAAAAATGTCAACGCGAACAAATGTGTCATAATTATGTTCAGGAAAAGATTAAATCATTTGAATTTCGAAAATATTATATATACCGGTATATCACTTTGCTAATTTAACACACGTTCCAAAATGATCTCATCAATTCCCAATAAGATCAATCATAAAACATTTGAAATGTAATAAATATACGCTACTATCGTATTGTTAGAAAACTACAATGTGATTACATATTACAGAAGTGTGTATAAAATATTCCTTCATTTTTCACGCTTTATTTTCTATTCTTCTCCAAACCACGTGAGTTATCATCACACACACGAAAACGAGCTTCTATCTCTCTCTAGCAACACGAACGGCCAATTAACTTCGATTCCTTCTTAAAGAAAACGTGTTTACGTTTTTTATTTTTTCTATAAATCAGGTGTCATTAAAAAATATTGAAATACTAGAAAACTTCTGGCTGTATTAAAAATAAAATACCATGGGTTTAATTCAATCGGTCGGGCCGAGTGTTATTATGTTGAAGTCGGGTACAGCCGGCTATAAGATACATACAGCATATGTTACGGCTTATATATGGGTGCTATAAAACTGGCTACCTTATGACATAACAGAGATATTGCCATTACATTCAATTGTAATCCAAAGCATATTATACTTGTGCATGGTCAACAGCAGCAGGAATTATATACAATCAGTCACAACACAAATGATAGAATTGGTCATTAACCCTGAACAATATCAGTTTTATTTACCGGTATTTACAGTTTATTGAATAAGTTGGATTATAAATGATTATTTTGTTTGAGGTGTTTAATTCGTACTTATGATGTGCCGACCGAATGATCCTATCTTGAATTCCATAGCACATTAGTGCTTTATTAGTGCTTTCTTAGTGCAGATTAGTGTTTGTGGAAACAATGCATGCTGTAGGATTATGTAATTAAACAGACGAATAAAAGAAGTGTAGGCCTACAGCATACAAAAAAACAAAACATTGATTGATATAAAAATGTAGAATAAAATACAAACATGCTTCACGATCATATTTGTGAAACGAGACTTGGAAGATGACGATTTCAAGTCCAAGGGAATGACCAACGCGTCAATAAATCTATAACAGCCAGTTAAATCACCAAGTTACCGTATTCTATTTTTTTATTTTGGGT
Organism: Brachyptera putata; assembly: GCA_907164805.1. Classification (NCBI taxonomy): domain Eukaryota; kingdom Metazoa; phylum Arthropoda; class Insecta; order Plecoptera; family Taeniopterygidae; genus Brachyptera; species Brachyptera putata. Next base: position 29,867,580 of record OU015466.1, on the reverse strand, counting down.
TTAAGGACGCACTGTTATGATAGCGCAGATCTAATGGCGTCGGATGGATGATTAATGAGATGATGGGATGATGAGATGAAGGTTCCTGGGTAATGGGAAGGATAGTGGGAAGGAAGCGGTCATGGCCGAATTATTGTACGAACCATCCCAGCATTAGCCTTAAAGACTACAAAAGGAAACCATGAAAAACCCCTGTGAAAATAGTCGGCGGCGGGGATCGAACTGGCTTCGAAATTCCCCTCGCCTCCCGGATCACACGAAGCGAGCGCGTTAACCACTGCACCCCATGCTATTGTTCTATCTGGTTACATGTAGAATATTCCCAACATGCATGTTTTTCTACAAGTGCCCGTAAATGAGCCAAATCAGACAAATGAGGAATACGAACCAGCAAGTAGTCCTAATTGTATCAAGTCTAAACGCTGCACTAAAATACACGTCCTCGTTGAATATTAATGCAGTGACAAAAGCTTGGCAGTGTAATTAACAATGAGTAATTACAGATGCATACTGACACAGGTGCCTTCCTGTTCCTGCAGCCAGCGAGCTGGACAGGCCAATACAGAGAAACGCGGGTGGAGAGTTCGATGCGGGGCGAACGAGCAAGGAGAGTTCGATGCGGGGCGAGCCAACAAGGAGAGATCTATGCTGGGGTAGGCGAGGAACCATTGGGCATGCGTGAGAAGTGTGATACGAGGTGCCCATGTGAAAGAGAGAGACGCTCTGATGTGATGATGTGATGTGATGATATATATATATATATATATATATATATATATATATATATATATATATATATATATATATATATATATATATATATATATATATATATATATATATATATATGTATATATATATCTTTATAATCATCCAAACTTGACTCAAAGTCATGGTTTTCCAATCAAGGTGAACGATACAAATTGAGGATCGTTTGAATTTGGCGCACCACAAGGGCGATCTAACCACCCAAAAAACACATGTATAATAAGTTTTTCGTCTGAAATAGTCTCTATCCCTACCAAATCGTGAAATCGAAACTAAACCATCAAAAGTATTCACTATCCAATGCATCGTGACGCTTAGACCAGCAACCACATTCACAATAAACCGCAAGTGCTAATATACAAGAACAAAAGAGAGACAAAGTACACAGCGTAGATCAAATATCAGCATGCGTGCTGGGACATCGAACCGAAACACTTTAAACAAACAAACAACGACCATTACCCCCTCCCCCCTCACCCCTCCACATGGCATAACTCACACATTTCCGCCGTGTGCAACATGTAATAGACATATATCGCCTGGATGGCGATAACATAACACAGGCTCTAGGTATAACGTCGAACAGTCAATAGTTATTGGTTGTCAATAATATATCATGTTTATAGTATTGCCATGCAGACGAGGTATATACCGTGGAGTAATAGATGTATTATTATACTTAATATTATACTACAAGAGCACAGATCTCAACAACAATCCTTTATTCGAATAACTTTAATGACTGGCTAGACTTAATGATTGGCTCTATCGAGAGATGGACAGAGAGAGAAAGAGAGAGAGAGAGAGAGAGAGAGTGAGATAAAACTTGTACATCTATATTAGAGATGGAAATGAGAGGAGATGATAAAGGATTTAACGAGTCAGTGAGGGAAAGATATTGCTCAATTAGGGATGCTATTTGAGGATAGAGTTTGCATATAAGAAAGTTCATTCGAGTATGACGTTCTCAAATTGGGAATTAATAGTTATTTAAAAATCGATGTCCAGAAATACAATGGGACCAAATTGAACCTTTTGGACTATTAGCTTTTGAAAGCATTCAATTGTCATGACTGATGGACTTCTATTTGAAATTATCTGTGGAATATAAAATTAAATGAAAGTTTAAGTTATGTAGAGATGTTAAAAAAAGTTGAAAGCTTTTCCATCATGCAGTTCACTTCCTTTAGTGAAGTACAGTAGGCCTATTCATGATGTATTACTGGAATGTGACTTGACACCCAAAACAGAAACTACAGGCATATACTGAATTACGTCATATATAAAAATTTCAAATTTTCACCAAATTTCAATATAATAATGATACATATTATTCCGAACTTTCATTGGAATCCAACCAGTCGTTTTGATATAAAATATTATATAATGACAAAAAAAAGCAAAAGAAGAATTTTCGTACAAAAAATGTCTTTCGAAAAAATTCAAATTTTCACCAAATCTCAATATAATGATGATACAGATCATTTCGAACTTTCAATAAAATCCAATCAGTCGTTTGGATATAAAAAATTATATAATGACATTTTTACACATCGTTTTGAAGCTATTAAGAAAACCTATTAAATCCAAGCAACAAGTGTCACCAATTAATGGAAAACGATTAAACAAGGCCTTCTTTATTATAGAAGAAATTATTGAGAATGAGTAATGAATATAAAAGGTGGTTCTCAAGGTGTATATATGTATACAGCTGTCATCACGTTTCATATAGTAGTCTAATATTACAATATAATATAATATTAAATTGCATCTACTATTTCCTTCATGAGAATAGTCTAAGATAATTGACACACATATATACACATTTTCATTCTTAATTAGGGAGGAAAAATGTATGATACTAACTTATTGTTGCACAATAAGGGTTGAGATTGACAATGTACGGTCGTTCAAACCAGGCACCTTACTCGAACAATATTTCCAATGATATATGACATGAAATGATTGATAATCAACATAAATAATAATACATATCGCGAGGTAATTCTGAGCAAAAGATTAAAAGATGTATAAGTAGAAGCAAATTACTCTTTAATAACATAATATCGGAATATCTAATCGTTTGACATTTACTCAAAGTGCCACGTCTCTTGTTATATATTCAGAAAAAACGCGAATACCTTTGATATAATTGTGAAATAAAATGTTGATAATAAATCGAAGAAGTTCGACAAAAGTGAAAGTATTTTCACGTTTATTTGTGCTCCACTATTATTTCCCGCCACTTGTTCACGACTGCGTCAAGAAGAGTAATAATCTTACTTCATCGCAGGAATCACAAGCATGCCCAAGAAAAACCTCAGAAACATGACTTATTGAAAGAGATTGTTAGAATCATCCTTTCTAACCATTCATACCTGATGATCTGTCGTAAGGTTAACAATGATATATATATATATAATATAGACTTGTTAACTGCGAAAGAATTGGGCGCTAACCACCCGAGCGCTAGTTGTGTGGGATAGGGGGGACGGTCGGTCGGAGCCGTCATTTCTCTTCAATATACATTTTAATAATTCAATTCATCCGATAAATTTCACTTCATTATTATTTTAATCATCCCGGACTTTCCCATGATGCATTTTGTCGATGTATCGAATAAAAAACGACTGTTTGATTTCTCAGAGTCTATAGATAATGGTGGCCCAAGGCGGAGGAAATATCTGATTAAAAAAATACTAGCTTCAGAAAACCTACAATTATGAGTGAAATACATTCTTTTCTCAATCACCGTTCCGAGTATCAATAAAACAAACATCAAAGGACTGAGTTGGTCTGATAAATAATTGTCGGGAATTAATCAGGGCCTCGTGAATGACGGACCGCACAGTGAGAGCCCTATAGCTGATTACTTCACGAGAAGTTCCTACAACAGGCCGGGCATGCGCATTATTCACTCACACAAATATGGTAAAATGTTAACGAGCTAAGAATGGAGATTTACATATTTTCAAAATTGATTGATTTATAGTTTTTGCTTTCCATTTCTCAATTTTTCATAATCGTTGACTGCTATTTCGAACGTGAATACAGTGTGGTATTTTGATATGGGCCTATACCTACTTTCATTTATGATTTACCAATAATTCAGGACGGAAAAATCATTTTCTATCGCTCACGAATTCTACAACACTCATTCTTATATAAACATTTGATTTAACAATTCAGTATCACTGAATATAATCGAAGTCATGTGAGATTTTTGAAAGAATACTGTTGATTCATAAAGAATAATATGTGTTTATATGACGATCTTTGGTGAGGAAGAAAAAGTAAATACAATAATATTGGATTGAATTCGGTCACTCCAAAAAGTGCCATAATATCATCATTATATGAAGTATTCGTCAAAATCTTTTTCATGCAATTATATGATATATGATCACTAGATTATGATAAACATACATGACAATTTATACGTGTGAAACTTCCCTGAGGACCGCAAGAGATATGGTCGTCTTCTTCGCACCTTACTCCCAATGTAACCAAAATAACGACCCAAACTGTCCAATAAAATACATAAAATACATTCAAACGACAGTAAACGTCTGTCAGCTCGTATAACCTTGTTTGCGGTCAAGTGACAACAATTGGACCACTGTTTCCATGTCCCGCTGTACCAACATGCAACATGCGGTCAGCACAGCATCCCATGAATCTGACATCTAGGTGCTGTGGTCGCTGCAACATCACACTCGCAACTGTCATTGGGCCCGACCACAAGGTAATCAGACCAATCAGCTGAGAGTGCGTGTCAGTGTGCGTGCGGTTTGTGTGTGTGTGTGTGCGTGCGTGCGTGGTTTCGAGTGCGACGGGCGAACGGAAGCGGTGACCGATGTTGTGCGGTTAGAGAGCCACTAGGGGTGAACACCTCGATGGTAAACATGATTAGAGAAGCACACTGTGGTTCTAGACAAAGTGTTTTTGACTGTGTGTTATAGGCAGCAGGTTCATGAGAGATACTGAAGGAGAGAGAGAGAAGGAGATACAGAGAGAGAGAGAGAGAGAGAGAGAGAGAGAGAGAGAGAGACCGGATGAGATACGGGAGGGGAGACCGAAGGAGATAGAGAACGAGAGAGAGATACTAAGGAGAAGAACGGGAGAGACCGGGGAAGAGACTGAAAAGCGGGAAAGGAGAGTCAGAGTGAGAGAGAGAGTGAGGAAGAGTGTGAGGAAGAGACGGAGGGAGAGACAGGCTGTATATACGAGATGGTATATAGGCTTACGTGTATGTATATATATATATATATATATATATATATATATATATATATATAATATATGAAATATATACATTTTTTAATACTATGAAATTTCTGAGAAAAGATCAACAACGAGTCAGACAAAATGTATTTTCCCGAGGAATTGAAATGGAAAATTAATTAAAATCTAAGCACATTATACGCCGCTAACATGTCACAGACTATATATATGACAAGCGTATGTAAATTGTCTGCAATACATGCTAGCAACACGTTAGTAAGTTCATTTCAGGATGGATTCTAATGCGGTTTGATCGACGACTTTATTCGACCACAAGTGTACTCATCTCGATATTCTTTCGCTTGATATTTCACTGTCGATACAATCAACAGATAACTCATCTTCGTTGAACGCTCGGCTCGAAACGTCTCACTGTCACTGCTGAGAGATAGGGGAGACGGTCGATCGGGACCTTCACACGACAACGTGATGCCTCTTTTATAACCACTCAAAAGAGAACAAATAAAACATCCCTAAACTTGGTTAATGTGCCCTAAATGCACCCCTTTGACTTGAAACTATTGCCTTGAGGTTAGCCACCGGACATCACATATTATACAGCCGTTAGCTTCCAATGAGGGAGAAGACAATTTGGACTTATTACCTCATAAGTTTGGTATACATAGTTACTTCATGGATGAATTAACTGACTTTTTCATAACACTGGGGTATAATATTTCAAATATAAATATGAACATATAGGCACAAAAGTACTTTGCTGTCGACGCGCTTTCAAACCCTGTAACATTTATTTAATGTATAACTAGAAACATGAAAGAATTATTACATAGTTCGCAAAAGGAAGACGCATTTGGTGTCGTTGTTTGATGAGGCAGTGAAGTGCAAAAAGAGGAATCATTACAATATATTATTGAAAAATAGATTTTGGAAGACAATAAAAATGAAGGTAAATTTTCAGTATATACAATTCCATCCGAAAGATCCTACCGTGTCATCCTTAGCTGGCGAACAATGACGCCACGACAAGTTTAAAATGATAACGAAAAATTATTTAAAAGTGTTATAAATGTAAAAGTTCTTCGAAAATGGTTACCTTATTGATAATATAAAGTACATTTACATTATAGGGTATTACCATAGATTCCTGGTGAAAAGAAATGAAAAATTGATATATTCAGCATGACTTGGAAATTGATGGAAGAACAGATTAGCTACGTTCATCTTTAAAAACAAAACCTAATCAGGAAGCGAATCAACTATTTTCTATGTAAATATCGTTCCAGACCAAAGTGGTTATTTATGAAAATTTATACAAAGGTTCATTCACAGTTCGATAGTAATACAATATAACAATAATCATGGACTTTTTTGTTTATAACAAAATATATATGATCATACATTGTATAACACTAGGAAAAAAACTCTGGGTTAAAAAGCTACAGATGACTCAGAATCACTTTCAAATCGATCTCAATAACAGTTCGAAACTACAAAGCGTTGACACTTATTCATACACGGAGACACCCGATCGTATCATCAAGTTCTCCGATCCTCAGGTGTAATAATCATTTGGAGAATGATTGGTTTTGTGGTCGATTATTTGTCCAACCCTGATCAGTATCCATAGCAACGAGAAGGCAAACAGTTTGTGGTACAGAGAGAGAGAGAAGGGAGGGAAAAAGAGAGAGAGTGAGAGACGTTCTACAAATATTACATTCTTATGAAATTAGCGTACAAAACTAGATTGTTTTTTTCTCTCAACAACTCAGCGGTTGAATTACAATAAGAAAGAAAAACGTCTACACACATACATACACACCAGGTGTGACTAGATATGAAGGTTAGCGCGTGGGTCTCGGGTGACGGTTCGATGTGGACGACCATCAGTTTCGAGTGGGACCGTCAGGAATGAGGAGTGCATAATTTCCATGGCTATCATTTCTGTTAATTGGAGCTAGGCTGGCTCGTTCTAATACTCACCTTACCCCGACCAATTGGAGAATATCTACTTAGGGCAGGAGTCAGGTGGGTTCAGGAGCAGGGTAACTGGAGTCTTATTCCTGAGATAAATCAGATGTGAGAAAATAAAGTGAGAAAATTTTCTCATCTCACTTCTCATCAGATTTAGTATTATTGATCATGAAATACGATGAAGATTGTGAGAAACCATCAGATCCATCAAAATAGGAAGTTAAATACAAATTGAGATATGAGAAAAAAGGGAGAAAAATTGATTCAGGAATAATAATTGGCCATTTCATGTGAGATAATCATTTTCTCACTCACGTTTATTTTTCTCACATCTCATTTATCTCAGGAATAGGGGTCCTGGGCACGGTTCAGCCTAGATCAACAAGACGACATGTACAAGTGCGTTTCATGCATACGACAAGCTGTAGCAGGTATTAGGGATGCTGAAGACACAACATGATGGGGATAATCCATGTACGGTTGCGGTCATTTGAAATGGTGGATCAAGCTTTATCAAAATGCAGCCTGATGAGAATTTTCACTGATATTATACGCACCAGAACTAGGAGACAATGTGCATACGCACTATACACGCATATTTGGCAGTTAAATGTGCGTGGATTTAATTCTATTGAAATAATAATATCGGAAATAAAGGGTGGATTGCAAGAACGAAGTTTGAACCCCGGCCTACTTTGGACGCCGTCTAGGTACAAAATTACATTGCAGAGGCAATGCTATTTTGTATAGGTTGATTATTTTATTGAATTAAATGATTATTTATTGATTTGGTTATAATGGTTGGAATAGGCAAATATATTCTATATCAGAAAAAATCCATCAACGGAATAGGCCAATACAATTCTGTAAAAATGTATGAATTAATTACTAAAAATATAGTAGGCCTACATCTTTGATGAAGTGGAAGGGGAAACGGAACAAAATTTTATTTTTATGAGAGTTGTGAAAACGACACTTCACTTGACTGTTATCCCCCCCACAATCCCCCCCCCCCCGACCCCTGGTGCACACATGGCTAGTAGGCCTATCTGTGAACAGATCACGGTCATATACACATCAGTCATGCGCAGTAAATACATGCACACAAACTCATCGCCCGACGAGTTTTATAGACCAATAAAACAATTAGAGCATACACAATGTATGAGCCCCTCGGGGAGAGTCAATAAATAATTGTAAATGCAAATGTGAGTCCTGCAGCTAGATGTCGGAGCAAGCCCTTAATGAGCGAGGTCTCTATACATTCCGCCAAGCGCCGACTTATACTTAGGTATACATCTATCTTATCTAAATCCTGTATTTGTATTCATTTGTATTTCATGAATACATCAATTTGCTTGTATGACAATATAATATTGAACATACAAAAGCCATACAAATTTGGCACAATTGAGATTATAATATTATTAGTATATTATTACATCAAATAATACTAGTCAAACTCATGAAGAAAAAGTACCACAATGTTGTACTTATGGATTTTGCGTGAAATTTGCTTAAATTTGCGTATTCACGTGAATTCGGCGTATTTAGTACTGATACGGTTGGTCGAGTGGCTAGCACACTGAACCGTTATTCAGGAAACCGAGGTTTGATTCCCGCCTTGGTTGAATCATCCTGAAAGTGTTTTTTCGTCGTTACTGGAATGGTTTCCCAACAACCGGCCAAGACCGACTCATTGCCACTATAAAAAAAACGTTCATCACGTCATCCCATCATCCCACACATCAATCACTGACGCCAATAGATCTTAGTGATCATTACAGTGCGTTGCTCGGACCCAATATGAAGAACAAAAAACCTATCTTATTTATTCAAATATGAGATTAAATTGAAATAAAACTGTCGTTAGCGTGCCCAGCCTACCCGCCTGGCATACGCTCTAGATATAAGTACGCAATCTGCCCGTTGGTTGCGCTATCAGCGTATAAGGTATACCTAGTCAGGGCTGCCAACACTGCTTTATATGTATACATTTAAATGTCGCAATCATCGAATTATTACCGTATACATTAAGAGTGGATTATAGACAAATTGCCACTTGCATTCTCATTTACATACAGTTATCTAGACACAAATGAAGCCATTAAAATAACTGGTACTAGTTTTTATTATACTTTATCATTGGAGGGGAAATTATTTTTAGTTGTAACTATATTTATATATATTTTTTATTGATTTATAGAATAATAGGTACAAGTAAATCTGTTTACATTATACCAACGACAAAATAATGGGGTGTAACAATAAATTTGTAGAAATTATTATACAAACGTAGATCACAATAATTGGGGAGGTAAAAGATCGCCCTTGTGGTTCCCCGACCAATCGACCCTACATTTCACCCCACCCCTTAATTGGGGAACAATGGCTTTGTGGCAAGTCTGACATGGTAATATACGACACAAACTAACAACTGTGGAATAGAAGTTTGTGGTTTTGGAACCATTATAATTGTTAAATTAATTCCGAAAGGTGTAAAAGATTATCATTTCGGGAATAAATGATAATTCACCTGGTCGAAATTATATTTCTATCTCGTTATTAAACACGGAACGCCTTAATTTCAGCTGTCGGTCGAGAAATGCCGCATCACGCATAGCCTTAATAGACACGGTGCATTATCATAAACAAGAGCGGGTTGAAACGCTCAAACTGAACACTCAAAACATGCATTTATAATGCTGGTTACCACGAGTGACGTCACGACGTTGGCGACGAAATGGACGCAAGCATTCTCATGCATCGAGTTTCAATTCGTACAATTGGTACGTACATGTCATACTTAGAGCCGGTTGTACCAAGTGATGATTAGTGAATTGAGCAAAAATTAGCAAATTAACTTGTTATCACCCTTGGATACATATGCTATTTTTGTACCGAGTTATGATTGACTTATTAATATTTAATCATCAGTTGGTACAATCGGCTCTTATTGCTCTAAGTAGGCCTATATACTTCCTCCTGATATACTTGCATATACAGTACTTCAAAACGTGGCTGAAGATTGATTCATTATAGATTGTTAATTGGTCCATTGCTGGTTCAGAGGAGCAAATAAAATGAGCAAAACAAAATAGGATGATGATTGATGATTGTGTGCTTAACGACCCCACCAGAAGCTAGGTTATACGGGGTACGAATGAGCAGATGATTATGAAACTATGAAGTGATGATGAGTGAAAGGACGTTTACGCCCGACCTGACTTCAGTTTCTGAAGCGTGCCCAAGCTGACTGAGCTACCGAGGGCTGTAACAGAATAGGTTTTCTTCAAAACAAATATATGCTCTAGAAGTTATGAAAAATGAATCACGTTGGCATCTAGAGAATGCTATAGCCAGCAAGCACACAGAAGAACTGATAATCAAAGCCCCACTCATCCCCAACATTCACAACACCACCTACACAGTTTCCCTCGGGCAAACAAGATGCAGCTGGCCGGTGCTCTATGATTGGCCGAACAACAAGAAATGATCGCGCACGAATTTATGAAAGGTATGTAAATTGAGATAATATCTTGAAATTGGTTAAGGTATACGTATTGATAAGTTTTGCTTCAGAAATATACATCTTGTTGTTTACACAAGTCATTTATCATCGTCCGTAATCAAATGCTGTCAGCACATGAAAATATACTACAATATGTGAAATATTTGATAACGTATTATTAAGTTAAATATCATTGTCAAGAGTTAATTGTGCATCTTAAATCAGCTCTGATGAGGTTGAATATATGTTTTCCCGGTCGTGAGAGATTTACTGTTGTGATCGGGCATTGGAATCACCACCCTAGGAGGCTGGATCTGTTGCCGTGTTATGGCATGTATAATCAGGCACGGCCAGTGTTATGCCATATCTCACGGGCCCAATGACTCCTCAACAACGGTCAATAAGTCACTAACAAATAACTCGAATCAAGATAAATATATAACACATATAGTAAATTTTCGGAAATTCCCCCAAAAAACATCTATAAGTATATAATTAAGAACGAGAATGGCAGGATTGAGTGAAATATGATGTCTAATTTGTTCGTATGATAAGTTATTGCGATCGATTGTAGAAATATTAATAATAGGATGTTTGTGAAGCCAAAACGATTTCGAATTCCAATACACGTCCAATGGTGAAAATACTATTTCCTATAACTTCTGTAAGATATAAAACTGATAGAATAGAAATTAAGAGGTGAAATTATTATTGTATATTTGAATGATTTCACAGAATTGACATGCAGTCATTGTACCCCAATCGAAGCTGAAAAAATCGAGGTAGGATCGTTCGGACGATATTGCCATCACAAGTTAAATAATAACTAATACTGTAATTCATTGAATTAATTGCGAATTATAGACTATAATAAGTTCAGGAATATTACTAATAATGAGAAAGAATCGATCTCCATATTATTTCATCATAATTTTTCCACGGGAAAAATATAATTGAAAAATAAAATTCAAGAAGCAAAGACAAGAGAGTGCGTATGTTGTTGGAATTTTCCATTTCATTTCAGTTACCGGTATATCTAAAATGACTTTTCAATAAAAACGACGGTATATGAAACGCAGGGTTCGAACCGAAAGTAAAAGTCTGCTTATCTTCGTCTGATTGCCTGTGGAACCCTATAAAAAGGTTGATAGTTTTACCAGGCAGAAAAAAAACTCACTTTTGGCTCAAGATGTACATATCTTCGATTCTTCGCAACACAACCAACAAGTATCAAACTGATCGCGACAAGCCCAACATTCACTTATCTCTCTTCGGCTACAAACCAAACATTTCCACACGGCTTTTGCCAACAACGTCCCTACATATACAACAACTATCAAACTCAGAGATCATCTCCCCGACATAGCTCCGCGAATCCTTGGCCTATATTAACCAATATCTCATAAAGTCATGCACATATCTTCAACCTCACGTCAACATAACTCAGCCACACAAAGAGCAGCATCCCTGTGATATGGATCACTCGATACCACGGCTAGATCAACACCACCGATCGTCAATACTCCTCGATACGAGAGACGGTCGATCGGAACCTCATGGTCGACAACAACTATCGGATCTTCTTCGTGAAATATATCTAGTTTATTGGGGTTCTCGATTGGATGTTTCTTGTATGGACTAATGGTAACGGTTGGATGTTTCGAACTGTCGCCTATCAGGGTATGGAGGATATTACATGGACATGCGGGACAATTGCATACACGACCATGTGACAGGTTGCATGCGGATAAAAGTGCATGATTTGATCGTCCAGCTCCGAGGGAAAACAATGGGGACAAATAACACAGACGTGACGTCATGCATTGTGGCAACACAACAATGTCCAGCAATTGTTATTAACCTATCTTTATCTGTGCCACAGTTCGCTGTTACTTGACATGAATAGGTAGGGCGAATTATTCTCGTAAATGTGGGATTATGTCTACAAAGATAATAAGCCGAAGTATACCAATAACGTCTGTCTAACTTCCTGTACTATACTTCTATAGATTCGAAATTCTTACTACTAGGAAAACGCCATATATGCGTTGTTAGACGAGCGGATAGTAATAGTATGGGTAAAAATGGGTAAAAACTGCTTCGAGTGGTACCAATTTAGCACATTTTTTGTTTTTTCTTCGAAATGGCTGACCCGATCAAGCTGAAATTTTCCAAAAATGGGTATCAAAATGTAATTTAACTTTATGAAAAATTTCATTTGTTTGGAAAATAAAAATATTTCATTCTTTTTCCGTCATGTTATTCTAATGGGTATTTTTGAAATTTCTAAAATTCATAAAAATAAAAGTTACCACCCGATAATGCCACAAAACTATACAGATCTGGGTTAGATGAGGAAGCATATTGAAAAAAAAAGTTTGAAGTTGATAGCTGTAGTCGTTTGACCCGTGAAGAACCGACAAAAAACATAAAAACAATAATAAAAAAAAATCAGTAGGCCCCTATGTCCAATTGAATCCTCGCTAAAGCTCGTCTAATAAATACGGCCTTTTAGAGATTTGAATTAACTACGTAAGGTACTAAAGTATCAACTAATTAACTGGTACCAAACTTGACTATTTATACAGCAAAGTTAACAATTGCTTTAGGTTCATGCCGCCCCGGTGGCTGAGGCAACTATCGCTCGCGGTAGTAACTTATGAAGTCACCGTTGGGCGTGGGTTCGAGTCCCGCATGGGTTTTTGTAAACGTCCTTTCACCTATCATCAATTCATCGTTTCACTATCACCCGCTCATTCGTACCCCCGTATAACCTAGCTGTTGGTGGGGTCGTTAGGCAAAATTAAAAAAAAGGTTCATTAGAATCTGAGTGCATGTAATCGATTCACATACTTCCAACTCCATCATCTATATACAAAATACATGTAAGTAGTTCAAGTCATATAAAACAATTAAGTAAGGAATTTGGTAAGGAAATACAAGTCCATCATCTTGACTGATTAAATAACTAATTGACTTGACTTCTAGATTGCTATCAATGTGACTTCGCCTCTCTGTCTACAATACGTGGCCACTTGACCACGCATGCAACAGACAGAGAGGTCCGAGTCGACCTCACCTGTCGTCACCCAATCAAAACGTCATGTGTAATAAACCCAAATGAGTGTAACTAATTGTAATTGCGTATTACTCAGTAATAATCCGCTTGTTAGTGAACGTATTCGTCAATTAATGGTAATGCGTAATTAGGTGTTATTTCAAGGAGTCATAAAGCTGAGACTAACTATGGGAGTTTATACGCATTCTAAGAAGTGTTCCTTTTATATGTGTATCAAACGTAGGAAGAATGTCGTCTACCAACATACTGAAATAAAAATATCACCGATGCATTTGTATAAATGAGAATGAGAGTCAAATATTTTTCAGGACGAAATCACGATTACTCAACACAACCACATCTTTCAAAAGCGTTAAATGTTTGAATCAGCAACAAGTTATCTACAATTACCAGAGTTTTTACTATTATTCAGTTGGTATTCTTCTGTCAAGAGGATACAGGTACACACACATACCAACACACACAGATGCAACAACTTAACGATGTTGATATTTCCGGATCGACACTGACAATCGACAATACTAAAAGATATTAAAAACCCTCGTTCGGGTTCTGGGTGTATCGATAATGAGAGGAAGTGAAATGTTGTAAGTTTCATTTCAATCAATTAAATCTTATTACTTTTCGTCTGTACAACAATCGAGTGTCGGAAGTCTTTGTCGAACATTTGCCCGTGGTAAGATGGCTACGTGAGACTATGTCGGGTCCCCCATGCGACAGCAGAGACGGTCTGGCGTGTCGGATGGTGAGCGATGTGGTGGAGGATCTTGTAAGCGGTGTATTGTCTCATATCGCGCGAGATGTAATTAGTGCCGTGTGTTTACACGACCGAAATAATGAATGAAAAAGTGAATGAAAAGTGAAGTGAACACAAAAATTATGAGTTGATGTAGAAAGGAAGAATCGCAAGGGAATGAGAGAATTGAAAAGACGAAGATTTATGTTTCAAATACACAGTTTTGTTCGGTTTTGTTGAAATTTGGTTCATTTTTGTTGAGCTGGTTACACTTATGTATCTTCAAACGAGTAACGTTCAATCACCTCTTTTGGGATAGTGAAATCGCCCTTGTGGCTGCCCCGTCCGAACAACCATCAATTTGTATGATGATTATTGTTTGCTTAACGACCCCACCAACAGCTAGGTTATACGGGGGTACGAATGAGCAGGTGATTATGAAATTATGAAGTAACGATGAGTTAAAGGACGTTAACAAAAACCCATGCCTTATGCGGGACTCGAACCCACGCCCAACGGTGACTTCAGTTTCTGAAGCGGTGCCTCAGCTGACTGAGTTACCAAGGGTGGCTCCATTTTTATCCCAAGTGTTCAAAGGGCAACGGAACAACGATATTGTCACCAGTTTTCAATGTGTTTCATAGTTCGCATAATAGAAAAGTATAAACTGTACACTATAAAGTCACGATTATTGCAGGTTGCCTTTACCAACGTAAACCAACATTCCAGCGTATCATTCAGTTTCATTTCTCATGTGATCTTTTGATAGCATTCCATAAGAAAATCGGACCACTTATCCAATGCCATAAAGTTATTCCTTATAACTGAACGTGTATATTATATAATTATCCAATTCGTTTTCGTCATATCCTTCCATAATCATTCATCTGTTGTAATTGCTATCCCACTTCTGAATGGCAACTATTTTCTTGTGACATCGTTGGATACATTTTCTCTTATAAAAAAATCTGATACAAAAAAAAGAACTCGAAGACTGAAAAATATGTCTTCATAGGGAGTTTATATTAATGAAAAAAACCGTTGAATATAATAATTATAACATGACAGACGGAGTGATAAAAACTACCAATATAATTTATACTACACTATAACTTGAAGAAAAACTTTTTTAATACCGCTGTTGTAGCAAAAAACCTATAAAAACTAATTGTTGTTTCCAGTCTTCCTGACGCGCTTGTAGTTGTTATCTGCAGGGGTGGCTGCACTTAAAGCGCATCTCCCTGGAGCCTGGACCAGGTGACTGCCCGGTCCTGTACACCTGCCCCTAACGGGCCTCCCAGACGACCACCCCTGACATGCGAGGTCAGGACAACGACGATTATAACACGTCAGATACAGACATCGAATCCCAGTTCCTGATCTGCTTACAGTTATAAGTATTATAATAGTTATGAAGCCGCCCCCGTGGCTCAGTCAATTATCGCACTGCGTTACGATCTGAGTCAGGTCGGGCTTGGGTTCGAGTCCAGCATAAGGCAAGGGGTTTCTGTAGACGTCCTTTCACCTTTCATCACTTCATAGTTTCATAATCACCTGTCCACCCGTATACCCCCGTATAACCTAGCTGTTGGTGGGGGCGTTAAGAAGCATTAAAAAAATAGTTATACATAATATAACAGCTATTAATAGGCCTACTTACTTCGATTATTTAGGTGACGTTTGGCGAGATTGAGTAAAAAAATGTTCCAGTTTTGGAAAAGAAGTAAATTGATTTGTCCAAATCTAAACGGAGAATGCATTGACAAAGACGGGCGGATCGCATGAGGCTACATTGGTAGGTATATACAAAAATAAGGTATTCAACGAATTTGCTACGTTCAGGAAATGTTAGGAAAATGGTTATATCAGTGAGAAAAGGATACGTAGGACATTTTGAGAGCGTTTTTTTTTTATCCATTTACGATAAAAAGGTATTTCATTACCTTCCGTGGAACTCACTACAACGGGCATAACAGAATGCGCGTGATAAAACGGGTTCAACACAACGGGCATGAACGCTAATGCAACGGGCATAACAAGTGCACACTGAGCATACTGAGCACGATAAAACGGGTATGATGCAAGGTGTACGAACGATAACGCAGCGGGCATAACAGGACGGGTATAACGCAACGGGCACGAACGCTAACGCAACGGGCACGAACGCTATTGCAACTGGCATAACAGGACGGGTATAACGCAACGGGCATAACGCAACGGGCACGAACGCTAACGCAACGGGCACGAACGCTATAACGCAACGGGCACGAACGCTATAACGCAACGGGAATAAACGCATCTCGTCAATAACTCATCTGCTAATCATGTGCTGGTAGGCGGTCGCCTGTTGCTGAGGCAACACCTGCCAGTGTGTTGCTGGCTGCCTGAGATTACCACAGTAAATTATCACCAAGTCGGCGCCCTACAATTACCCGAATCCCTCCACCTACAATCAAAACCATCATTATACGCGGACCGCCGAGGAATGTTCGAGCGCCCGTCTCGCCCGTCTGCCCAGCACCACCGCCCGGGGGTGTCGCACTGTCGCGTGAGCCCCGGCTTCCTGGGTACGTGTTGGAAACTGGAGCGAAGTGGCGACTTCGAGCGAGGTAATGATAATGCAGGTGGGTTGTAATTATTAGACACATTGACTCAACACTTTCACAGATATAAGAAAAACAATGCGCTCCGTTGTGAGCCATTAAAACTAGCCGCGATACATGTTCGCTTTTATTTTTATTACTAGTAGAAATGAATTATGGAATTTAATACAATAGATTCATTGGTGATGATAAAAGAATGGAACAAATGTAGAAAGGGAAGAAGAAGTGAATGAATGTTGAGATCGAAGACTCCTGATTCCCAAACAATCGACTGAAGTGTCCTTTATCAGTTGATTGTTTATATATATGTGTGTTGAATGAAATACTATACAATCAATTGTTTCCTTCGAATTGCAGTAAGATCGTCCCAGTGATGCCCCGTCCGAACGATCCTACCTTATCATAATTGACCTCAATTGAGACACAATAGTTTGTCACAAGTTTTCCACATCATGAAAAATGACATTAAAATTTTATATTTTTCACGTCAACTTTTGAGATGGTTTCGCATACTTTTCCCAAGGAGGAAAAGTATATAATTTGTAGTTTTTCTGTTACGAGTGAGTTAATTCGAGAACAATCAGTCGGATTCCGGAGGCGCACATTACGTCTGACGAGAAGGAATCGTGTCACGCGGAATAACCGGCACTAATGCAGTATGATTGCATGCCGGGCCGTAATGAAGACGTAAAGACACAGCCTGACGCGAGGGGATCGGGAACAGCTGTGGGAAGCAAGGACATCTGACAGAACACTGACAAATGACATCTTCGTTTAACGTTCTTGGAACCGTGCGAAAATGTCGACAAAAATACGCGTTTTGGGATATTTATAATGAAGTGTGAGATGAACATGAGAGAGTGTTTGTTCGAGCGAGAATTTGGTGGACATTGTCGTTAAAGGCCATCACAACCCTGAGAGTGGATTTCAACGAATAATGAAGATATTTATTTTCATAATTTGAGAGAAAACCAGAATATTCATCTCAATTTCAGAAACTATAAACATTATTTTTGTATTCTAAGACCCGGCCTTTTTTCTGAGTCTTGACATATATATACATTACTCGATTCTGGTCATGTTTCTATACAGAATCGGTGATGCCCACGTCTTCAGGCACCCCGATTCCACGCGGCATAATTGAAGTAGCAAATCAGGAATGAGTGGAAATATAATCGAACTTCGAAATGTTCGATATTTGACATTGAAGATCGATTTATTTTTCGGAGATTGGTTCTTCAGGTCGATTTCAGCTTTGTCCAACTTTTTCATTTGTCTAGATTTCATCTTATTCTAGGTTGTTTTACTAGAGAGACGTGACGTCACACATTTACTTATTTCCATTGGTTATCTGCCGCTAAACGGCTGATTGGGTTGGCGTTCTCAAAAACTCTCTCTATACTCTTCGAATCAACTCCAGTCAACAGCGATCGAGTTGGTATCACACAACCAGCGTGTAGAGTTGGCCAAGTGAATTGGCGATTGGGACAACTGAAGTTGCCGCGTGTACCACGCTCAATAGATGGTTCTCCTCAGTATTAGTGTAATAACAGATATAATATGACGATGACACCGCCTACCTTCTGAGACTCCAGAATGTCAGGCTGGTAACATTGGGGCCTGGGAATGCACGGGTACTCACCTGAAACATAGGAAAACAACATAGATTACACTTCAGATTCTATATATATATCGGGTTTAACGACGCACTGTTATGATAACTGAGATCTAATGGCGTCGGATGGATGATTAATGAGATGAAGGTTCTTGGGTAGTCGGAAGGATAGTGGGAAGGAAGCGGTCATGGCCGACTTATTGTAGGAACCGTCACAGCATTAGCCTGGACTACAGAGGGAAACCATGAAAAACCTCTGTAAAGATGGTCGGCGGCGGGGATCGAACTGGGTTCGAAATTCCCCTCGCTTGCCGTATCACATGAAGCGAGCGCGCTAACCACTACGCTGCATGTGCCGGTCACTTCAGATTCATCGTGAACATGAAATAGCACAACTATACCTTCATGTGCCAAGAGATTGTACAGAAATGTTTTGCGGATAATATTTTTAAATTCGACCAGACCATATTGGCCTAGACAAGTATAAGAGAAATTGACCAGAATGATTAAAAGATAGTAGAGGACCGTTCAGAACTCAGGCCTGCTCAGGCTTACGTTCGGAAACTACTTTTCAGAGATTGTTTCAATGTACCGGTGATGATGTTTGAAATGAAATATTATGGTTCAACATTTTAGAACACTACGCTGACGATTCAAAGCGTATACGAGTGTTGAAACCTCTATGAGTCTTTTCAAATTTCGTAATTTTTTGGGGAAATGTTTTGTTAAAATTCTTTTCATCCTCTTCGAAATTTTTGTAATTTCCCAATGTTCATATTTCGAAAATGTCCAAAACATATATAACACATAGGTATTGATTTTTTTCAGATGATTGTGTGGATTTTTTACAAAGTCGCCATTATAATTTCACTACCCCAAAGTTGGAACCAACTGTCACAAGTGCCTTGAACGAGCGTACGTCTCGGTGTTTGAGCCGCTAGAGTCACGGTCGAGCGCAATCGCGCCTATTCACTAGCGCAACCAGAACCAACATGGCCGCTAAACACTGGTACACGGGCACAACCAACGAGACACGAAGACCAGGAGCTGTCAACCAGAATCGTCACCACCTTCCTCTTCACGTACCAAATAATTCCGCCCACTTGACAAACACATCCTAATAATGAGGGTCTGGCTACCGTCCCCAGCAACAGATAGCTTATGTGGGGGTACGAAACACTGGCCCTTGACGCCACACGGGCACAACCAACGAGACAGGAAGACCAGGAGCTGTCCACCAGAGTCGTTACCACCTTCCTCTTCACATACCAGATAATCCCGCCCACTTGACAAACACATCCTAATGATGAGGGTCTGACTACCGTCCCCAGCAACAGATAGCTTATGTGGGGTACGAAACACTGGCCCTTGACGACACAGACAACCAGGAGCTGTCCATCAGAGTCGTTACCACCTTCCTCTTCACATACCAGATAATCCCGCCCACTTGACAAACGCATCGTAATAATGAGGGTCTTACTACCGTCCCCAGCAAGAGCTAGCTTATGTGGGGTACGAAACACTGGCCCTTGACGAAACAGACAACCAGGAGCTGTCCACCAGAGTCGTTACCACCTTCCTCTTCACATACCAGATAATCCCGCCCACTTGACAAACACATCCTAATGATGAGGGTCTGACTACCGTCCCCAGCAACAGATAGCTTATGTGGGGTACGAAACACAGCCAACGACACAGACAACCAGGAGCTGTCCACCAGAGTCGTTACCACCTTCCTCTTTACATATCAAATAATCCCGCCCACTTGACAAACACATCCTAATAATGAGGGTCTGACTACCGTCCCCAGCAACAGATAGCTTATGTGGGGTACGAAACACTGGCCCTTGACGACACAGACAACCAGGAGCTGTCCACCAGAGTCGTTACCACCTTCCTCTTCACATACCAGATAATCCCGCCCACTTGACAAACACATCCTAATAATGAGGGTCTGACTACCGTCCCCAGCAACAGATAGCTTATGTGGGGTACGAAACACTGGCCCTTGACGACACAGACAACCAGGAGCTGTCCACCAGAGTCGTTACCACCTTCCTCTTCACATACCAGATAATCCCGCCCACTTGACAAACACATCCTAATAATGAGGGTCTGACTACCGTCCCCAGCAACAGATAGCTTACGTGGGGTACGAAACACTGGCCCTTGACGACACAGACAACCAGGAGCTGTCCACCAGAGTCGTTACCACCTTCCTCTTCACGTACCAAATAATCCCGCCCACTTGACAAACACATCCTAATAATGAGGGTCTGACTATGTGGGGTAGGTCCATGAATGTGCGGGTAACATATTTCTCAAAACCCAGATAACCAATTAGATTGGGCCAGGGGGTGTTCCCACCACTTCTTCTAGGGCAGTCTTCTTATCAGTCGGTTCCTGCCAGTTCCGACTTCTTCTTCCTCTTCTTCACTAGTACTACTTTCCTCTCATTCGTCTTTTCTTCTTACGAGTTCCCTCCACCTTTTTCTATCTTCCCACCATCTCTCGTCTAGCACTTTCTCCCATTTTTCTCCTCGGTTAACTACCCCACACCTTACTCCCTCCTGCCACTTCTCTCTTGGTCTTCCTACTCTTCTCTCAACTCCATTCTTTTCTGCTATCTCAAACATTGCTCTCGGTATTCTCTCCTTCGGGTAACATATGAATGTAATTTATAAACTCATGCAATGTTATTGGGTTCACCTGGATACAGACTGAAACCAGCGCTCTAGTTGTTAACGTTGCGACATGCAGATCTGGCCTACTTGTGCCGATAAAACATGCATGCATGAGGTCGTGCTGCGCATGCGCCGCTACCACGCCACTGTAATATAGTGGTCGACGTAGGTGGCACCGCGTTTTGACGTCGCGCGGTACAGTGGGGTACACGTAGACCGACTGGCGTGCTGAGACGTCGCCTTAGTTACCTCGGCTACTCGTGTCTATTACCTGGCGACACTCTCATGTTCGTGTTAACAGCAGTACGGACTTGTGCGGATAGCATGAACTAGGTGAGGGGCATTTATAGGTCGGCTTGCCAAAGATTCTATTTAGCCGAGTTGAATGATATAATTTGGGGCACCACTAGGACGATCTAACCACCCATTTCAATTATTGGTCGAGCTTTAGCGAGGATTCAATTTGACATACTGAAAAAAATTGGTGTTAATTTTTATGTTTTTTTCTTTTTCTTGTTTCTATGTTTTTTTGTCGGTTCTCCACAGGTCAAACGGCTACAGCTCTCAACTTCAAACTTTTTTTCAATATGGTTCCTCATCTAACTTAGATCTGCATAGTTTTGTGGCATTATCGGACGGTAACATTTTTTTTTGTGAATTCTAGAGATTTCAAAAATACTCATTAGAATAACATGGCGAAAAAAAAAGAAAATATTTTCATTTTCCAAAAAATTAAATTTTGCGTGAAGTTGGATTACATTTTGATACACAATTCTAAAAATTTCTAGCTTGATCGGGCCAGCCGTTTTGAAGAAAAAACATAAAATATGCTAAATTGGTACCACTCGAAGCAGTTTCTACACATTTTTACCCATACTATTACTATCCGCTCGTCTAACAACGCATATATGGCGTTTTCCTAGTTATATTTAATCACGTATCGAATTGATAAAGTGCATTGGTTAAAACACAGTTTATTACATCAGTTAATTGTACTTTACATAGTCCATAACATCCACTTGTAATATCGACGCATTGCTTTTCTCTTGTCCGGTAGTGTACAGCGATTGAATCAGATTCGACGATAGAAATTTCAATAACTGAATCTGTTTCCTTTGTTTGCAAATAATCTCGGACAATATGTGTATTGCGAGAAGAGAAACGAGCCGCCATTTTCCTCCGTTTAGGCGAGCAGACGTATCTGCAGGGAATAATACATGGCCAGGCTGGATATTAGCATGTGAACTTTGTGCCGAGAGGGTATATGTGTTAGGTTAGAGAGAAGTTGGAACAAATTTATCTGACAAATGAAGCAGCGGCGCGAGATTTGAGGGAAATATTTACTGAGACTCACAAAATCATGTCATTTTGAAAACATACGCCGAATTTCTTTGATTGTACATCTGGATTCGATCCTGAACGAATTCAAAATTGATTTATATAAAATAACAAATAAACGATCGCGTGACTTTCCGAATGTATAGTGAAACTGCTTCACACCATGCAGAGAAGTATCTTATAAAATACTGTCGATCCATAATAAACATTCACAATGTGTCACTTTGTATGTAAAAGTAGGCCTACGCTGAGAGGTAAAAATCGATTGCAATAATATCAAGTTATCGCAAAAAGACCTCGCTGTACTCGATGCGTCTTTCAATCAATCAATCAGGCAGAATTTACAAATTTTATCAAAAAACTGTATCACATTTTTCATTATCATTAATATCCAAAATTTGACTTATATTTTGACTAATATCGAAAATTTGAAAATATCGACCAATGTTTCCCAAATAAATGCGAAAAATGAAAATGTCAAATCGTTCGAACGGGGCACCACAATCTTCCCAAAGAAAAAGTTAGATGTATAGCTCATTCAACAATTTGTGAAAAATAACATGTTTAAAATTCAACAAATTCAACAGCTTATTGAATAAATTCCCTGTATATACTAACATTTGCTTGTCTCGGTTTACCATATAATCGAACACTAACTCACATCACGATGCGTGATTATTCAAATGCGTTTCCTCGTCCATTTCATGGGCCGTGACATTCAACAATGAAGACAGAGCCCCTCGGAAGCAATTGCTTTGATCGAATCAACAGGCTCTGAATTTTGTTGGTAATCTAAATGCCACCATTTTGAGCTCATTGTTGAAGGGCATCACAACCCTGAAACTGAATTTTGAGGAATGATGACGATATTTATTTCCCTAATTCAAGAGAGAACTAGAAATTTCCATCTCTATTTGAGAAATTGGATTTTTTTTTTACATTTTTTTAACGTTTTTTTTTCTGTGAATTTGAAATTGAAATTTCTTCAATTATTAACCAATACTATGCAATTATCCAATATTATACATTACCAATTCTGTAGAGAAACATAAACAGAATCGAGTAATGTCTACGTCACGAGTCAGGAAAATTGTCATGTCCTGAAAGACAAATCGATCAATTATAATTTCTGAAATTACGATGAAGATTTCTATTTTTTTTCTAAAATTACGAAGATATAAAATATCTTCATTATTCTTAAAATCAAGTTTCACCGTATTGATGTTCTTCAATTCTGTGTAACTATTTCGGCTGCTACATCATCAACCATCGAACTGTGTGAGCCGAACGCATGCACGTCGCCTATTCAATGTCTGCGATTATTAACCATTATAAACTGCCAGCCAGCAATAAAAGCATATTACATTGACTATCGACAAGGAAGTGACCGGTTACAAGTAATTGCACCACGTATTCCTTCAATTGAAACCTTATTTTTAATCGCTAGAACCATTTGGACGGATCTTTTAAATCCTTTCTTTCTCCTCGACTCGACTCGACTGTGTGTATACATCTGCCGTGGCTTGATGAATAGCCCCTGGAATCCAGCGTCCAGCTTTATTCACAAACACACTAATAACGTAATGCAACTCTTAAGGGGACTTCGAAGTGGAGAACATTTCTATATCGATCACGAGGGGAAATGCCAGTGGAGAAAATGTGATATTGGAAATATAATTTTTGTAAAACTTCAGTTTGTTGAGCTAACGTGGCTGAATTTATGCTTTTTTTCACGTAGAGCATGTGGAAATTTTGAATAAATGTTTGTGGAAGTATTTTCCTTTCATTTTTGAACAGTTTTATTGGAGTAAATTATCAGGTTTTCTATGTATTTTGGAATTAGTTACAGTGGATAATGGTATTGAATTTTCTGATTATAGGCCTATAATAAATGCAAGATATCAAGATATGATGTAGCGTCACAAATATCTACATTTTTTTATGTTTCATCACTCAAAAATAGATTCAATAAATCTTCCTCTTCGAATTCGTCACATTTTACTTAGAACAACATAAATTTATATACGAAATATTACTATTACCACTTCCGAAGTCGATTGATCGAATATCGAAATCGTAAAGTATCGATCGATTATAATCGAGCTGCTACCTAGCTCATACATATTTCACTAGACGGAAAGTCGAAATGACAGCTAAACTTCAAATCATGGCGAGCAAGTACCCTTAAGCCCTTTTAATACCTCAGATAATCAGGCTTGCAGCTTTCCTCTTTAATATCCGAACAAAAGTAAAAAACTGCTGACATTGCAATCCATGGAACGTTCAACACAGAAAAAAGTACACCCCGTTTTTTTAATTATTTTTTTATAATTCAATTGAATTCTATAAATTGACTTTCTAGGTGTGTCGGACTCCAAGTTGGTATTATTCTTTCTTGTGATATTTTATCGACTTGATATTATTATGCGGGGTTCGAGCGTTTTTTTCTCACGAGGTTCTGGATGCATGATAGGCGATATGATGTAAGCTGCGGTGCACTGCATACAGTGTATAAGGAAGGCGGTGTGGCCTCTTAGGGGGAGGGGGGGGGGGGGGAGGGGGAGGGGAGGGGGGCAGGGGCCATTCACATCAGACTCGCTGAATCTTGCATTACCTTCGATTGATTCTTACCACTATTAACTATAACGATACCAATGTAAAAATTAACAGTGAGTAGGCCTGAATTTTTTTTTTCATCAACAATATTTACTTGATTTTTCATCATTGTTCCCCAATTGAGGCTGGAGATGGAAGATAGGATCGTTCGGACGGGGGGCACCCCAATGGCGATCTGAAGAATAATTAAAATAAGATTCACCAAACAATGAATCATAAAGTGATAATTTCAGGGATAATTAACAATTCAAACGTATAAAGTAAATAGGCATATCAATATTATATAAACAGAAAGAAATGGAATGTCAAAAATGTCATCGAATGAATGCAGGCCTATTACATTTCATTTTCGATTATAGGCCTAAACACAAATAATGATTAGAGTTTATACTTTATATTCTACGAAAAAAACGACACACATTTTTAATTGTATGAACATAGCACGTTCACCAAGTTACCATACCACAGTTGGAGGTGAAGAAACCAAGAGTATATATCCAGACGATTACGCCACTGTTAATACAAGAAACTCTTCACCCTCACCGAACTGTTGACGGCTCAACACCCTCGGCCGTTCATGCTGTCTCAACCAGAAGACCACCGCTCGTCTCCCATCAACAAGTTCCACGTGACAACTGAATGGGCTAATTGAAGGCACACATCAATAAAATCTCTTCCAACAAACTATTACAAGCAGGCATTCAGCCAGTCATCAGCTACCAATCCGATCGAACCAACTTATTAGCGGACTCATGGAGGCAATTGCCCCGATCCCATCGAGATGTGTTGAGGGTTGCGTTGGTGTGGGGCGCCTGAAGAGCATATATCGGAATAAAGTAGAATCGATTGTGTGACATGGGTTTGGATGGCAAATCTTATTTGAACTCTATAATCATATTTTATAAACTTCCATTGAGAAGTACCCGCGAAGCCCATGTCACACGACCGAGTCAAGTTTATTCCGGTATACGCTGTTCACCGTCCCCGATTGGTTCAATGTTAGATATTGAAGGACATCACAAACCTGAAACTACATTTTGAAGAATGATTATTTTCCTAATTTTAGAGGAAATGAGAAATTGTCACATCAATTTCAGAAATTATAATTGCTTTTTGACCTCCAGGGACTGTGAGTCATGACGTAGACATAACTGATTTTGTATAGAAACATGAATACAATCGAATAACGCCTACGTCACGACTCGGGAAAACGACCGGGACTGACGGAAAATAAATTGATCGAAATTTCTGAAACCGAGATGATGATTTCTAGTTTTCTCTCAAATTATGGAAATAAGTATCGTCATTGTTATAAGTTAGTTGTAATGCAGATTCAGGGTTATGATATCCTTTGAGGACCACTGGAGTAGGTATAATCAATGATAGACATGAAACATAGAAAACGTAATTGGTTTTAAAATTCTTCGTCCTTTTTCCTTTAAAAATATGTACCAATTAGGCCTACCGTCCAAATTTGTGAAAATTACGTTTACGTCGGCTCAGCTGTAACAACAGTTATATGTAATGCCAATATGTGATGCACATAGAAGGGAAAACGCATAGTTGTGTGAATATTGGAGTCGAGTCGGGGATGAGTTCGCTGTCCCGCAGAAAAAGAGAGGTATAGGCCTATTTACCCTCATGTGCGGAACTATACATACACTGTGGTAGTGACCCACCATTCGGTACATGCACTGGACATTCCACAAGATGTCCATAATCTAATTCGTGCCCCTCCTCCCCCACACCGCCCGCCGCATACTTTGTCCATCCCTGGCCAGGCACGACGCCCGCCGATAAGTTCCACGAACATCTCTATCAGGTGTTCATCTCGCACCGAACCAATTGTTGTCGGGGGTCCATTGTCGAGAGACGACGAGGTGAACCAGTGAGGCCCCAGCATCCATTCTGTTCACACGTCTCTCTCTCTCTCTATCTCTCCATCTCTCTCTCTCTCTCTCTCTCTCTCTCTCTCTCTCTCTCTCTCTCTCGCTCTCTCATCACGTCTGGCCCGGCAGAGGTGCTAATAAAGAACTCCCCCCCCCCTCAACCCCCCGGGACAGTATAACACAGGACATACACCCCACCCCCACCCTTCCCCTAGGACAAGTAAACCCGGGCTAGCCGTACAAACTGCCAATTAAAACCAAGGAATTAAGATCGTGTGGATAATCGACAGAACTGATCATGAATTTATTTATCTGAAACATAACTGCAATTTGAAATTAGAAATCATTTTCAATAGTCGTTATCTGATGTGGCCTAATTCTCTCCACATTCCGTGGACGATTGTTGAGACAGTTGAAAGTTATAATTATTATGAATAAAATGGTATAAATGGGCCTCGGGATGATCAAATGTTTCATGTATGCCTTATTTATAATATGTATCATGAAATAGCTGTGGGGCGATGTATAACTAGGAGTGATATGAAACGAATGGAATCGAAGGAATCATGTGGGTTGTTTGTTCGTGATCTCGTCATAGACCTTACAACGAGTAGATTGATTCAGAATATAATTTGATCTTGATGATAATTGATCAACAAGATAAAGAATCTGTATTCAGATAATTTCAACTGGATGTGTTGTGTAGCTCGATTTAATGATAGTATCATTGCTTTCAAGTAAAAGGTGGACACAGGCATGACGTCATGGTTCTCAATTGATGCTAAAAATGACAAGGTAGGATCGTTCAGACGGGGCATCACGAGGGCGATCTCACCAACTCAGAGAAAATACTTCATCAAATGAGGTTTGAAATTATTAGTTCATTCACATTTATTTATATTAATTTGTATTGGGTTTAACGATGCACTGTACTATGACTGAGATATATTGGCGTCAATGATTATATATGAGATGATGGAATGATGGGACAGTTGCGATTTTATTAGGTGTTTTTGGATAGCGGATAAGGATAAGAAACCTCGCAGTAAAAGCACGAAAAACACGAAAAACTCCTGTCACTTGTCAGGATGGTCAATCATGGCGGGAATCACACCTCGGTCTCCTGAATAGTGGTTCAGTGTGATAGCCACTCGACCACTCGTCTCAGAGCAAGTATATATAATTAATAAGATTATGGAGAATGTGTTTGGATAATACGCAAGCGAACAGTTTCTAAACATATCAACAATTGTTGTTTATATGAGACATAATCATTTTTAAATCAGTTATCAAATTGATACATAATGTATTCTCAATTTACTATTACCAACAAAACTATTTAATCATTTAACTACAATATAAAAAAAAAAATCGATCGCTAGCAATTATTCCGACACAATCCACCTCCATTTCGATTAAGTTCTCACTTGTTGCATCTATACACCGTTTCAATTAAAACTGTCCACGCGAGTCGGTCGCCTGTTTTCACGTCTCGACCGTCCGTCCCGCGTGTCTTCCAGCAACGGCGACAGGAGGTTTAGAGCCGTCAGGAGCCGAGCAAGGAGGGTAAAAAGTGTGTTGCGCACGGGGTCTGCGCATCGGACGGGAGTTGTGCGCGATTCGCCACGGCCCTCTTCTTGCGGCAGGAGTTACTGACTGTTCAGCTACACCCAAACAAGCACAGGGACACTGCATGGTGGAAACTAAGACGAAAAACTACAGGCAAATGGCACTTGAAAACACTGGGAACGATTAGTTGAAAACTTGTCTTTTAGGGTTCAGAGAGAAATACAATATATTTATCCGATAGATTTAACAAATAATCGTTGTTTTTATATGCATACAAATATATTTCAAAATGTAATAATGTTTGTTGGTGAGATGGGGAAAATTTGTTCACAATAATAATGGAGATGACATATTTGCTTTCTGCGCCCCATTATCATAAGCTAGTTCATGCTCCGAGGAAAATGAGAACAAAATGCGTGCTTATGGAACTCACCACGATTTCAACGTCAGTGGATATTAGAATACGCTATTGCTGAATATTTTGCTTTTTTTCTCAGACTGCTTTTGTCATATTCATGCAAGACAATGGCGCTAGACTGTATTTACTTGACTCTCATCGCATAAGTACAAGTTGGGATCAACTATTCATTTATCAACATTGGTTGGGAAAACGCAATAGGTGATGGGTTGAATGCTGACGTGAATGAACGAACAACAAGAATATCAATTGTTTCGATTTGTTCACAATAAAATTTGCCACAGAGTCAACCATTGTTTCCAAATCAGGGGTAAAGATGACATGAGGAAGAATTATTCGAACAGACTGATTATTCAAAATAGCTGGACATTACTGAAAGAATCTAGTTTCAAATTTCACAATAAAAAAGTGATTACGATTCTTTCGTACTAGCACTGTGTATACGTTTTTGTACAATATTTGTAAAAACCACCAACGTACCTTTCCGAAACAAACTAGCCCATTACATTTGCTCGAATTTACTCAAGAAATAATTTCAAAAAATGCCAATAATTCCGGACAAAATAAATATTGGTGTGGTCAGCAACAGTTTATTTTATCAATTTATATCGAAAAATAAAAAAAAAAACGCAGACAATAATGGTTTCTGAAAATAATGGTTTCTATCAAGTTGGTAGCAACCGCCACAACAGCCAGTTCCGATCGGCCGTCTCCCCTATCCTCTACCACCACCGACCGGACGTCCCGACCCACCAACACTAACGACATCCAAGTTTCCACAGGGAATAAACGACGTATCACGACCTGAACGTGTACAGTTTTTACCGCAGTTCAGCGACAAGCTGACCATGAGAGCTGCCGCCGTGACGCCGCGACACCCCCGACCGGTAATGGTGAGGGATACGAAGAGACACCAGTTCGCAGCGTCAGGTGGACAGAGGCGGTAGGAGATTCCTTGTCCTAAAATGGCCGTAACTGGCAAACAAGGTCTATGAAATAATGCACTGGAGTTTGTCACTTTTCCACTGGACAGGAAAACGCCGTACATGGCTAGCGTTATGCGAGCAACAGGTGTGAAATTATTCACTTTTATAATACATTGTATTTCTGAATTGGATAACATGTTTTATTTTCCTTGGAAACGGAGTTGTTGGTTTTGTGAGATGAGCGGATATTTGTATGACGTTTTAGAAATGTACAAGCCTCCGTAGCTCAGTCATTTGAGGCACCACTTTAGAAACCGAAGTCACCGTTGGGTGTGAGTTCGAGTCCCGCATAAGGTATGGGTTTTTGTGAACGTCCTTTCACCTATCATCACTTCATGGTTTCATTATCATCCGCTCATTCATACCCCCATATAACCTAGATGTTGGTGGGGTCGTTGAGTAGCATAAAAAAAGTTGACTTCAGCACTGTAATTTTTCTTGATAATAATATTATCTGCGGCATTTTCCTCGCTTTCTTCCTAGACAACACTCTCGTCTGCGAACAAGACCATGTTTCAACATTGTTTAAAAACCCATTATATCCATCACACCGAGCGGCCATGTCTGACGGCCCCGATCGACCGTCTCCCCTATCCCACTACACTAGCGAACAACCGTCCCGATCTCGCAGCACGAGGCGATAACGGTGCTACCAACACCGTGAAATTAAATTATTTTATCATACTCGTAAATCTGCACTCATAATAATATTATACTTCCATGAACTGTGGGTTGTGACGGATCGAGACTGCCAACCGTTGGTGCTAATTCCCAGGGAAAACGGTCGATCGGGTTGGCTTTGGGAACGCGTTTAAGAGCGCATGGAAGTCGATTTGTGAAAATGTTATATTTATGTTGGTAACTTAAGAACGTTGTAAGATATATATTTTTTTCATACCATGAGAACTAATATTTTTGATACCTTCAAGACAGCATGGGTAAACGAATAATTAAACTTGAAAATTTCAGCAGGAATAGGGGCTAAGGGTGAAAAATTCGATTTCAAATAAATCCCCAGGTGTATATATGCATAATAGTTGAATGATTAGTCTAAGATAGTTGCAATCTATAGGACAGTTAGCTGAGCCTACTTGAGAAACTGAATTCTCCGTTGGGTGTGGGTTCGAGTCCCGCAGAAGACATGGGTCCTTCCTAAACGTCATTCCACTGACCATCACTTTATAGTTTCATTGTCACCTGCTCATTCAACTCCCGTATAACCTAGCTGTTGGTGGGATCGTTAAGCAAACAATAAATAATTTGTATGAAACTTTGTCAATTTTGATTCATTTTTTTTCCCATTATATATTGGGTTTAACGATGCACTGTTATGATAGCGCAGATCTAATGGCGTCGGATGGATGATTAATAGGATGATGGGATGATGAGATGTAGGTTCCTGGATAATGGGAAGGATAGTGGGAAGGAAGCGGTCATGGCCGACTTATTGTAGGAACCATCCCGGCATTAGCCTAGACTACAGAGGGAAACCATGAAAAACCTTTGTAAAGATGGTCGGCGGCGGGGATCGAACTGGGTTCGGAATTCCCCTCGTCTCCCGGATCACATGAAGCGAGCGCGTTAACCACTGCGCTGCATGTGCAGTTTGATTCAATTATTTTTGCGATATCAAATGTAACATGTGTTTCCCACGTATTAGAATTTTGATATCGTATACCGTCCAAAAGTGATCACCACAAAACACCGATATTTCGCTAAATCGACTCACATGTACTCTTAAAACTTCGTGTATGGTTCGAAACACCCAATCGTCTACTTTAATTCAAATACCGAGACATCCGATCAAACATGCATTTTTCCTGTTCGGTTTCAAAGGATTAATAATATTATCGAAGTGTTGACGTTTCCGATCGACCGTCCCGCCTATAGATTAGCACGAACGGTCTGGCGTGTCGAACATTGAGATCGGCAACAGAAGATTTGGCGCGTTTAATTTGTACTTGTAATCAGAGTTAACCAATCAGCGCACGACGTGTAGGCCTAATAAAGATGTGTTCACATAGAGCTCGAGAAGAGAACGGAAGGTTTCGGTTATGCTCCATTAGGCTCTGGTTGCAAAGCCTTCATTGAACGTTAAGGCGTCCCCAGTCTCCATAGAGCACAAAGTTACCGCCAGGAGGATTTCATAGATGTGGATTATCATGAATCTTTGACAGTACAAGATGAGAATTGACGAAATATATCACCTGATGCACACAATATTTGTCGAAAATGCTGATGACTCGAATTTTATAATAACAAAAGTGAAAAGATCAATTGTATGTATATAACAGTAACACTCCGGTATTTCTGTCATCGATTTTCACCTCAGTCCTCACCGTGTCCCATAATCTACACATCACACGTACCATATGCTTATTTTAAGGTACTTCTCTGAATATTGTGAAGCAGTTTCACTACAATATTTTCATCCGGAAAGTCACTGCGATCGTTCATATGTTACATTGACACTGAAAATGTTGAGCTGTGGGTTTCTGAAGGACTAATTTTACTGGAGCTGGAACTACCAACATGGTAATCACTCTAACTGGCAGTTACGTGTTGAACTGGGGGAATATATATCATTAAAATTCACTGAAACCCAATTAATTTTAGATTGTGATGTATTTCACGATCGAGAATCTGAATCAATGGCGGATCTTACGTCACAAAGCTGCCCCCCCCCCCTCCTCAAAGCTGTGACGTATTTCATGAACGTCCTTTGTTCCAGTATATGATGTGAGGACCGACATAAGGACCACCGCGTCAAACGACAGACACCACGTGTCATAGGTCTGACCCCCCCCCCTCAAAGCTGTGACGTATTTCATGAACGTCCTTTGTTCCAGTATATGATGTGAGGACCGACATGAGGACCACCGCGTCAAACGACACAGACACCACGTGTCATACTAGCTGCTAGAAGAAGGGTCATGACTCAGCATTTACAAAAACATTTAATTAAATAATCAGTCTCACCTCGGTTTAATTGTTTCACGAACACCCGTGTGCCTTACTGACAGATCGACACAATCGACCGTTCGTGTGAATTTATAGCGAAGACGGTCGATCGGGACATTTCAAATCTAATTAAACTATATAGGTTGACATCACGGAACTGCTGATCGTCCCATTGTTAACTATAAACGATCAACCGTTCCGGGTTAACAATATGATACAGTTGAGCGTATCATTTGGGATTGAAAGGTTTTTGCAGGTAAAAGTGATTTTATAGAAGCATCAACAGTTTTAATTAAATTTCTTATTTATATTTTTTTTTCGTTTTTCGAGTGTTCCCGAGTGTTTTTGTGAGCACGGTTTTGAATTCCTCTGCACTTTTGACTGGTGTGCTCTTGATGCGACTTGGTATACCTGACCACGTATACGTGCTATGATGTGGGATATTTTACACACTATTCTTGCGAAATTAGGTACATTTAATGGCTATCCTGGAATGGTTGAAGAATAATGTGGATGAAATTAAATATTTTAAATACAATAGTTTCATCTATTATTTTTTTGATTAGATGTGTGGATACATATTCATACAGACATCTTCGTGAAGTGAATGACTCCCCGACAAGGGGAGGAGCTAGCTAACAGACGCTGGAAAAAAATGGATAAATAAATATAATAGAATAGAACGATAAAACTAGAGATAAAAAGACAAAATGGGCACGAGAAATATATAATAATGAATGGAATTATGGAATAAAGATTGGAGGTTTGAATTCAAACCTTGATATGATGGAAAATAATATGGAAGAGATGAGACAATTAAAAAGATGCCAGATATTTAGATTAAAAAAAACCCAAATCTGAGATGAATATAGGCCTACAAAAAGAGTTTTTGAGAAAAGGAAAATATAACAAGGAACAATGTAGGAAAAGAGAGATAAGGAATATAAATTTCCCTGACCATTCCTTTTTTCAGAAATAATTATGATCAGTGTAAATACCACAAAAAATTGAAATCTTTAAAAAATGTATGATAATGTTGCATCACATAAATTTAGACGTGTTTTAATAAATACTCTAACAAAGCCAGGCGTGGGTTCGATTCCCCCCCCCCCCCCCCCCCAATACCCTAACCTCTCGTTAACCAACACTAAACACCTCTAACTCTCGAATAGCTCCCATCACCTGCTCACACCTCCTCAAACATGTCCTCTCGACCGCCCGTCCGGCCTATCCCCCAGCACTACCGGCCGGCGGTCTCGAGTCGACACTCGAGGGCGATAACTCGACAACAACATGCAGCGTATAATTAGAGGGTACTTGATGACAGACCGGGACAGCCGACCGGTCGAGCTGGAGTATGCGGAGAGACGGGTAATTATGTGATTGGGAGTTGGTACCAATGAGTGCTCGATGTAGGTCGGTCTAGCAGGGGAACCTCGGGGTATCAAGCCATATCGTGCACTCTAACAATTAATTCAACCAACACATTTATTTATTCATCCTTAATTGATCTGAAAAGAGATACTGGAGATGTCAGAAATTACATTTATTAGATCAAAATTCAAAAAAATACATACATGATAAAGTTGAAAAACAGAAATTGTGAAAAGGTTGCACCAGAATGCCATATGGATTTTTCAGAGTAATTAAAACTTATCCAAATTTTAAAATCTTCAATTGTATTGAAGGATCAATTTATTAAGACGGCTTTTAGATCACTTTTGAAATCTCTGATGATTGTTATAGATTTTATTGATGACGGTAGACAATTAAAGAGTTTGACACCCCTAGTTACTGGTCCATTATTATACTCACCATCACTCATTCGAAGATCTGCATTATGTCTAGTACTGTGGCTTTATATATGCCATTGATACGCCGATAAATACAACAGCGACCCCTAGCCGCCCCGGTGGCTAAGTCAACTATCGCTAGCGGTAGTAACTGAAGTCACCGTTGGGCGTGGGTTCGAGTCCCGCATAAGGCATGGGTTTTTGTAAACGTCCTTTCACCTATCATCACTCCATCGTTTCATTATCATCCGCTCATTCGTACCCCCGTATAACCTAGCTGTTGGTGGGGTCGTTAAGCAGCATTGAAAAAAAAAAACTGTGACCCTATATTACCGTGACTAGCTGTCACTTGAAATAGCGTCCTCTTTGAGCTATGAATAGGCCTAGCTAGCTCAAAGAGACTGTTAAAAACATCATCACCCTGAAACTAAATTGTTAACTAATAATGACGATATTTCAGTTCATCAATTTTGAGGAAAGATAGAAATCATCATATCAATTTCAGAAATTGGAATGAATTTGTTTGTCCTCCCCCCGAGTTCATCACGAGTT
Source organism: Brachyptera putata (assembly GCA_907164805.1). Taxonomy (NCBI): domain Eukaryota; kingdom Metazoa; phylum Arthropoda; class Insecta; order Plecoptera; family Taeniopterygidae; genus Brachyptera; species Brachyptera putata. The sequence continues at coordinate 29,832,246 of OU015466.1, read as the reverse complement.
TAATCGGGTAACAATGTCTTAGTAGGCCCTATCTAGTTAAACATGTTACTGCTGGGCATTGGGACAAAAACTAGACACACATTCTTCATACAGCGACGAATAAATCACCAATTGCAATTCAAACAATTATTATTCAACAGAAAAAAAAAAACGGTATTATAAAAGAAATGAGTTTGATTTTTTTGTCTAGTTTAAAGGTCAAGTTTCAACCCGACAATATCAAGTTTTCTTTCAATAGACGTAAGGTCGTTCTGTTCCGATATGCGTTATTAACGGACCGACACCGCCGACCGTTAACACCACGCAGAGACTCACACAACAGGGGCGCGCAAGGGTCCAGCTCACACATGTTAGGAACCCAAAGGTGTCGGTCGCAAATGACGAATGTTTCGTTACCATGGCAATACTAAAAGGCGTTCTTCGCCGGACGTCAATACCCTGCTGGGCGAATTAATTCCGAAACCCACACACAGGACACCCGTTTTAACACGGGGACGAACGCCCGTTCTCTCTATGTCTCTCCCTCTCTCTCTCTCTCTCTCTCTCTTTCTCTCTCTTTCTCTCTCTCTCTCTCTCCTCTCTCTCCCTCCTTCTCTTCTTCCCTCTCTCTCCCTCTCCCTCCCTCCCCTCTCTCTCCTCTCTCCTCTCTCTCTCCTCTCTCTCTCACTCCTCTCTCTCTCTCTCTTTCCTCTCTCTTTTCTCTCTCACTCTCTCTCGCTCTCTCTCTCTCTCTCTTTCTCCCCCTCTCTCTCTCTCTCTCTCTCTCTCTCTCTCTCTCTCTCTAACTCTCTCTCTCTCTCTCTCTCTCTCTCTCTCTCTCTCTCTCTCTCATAAACAGCGTATTTCATCACGTGATAGATCACGGCAAGCGACAGACGTTGAGGAAAATATTATCCAGCTTAAAGAGCAGGTCTATAATTTACTGGCTTAAGCCATAATAATGTAATCAATTTGTTGTGCGTTACCGTTACAATTGGATGCGGTATTTCATTGGGTAATTGATAGCACTGAGATTAGACCACGTGATTGTCAGATCCCCAGCACAATTCATAGTAATTGTTCTCAAGAGATATTAATTGATTTAAATAATTTATTGACGTATAAGAGAATGGATGGGTGTGTGTTTTTATGATGGGTTTTTGCACATTTTTAGACTTATTTAATAAGTGAATCGATTAATTATAATAAGGTGCAGTAAGCGTAGGTCTTTGTTTCTATATTGAATACCAAGATGATGCATTTGTATGAATTAGAATTACCCATTCGGTTCGAGATAATAAATAATATATAATGCATTGAAAACAATATTATATACGGTGAAATAATTGGCATGCACAAGCCTTGACAGAGCATGGAATAAAATGTCTTCTGCATATACGGCTTGCAATTGTTATGATTTATTTATGACCATAACAATAAGAGTAAAAATCAAACAATTAATTTCAAGTACATTTCGATTTATGATTTACCCGTTCTGTATTACACATACTGGATCAGAATACACGAGAAGCGATTGTCCGTCTCTCCTATGTGTAATCACCAACGACTAGGAGTCTCGATCCATCAATGATGCATGGCGATGAATAAAACACGTATGAAGTCACAAATATGAATCGAATGTTAAATATCGGCAATACAATTGTTCACGACTCCGATCGACCGTCTCCCCTATATATCAGCACTAACGCACTGGTGAGTCGATCCGACAACGTAAGGCTACTATATTAAACTATATATATATATATATATATATATATATATATATATATATATATATATACATATAGGCCTATTTAAATTTTTCCATCCATACGTGGATTTCCATGATGCAGATTTGAGAATCTATATCATACTTCTGACACAGGCCTACAAATGGAGTTATACATATACATAGGCATATATATAGGCCCAAGTTTTATATATATATATATATATATATATATATATATATATATATATATATATATATATATATATATATATATATATATATATATATAACTTATAGAAACAATATTGGTATGGGTGCTATTTTCAGAAGTAATTTAGCATCTCCCAATAAGGTGACCCATAGTAAGAAAAGAAGACACATTGCTATATACATCAATGCCATGTTGTGCCAATACCTTTTCTATCGATGCTTGGTCAGGTCAATCATATCTCATCTCCCTCAAGTTCAAGTTCGCCAGCTAACGGCACTCGAGCCAAGTGCGTACAGCACAGTCGTGCGTGCTGCCCGCGAACTGCGACCAATTGAGCTGGAGTGCGTATAGTAGGAGTGCGTACTGCAGGTACGTGCAAGTATGTGGCACGTACGGCGATCGTGCGAAGTGTCGGTTGTACTCAGATGTTTTGATCATTGTTAATAATGGTTATGGTTATGGTTATGTCAAACGTTTATTGAATTATTATGGTTTATTTTAATATACAGAGCGTAAATGAAAGCCGAGAGCAATTAGTAGTGGTGCATGATTATAAAAATAGGCAATTCACTCGTTTTTTATGGAATATATTGATATATTTGATTGATTTAGATGCGGTTTAAAGATGCACTGTAATCATAACTAAGATCTAATTAATGAGATGATGGGAAGGATAATGGGAAGGCAGCGGTCGTAGCCTACACAGTAGAAATCATCAAATCATCAGCGTACACTACAAAGGAAAACCAAGAGTAAAACCCATGTAAAAAGATAGACGGAGCCGGGGATCGAACCAGGTCCGATGTGCCCCTCATCTCCCGGATCACACGAAGCGAGCGTGATAGCAACCAAGCTACATCCCGTAGTAAAAATTACAACCAAGCCGTCAACTTTCAATTTCATGCTGAAAAGTTATTTCCAACTCCCAAAATCATTTCATCGAACCAAATCGGTTCTAGCGTCCACATTCCAGGTGAACGTCCTTCCATTTCCCTTCCACTTTCCATTACTGGCGATATGCTTCTTTTCAACAATTATTTAGTAGCTATTCAATTATAAATCTAATTAGGTTCGAATTTTGAATAATTTACACCGTAAACAAAGAGCTCGGAGATTCCATTCGTCTTCATTAAAATATGTAAAATATACACGTACACTGTCGGCCTGTATCGTATTTAATTACATTGCCTAATGTCCTATTCTTCGTCCTTTAACGCCAATTAATTCTTACCACGGGGTATTTAATAACCCAATTTAGTTCTAAGCAAACAACGAGGGGTAACGAGAGATAATGGATGTGAGAGAGTTGGGTCTTGGGATCAGCTGTTGGGTTGAGTAGCAATGCGCATGCGCTAACTGATCCACTGAGCTACGGAGTAAAACAGGTAGCTGAGGATGCTTAGGGCAACGCGTGAGAGGAATAGGATGAGCGAGTGATCAGGAGGATTGTATCGCATTGTATGATTGTATTATAGTATTAAGGCAAACGCAGAATTCGTAGGGCAAAAAGTTTCCGCCAGGAAACACATATATTTCAAATAGGCCCTTCAAGGCGGTGCGAGTGTATCTATTTATCTCACATCACATAATTTTCAGGCATATACGCTCAAAAAATGTGTATTTTTGATCGTATCCGCCTGACAATCAGGCGATCTGAAGTAAATAGTTATTACTGACTACACCGTCTTGAAGGTATTGGAAATATACGCGTTTCCTAGTTTTTAGAATTTCGATATCTCATACCGTACTAAAGTTATCATCACAACAATGATAATCCGCTGAATCGACTCCCATGGCCTCAACACATGTTACTGTGTCTGTTTTCCCAGTCAATACGCACTGAGCTATTAGAGGTGAAATCAGGTGCGTGACACCAGCACCCCCTTTTTGAAAATTAGGACAATTTTTGACGTCAATCGTTTGTGCTTCGTTTGTGCTTGATTGTGCCGTTGAAATTTTCGTTTGTGCTTGAATCCTTCTGCCCTTAAATTGAATTTCAAAAAAGGGGTGCTGGGGTCATGCTAGCACCCCCTTTTGAGAAAAAATCAACTTTTAAATAGTGGAATCGTTTGTGTCACGCACCTGGTGAAATCACTTGGTAATACAGAACCGTGAATGCTTCGCCTACCAGAAGAGTGGAGAATCTCAAGAACAGGTACAATAATACGAGAGTGGAGACAGAATATTGTTAACATATGATTAGCCTAAGTAAACAGTTGTAACGTCCGATTTACATACTGTACTCTAGCTGTTGATACACCAAGATGTTATTTTATGTTAATATTAACAATGCAGCGTATATCTTACACAGTATCAACAAAACAACAATGTCTGAACCGGGGTTCGAACACGCGCGTCTGAAGACCGTGGGACGAGGAGATCCTCAGGGGAAAACGTTTAGTGGATGAGTTCATATTTGATCATTTGTATCGATTTTTTCGGTTTTGTGTAGGCATATTCTAAAAGGTTTATTTTTATTTTTGATCCAGATGTCATTTTTTCTATTCATCTCGATTTTTTCATGAACTTTCCATATCTTAACTGATTCGTTTTTCTATTTTTTCACATATCGTTCAGATTTTCCGAAATTACTAGACCTACATTTTACCTGATTCCATTTCTCGTTATTTTTCATCTTTGTGATTCATTTGAGATAATCTATTCACTTGATCTTAATTTTTCTGTACGATTTTCTTTTTTTTTTCTTTTTTTTTTCAATAACATCGAAACTTGATATAAAATCATTGTTCCCCAATTAAGGCTATGGATGAAAGATGAGATCGTTTGAACGGGGCACCACAAGGGCGATCTTACCACCCCAATAAATTTGTACGATTTGTACGATTAGTTGTACGATTGTACGATTTTTTGCTGAGTTTTTATTAGTTGTGATTTTTTGAATTATATTTCCACGTGTCTACCTACCTATATTCACACCTGACTGATTTCAGTTGACCTCTCGCCACGAGAGGCCAGTAAAGTGTTTATTTATTCAGACAGATTTCACTGTTTGAGTTCACTACTGGATTTGCGTATCATCAAGAAGAAACCAAAACTAATTAAATCAATTCAAATGAGATACGGAGAAATGGAATGCCAGGAATTGAAGAGAGTCAAGAACAGCTGATGATGGTTCACGCTTCTGTTTGGGTTTCAAGTATTTATCCACGGTGTTGAATCAACGGAGGCAGATATAAGCTTTATGATGCTTTACGATTGTGAGAAACCAGTTAACATTGCGTATACATTTGAAAAAAATTCATGTTACGGACGTATATTTTCTAGTTGTAGGTACACAAACAAATGATGATTAGTAATGATAGTTTTCACTTGACTTTTCACACTTCCAACCAATACTGTGATACGATTGTGGCGAGTACACGAATATTTGGCCCAACATAGAAAGCTAGAAGTCGAGTAGGCCTATTATGCAAAATCGAATAAAAACAATATAATCTAACGTAACGTTATCTAATGTAACAACAATATAGAGGCCAATCGGGGAAAATGATCCAAATGTAGTCTAACACTGCATACATTACATATATTAGTTACTAATATCGTTATTCATTAATTCACACTTCCAACACATTGGATTTTTCCTCTACATTTTGAAACTTGACGAAAAGCCCAGGATGAAGAGTTAGGATCGTTCAGTCACGGCACCACAACATGACATAATCACACCAGACGAAATAACAAATAATGCTGTTATTATTCGCATATTGAAGTATGAATATGACATCAATATATTGAAGAAGTGCGTATACATGATATGGATGATACCAAGACCACATTCAATCACATAGTGAGGTTTAGTCAACAGAGGTTAGTCCTTGTACACGCCATGCATATAATTCCCGGCACGTTCGTACCCCCAATAACACATCATTTGAATGGGGTCGCTGAGCACAACATAGCCACCAGTTAGCCAGTAATTCCCGAGTGGCAACATGTTTCTGGAACGAGCTACACCGGCGTGGTTCCAGGAACTGGAGAGCCTACAGTGTCAAGATAAGATCTGCTGAAGACACCTCGTTACGTTTCGAGACCGGCCGACAGGTGGTTTCCCGAGAAAGATGACAACAGCGAAACTCTGTCCGGAATTATCACACTCTTGTATACCTACTGGTAGTGGTGGAGGTTCCGATCGACCGTTTCCCCTATCTCACAACACTGGTGACCGGGGGTTTCAAACCTTCATATCTCGTGGGTAACTTGTATCCACGAGGGTGAAGGTTCCGATCTAACGTCCCCCCATCCCACAGCACTGGCGACCGGGGGATTCGATCCTTATCTACCATGGACACGAGTACTACATAGTTGTGTGAGAAAAGAATTATGTCGACAACCGTTGTCCGGTTCCGATCGACCGTCTCTCATATATGTTCGCATTAGCGGTCAGGTGTTTCGAACTTCAGGCAGAAGTAAAACAATAGCTACTATCATTACGTATTGTGTGTTTTTGTCCGACAAATAAGCGAAGTGTGAAAGTGTTACATTATTTCATAGAATGTATAACAATATTTTCTCAGATCTGCAATTGCAACAGATATTTGTTTTTATCCTCGAGGAGAAATCTCACTACGAGTGTTTGGAAAAGAAACATTTATATAAATAGGTTTTCAATAATCACACTTTATTTTAAATTATGATATTTTTTAAAAAGATACGAAATGTTGATTGATTAAATTGATTGAAAACTTTTCAAAATTCAAATATACCGAAACGAAAATCTCTTGGCCACAATCATATTATGAATCGGGTTGATAATATAGCGTAAAGTATACGTATGCATCGACGAGGATAGTTCTCTTCACGTCTCGACCACGAATAAACAAACACAATGATTTCCTATGACTTATACATAAAAAAACGTCAAAAAATGAAGAAAGTGCAAATGTTTCTCGGAATCAGTCAAATCCCCGCAAAGAATCTTGTTCCTGCTACCCCGGTATTGTCCTTGCATCCGGCTAGCGTCCTTACAAACCACATGCTGCTCACTCTTCTCGCATTCCTTGCGAATATCGGCTCATCAAATATATCATGTCGCGCGGTGGCGCTGCGGTAGCGCGGGCAATTCAGGACCCAAAGGTCGCCAGTTCGGCTCTTGATGTGAGCAAACTTTTTTGTTGTCATGAAATAATATTGTTAGTAATATTGCGATATCGTACTTTTGTTTTCTGAAATACTCGATTGATTTCAAATTTATTATTCACATCGAAAACTTGACATGAAATCATTGATTGTTTCCCAATAAAGGCACAGGATAAAAATTCGAGACCGTTTGAACTGGGCACCACAAGGGTGATCTCACCACCCCAAATTGAAGTATGAAGTAATATTGCCACAAGAATTACTATTTGGGAAAATTGGTTAGGACACAGACAATTTATATGGTTATAGGATTAGCTCGAGGGGTTTACAACTCGCAAATTTGGTGTACACCTGATTTCAGGTGATTTCAGAGATTTCAAAAGATTTCAAGAGATTTCAAAAGATTTCAGGGGGATTTCAAGTGATTTCAAGGGGATTTCAAGGGGATTTCAATGGGATTTCATGGCAAGCGTACACCGGATTTCAGGAGTTGTTAACCCCTCGGGTTAGTTGGGCTAGATTTCAGTTTTCTTGAATATTTTCTCTCGGTATTTCTGCTCGTGTTTAGTTGAAGGAGGTTTTTACTGCATGTTCTTCAAAGAAGAAGTCATATTTCACTGATTATCGTGTAGTAATTGAAGCAAGTTCAGCTATTGCGTTGGGGGCCTACAGGGATTGTCAAGCCGCGTCCGGCATTCAACAAGTGGCTACACACAGTATACTGAGAAAGATGACAGTGTAAATATGATGTGCGAGAGAGACAGACGATAATATCACACTTGTCATGACAACACATCGCTGATGACATCAACAACTTGTGAACAACTGCATGATTATCGGATGATGGTTTACAATCGAGTGACAAACTTATGACAGGAAGGTAGATTCGCCTTAAATACTTATCAACTTATGTAAATCTTGACAAATCATATGATTTGAATGTAGAGGGAGAAGATATCGGATGAAATGAAATTACATGTATATTCCTCGATTGGGATAGGTAATCAGTCGGTAGGGCGGGAGTCCTGGGTTCGTTTCCAGGTAGATTCGCCCGAATACTCATCAACTTAGACACTTAAGAACTTATAAATCTTGACGAATCAGATGATTTGAATGTAGAGGGAGAAGATATCGGATGAAAAGTGATGCCACGAATACGATTAAGATGAGTAATCAGACGGTAGGGCGGGAGTCCGGGGTTCGTATCCCGCCATGGTCGATCATCCTGACAGAGAAGTTTTGTTGTTTCCCTCAGTCATTCAGGTCAATGCTATAGGATGGTTCCTCAACAACAAGCCTAAACCTTCACACTATCCAAAAACATTCGTCGCATTATTTCATCATCTCATTCATCATTCATCATAGCTTTCAAACGTATAACTTTATTCCCCTCAATATTTCGGATAAATATGTTTCCAAACAAAACCAACGGTGTTTCATTATAAGGGGTGACTTTTCAGAGGGTGATTATTATTGTTTTTGTCAAAAGAAAAAATTCAGCGAAACCAAAAATAATAAACTCCTGAATTATAATAATGTATAACCGTATTCTTGTTAAAAAAAATCAACTTCCGGTATAAAAAAAAATATAAAATGGTGAAACAACCCCGATGAAAAACACCCCTCATTCTATTAATTATATATAAGCTTGCTGTCATCAGATCGCTTGTGAAGGTTTAACCGACCGTCTCCCCTACCCCGAACCAATAACAATCGTCAGTTTCGAGTTGCCAATACACGCGTGGAAGGAAGTAGAATGCCATTCCCGATAATGTCCCACCTTGCCACCAGGGAAGAATAGAGGGACTTCCGGTGCCCCCTTCTGCGATGTCCCGGCGGTTCTGCACCGCTGATGTCATTTCCGGCGCGCGCATCGCGTGTTAGTTCTGCAACGCGCCATCGGTGCGGCAATATTTGAAAAAAAAAAGAACAAATTGATTTCGAACGCAATTACGTTTTTGAACGTGGTTTTTAATTATGTTTTCGCGCCGTTTCCTGGATGTGGCAGCCCTCGGTATACTGAGCTGTCTTATCACATGATAAACATGATAATTACAGGGCTGAGGTTGATCTGCTGTGATTAGCGATACTGATTATAATGTCTAGACAATGCCCAATTCACTTGATTTTGTTAGCAGATATCTAAGAAAAACATACCGCTATAATTGTCGTTGCTTTTGTTGTTGGATGAGAGAGCGATTGTATAGCATAGTTGTCATTTTTCCAATATAATATACTATTTTCTCAAAAGCGAGTTATTCAAAACCACTCAAACTTGGTAGAAATATGTATCAGAACAATTCCACTCTCTTTGAGAATTTCATGTAATACCAGATGAAATTTAAAAATACATAAATTTACCTGTGCTTCTCTCATGGAGATTTTCCAATGTTTCCAATTTTTTCCTGAATAGGTGCGAAAGAAAACCTAAACCCTCACAAAAAAAACTGAAAACCTTAACCTAATTTTACTCAGAAACCATCCCAGTATATGTCCGTCCCAGTCTATTCTGGCATGACACCAAAATGCAGAAAAAGTTTACTGACCTGTATGCCGCGCACAAAAACAGAAAACACAGAAACGTCGACTGTAACGTGTAACTTGAGTGTTCGCTCCGCTCATCCAATCATATTCAAGTAACCAGATATAAAAATACTTTCCGAATGGAAAAATATCGACTTGAAATGTGTAACTAATACAGGCCCTTGATTTGGCGGTTGTAAACCATTTAATAGTCTCCCCCCTCGATCAGGAAGGGATAGCTAATGAAGATATCAACTCTCTCAAAAGAGTCAACAAAAAACATCTGTTGGAACAATGTTTTCATAATATCGATAATTTTTTGAACGTACTGTATGAATAACCATGCATGACTCATGAAGTATGACTTATGACTATCAGTTTATGACAATGTATGACAGCCAAATACACATTTCTAGAATTGTATGAATGCAATACATTTTTTTTTAATGTTGCTAAACGACCCCACCAACAGCTAGGTTATACGGGAGGACGAATGAGCGGGTGATAATGAAAGGATGAAGTGATGATAGGTGAAAGGACGTTAACAAAAACTCATGCCTTATGCGCGACTCGAACCCACGCCCAACGGTGACTTCAGTTACTACCACTAGCGATAATTGACTTAGCCACCGGGGCGGCCGAAGTATGACTTATGACCAGTGTAAGACAGTGTATGACAGCCAAATACATATTTCTATCATTGTATGAATGCAATGCACATACAGCATGAGTGAAATCTATATACTATAATAAAGTTTGCCATATTACATTTATCCGTACCTATATATAGGCCTACTTATATTTATATTATTATATTCATCTTTATGACGTTTCCGATAGGCCTATACTGTGATATATGATCAAAAATGGAAGGAATTAAGAATGCATTATTATTATCATCTGATGAAGTATTTGGTATGCTCTTGTTGCCCATCCCTGGGACGCGATGCGATATCTGGCCGGTGTGGCGTATCGCGTGCCGGACTGCGGTGCGTCGCCGGTCCGGCGGGGGTGTGGGGGGCGGGGGCGGGGGAAGGTGTGGGCCGCAGTCCGAGCGCGCTTGACGGGCGGTGCGTGATCCAGCGGGCAGTGGCGGCAGAACACTAATCACGTACTCATGTGGATTTATGGGAGAAGTACGGACATTTCACATACATTATTTTGTCAATATTTATTCATTTCTAAAATGTTTATTTGAATTAACGATCATTTTGTATCAACCAACAGAAAAAAACGAAAAACCGAACCAAAAATGGGGCTAATGATAAACTTATGGTATATTTGGGTCCGTTTTTTCAACTAGTTAGTTAAAGTACATGTTAGGTTAACCGACTGATCAGTCAATTAGATAAGACAAGAGATGAGAACATTGGCAATGAACCACGGAAATACCATAGGGATAAGAAGTGAGGCCTTATAAACTTGATAACAGGCATGTTGTTTATGCCTTTCCAACCCAGCAAGCATCAACCTGGGCATTAGAATATCCACTTGACCTTTTTTTTCTTTTTTTTAATAACATCGTAACTTGATACAAAATCATTGTTCCCCTATTAAGGAAGGATGAAAGTAGGATCGTTTGGACGGGGCACCACAAGGGCGATCTTACCAAGGATTAAAATGAGAACTGATCAAAATAGAATACAACAATAGTAAATAATGTCCGGGCACCCCTACTGTGGGCGGATTGCTCGACATGATTAGGAAAATAATCAACAATTTGGTGAAAAACTTGTTATCACCCACGGTAACTCGTGCTATTATCGTACATTAACCAATAATTAACTAATCCCCGGTTAATTTTCAATTGGCGGAACCGGCCCTAGGACGACGCCACTAGGGAGTGACCTAGAACTAGAGTACAATAGACCCAAGACGCTGCGGATTCAGGAATCTAACCACGCAGCCGATGACAGGAAACCAATACATCATGTCCACATCGCATCGTACGGATCGGAACATCTGTTCGCCAGTCCTATTGCATGGAAGAGACGGTCGATCGGACCAGCAACCAATAGTTGTGGTCGTACTCCTTCATATGTGATGGCGTCGAGCGAGAGTTCCCCCATCACATAGCAGTACCGCGCGGGTGGTTCGAGCCTCCACATTGAATAGCACTGACATTAAGGGTCAGCATGTAAATCGGGTGATCGACTATGACACTAGTAATACGCGATGACGTATGACTCGGAAAATCCGATGATGTCTCCACAAATCTCCATACACAGAGATTCCCGCGAGCTTTTCCATGTTTCATAGCTTTATTTCTTGTCAAAAAAAGACAAAATGACATATTGACATGGTATTTATGTCGATACTGTAGACTTTTGAATCACGCAAGCTTAGAATAGAAGTCCAACCAGATATGTAACTGCAAACAAATATGTAAAAATGTTTGAATATAGGCTATAGGGGTCCATGCAATATAATATTAGATATTCAGACATTAAAAATATAAAATGAGTGTAAGAGTATTTATATAAACTTATTTACTAGCTGAGTCGGCAAGTGTTGTTCTGTCATTGAAGTGATTTGTAGTGAATGTTGGTTATTAATGTGAAAATAACGTGCCGGAAGGCGGATTAGCGTGTAGTGTCGCAAATGCTGGCGAGCGCGGCAGACCTTGAGTAACGCTGCCAATGTCATTGAACGACGTCATTACTGGTGTTGTCCTTGAAGTGCCAATTTTTGGGATATTGCTCATAGGAGAAAGCTTGGCGGAAGATCTCGTATCCTTTAGGACCTTTTACCAGCCCTATCGAATGTGCGTGAGGAATTTCACGGCACTCGGTCGAACCGTTTCGGAGGAGTTTATCCTCTAACATGTGACACAAGCTTTTTATATATAAGATATATCAGGCGAAGAAAGCACTGTAATGATGACTAGGATTAGCGTCGATGGATGATGAATGAATATGAACAAAATATCAGTTTATATGATGCGTGTTTCGATGATGATGTTTATTGTTTGCTCAACGGCCCCACCAACAGCTAGGTTATACGGGGGTACGAATGAGCTGGTGATTATGAAACTATGAAGTGATGATAAGTGAAAGGACTTTTACAATAACCCATGCCTTATAAGAGATTCGAACCCACCCCCAACGGTGACTTCAGTTTCTGAAGCGGTGCCTCAGCTGACTGAGCCAACGAGGGCGGCCTCAGAATAGGAACTAAAAGCAACCCTCAATGAATCTTGATAGTGAATTTTTTGAAGTGTGTAGAGTTAGTACATTTCACAGAAACATCCCTCTCATCTCACATATGTTGCGTTCTCCTAACGAAGAATATAATACATCAGGCCTGATATCTTGCTACTGTTCGAGGTGTCATGAAATATTTGGAAACGACAAACCAAATACGAAAACAAAAGCGTAATCGGTGATTGTTGACCGAGAGCGTGTCGAATCGTGTTCTGCTCGACTGAGTTGGCGCTCTTCGCCACGGGGCGCGCCACGATCGCCTCGCGTCCTCCGGGAACACCCGACTGTGGCCGATCTTAAACACACCAACGACAAGCACGGATGATTCAGGACTATGACGGCACTGTTCGGCTCGATCGACCGTCTCCTGGACGCGTTAGCCATGTCGACCGGGAGGTTCGAGCCGTCACACTGCGGGTACTGATGTCGAGAGGACGATGTCACGTGTCATGGTCATCACGTGACCTAGGGTAGAGGAATACGAAGCAGATAGTGGTGTGAAATGTGAGAGTATCAACACCCTTCGGTTTTCAAACTGTTAACTCGATTATCATGAAATTAGACAAGGAACTACAATAGAGGATACAGCTAGAGGAGAGAGAGAAACAGACATGGCATCGGTAGGGGGAAAAGGCGGCAATTCGGACCAAGTCCCAATTCATCGAAATCCCCGGTCGTCGACAGGTAGGATCATCGATCGAAATCCCGATTCAGTGAAATCCCGATTCGTAGACTGTCTCAACTCATAGAGTTCTCAACTCATCAAAGAAAAGTAAAGAAAAAGTAAAGAAAAATATGATATTTTACAGATTTTTCCCATTATTACTTGTAACCGAGGATTTTGCTTTTCACCACTGAAGGCAGGTTCCCACTTTTTTAATAAATCAGCTGCAACCTCCTTCAGCCTCACCAAGAAACACTTATTCACCTGTCCACTAATGCCCCGTGATGAACGATATCGCTGCGCACAGGAGTCCTCGGATTAACTGCATGCACTTCTCATCAGAAACCCGTTCTACGAGATGCATTTCGACTGTGTGACAAATATCCTCAAATCGCATCATATGTCATACTTTGTCTCAATTATACGCCAAGTGTGAGACTAACCGAGACACCCAGTAGTTCACACGAACTGGTGTGTCGGTCAATCAAAGACGGACGATCTTTCAGACGAACAGGTGTCTCGGTCAAGCCGAGACACCCAATCGTTCAGACGAATGGTGTGTCGGTCGAGCCGAGACACCCAATCGTTCAGACGAACAGGTGTCTCGGTCAAGCTGAGACACCCAATCGTTCAGACGAACAGGTGTGTCAGTCAAGCCGAGACACCCAATCGTCCAGACGAACTGGTGTGTCGGTCGAGCCGAGACAGCCAATCGTTCAGACGAACTGGTGTGTCGGTCGAGCCGAGACACCCAATCGTTCAGACGAACTGGTGTGTCGGTTAGGTGTGTCGGATGGTAAAATGAGATAAAACCAACACAGAATGACTAATTGATCGAATTAATGCCACGGTGGGCATGTCATTAAGGACCACTGGTGTGGATAAAGTCGACGATATGAAAACGTAGAAAACCTAATCGGTTAGACAGCGATTCTAGAAGCTGGAATAGATCACGAATGTATACGTTTGGGTCTAGATATATCTTATGTTTTTATTCACATCGAAGCTTGATACAAAATCATTGTCCTTTAATGAAGCTATGGATGAAAGTGGGATCATTTGGATGAAGCACCACAAGGGCGATCTTAGCAACTCATTTCAATTGTTTAAAAGCATTGAACTTGGATACCAGGACTGCGTCGACGCGCGTTAGACGTGCGTCTGCGCGTGCGTGTGCAGGACACGACGGCGTGGCCATACCTTTCCGCCGTATAGATAGATCAAAGTCTTTTAGTTCCATAAGTCCGGAACACATTGTAAGTATAAACCGTTTCAAACGTTTATACTTTGAAAGTTTTCGAAATCTGACCAGAAATTCTGAATTCTGATTGTCAAAAGCGCATCTACAAATTGACATGCTATAAAATATAATTATTTTCACATATCTGTGAATAATTGTTGAGAATTTTGATAGTTCGAATGATTACGTTTTTATCACTCCATTTATGAATATAATTTCAATGAATTTTTGTATCGCTCCTATTCTTTCATTCAATTATGTATTCGGAGAATTGAATTTTATTGAATAAATGAATTCAAATTGTATTCCATCCTATTCTCGATAGCCTTACGCGCGACGCCTCTGCTATGTCTCGTTGAACGCGAGATTTGTATCGCGACGCGCGAGATCAGACGACTCAAACCACGACACGATACGACAAGAAACGACAAGACAAAAGACACGATAAGACACCATACGCCACGACAAGACACGTTCCGCCACGACAAGACACGATACGACAATTGATACGATACGACAAGAACAAGACACGAAACGACAATTGACACGATACGGCAAGAAACGACAAGAAACGACAAGACAAAAGACACGATAAGACACCATACGCCACGACAAGACACGATACGCCACGACAAGACACGATACGACAATTGATACGATACGACAAGAACAAGACACGAAACGACAATTGACACGATACGACAAGAAACGACAAGAAACGACAAGACAAAGACACGATAAGACACCATACGCCACGACAAGACACGATACGCCACGACAAGACACGATACGACAATTGATACGATACGACAAGAACAAGACACGAAACGACAATTGACACGATACGGCAAGAAACGACAAGACACGACAAGACAAAAGACACGATAAGACACCATACGCCACGACAAAACACGATACGCCACGACAAGACACGATACGACAATTGATACGATACGACAAGAACAAGACACGAAACGACAATTGACACGATACGACAAGAAACGACAAGAAACGACAAGACAAAAGACACGATAAGACACCATACGCCACGACAAGACACGATACGCCACGACAAGACACGATACGACAATTGATACGATACGACAAGAACAAGACACGAAACGACAATTGACACGATACGGCAAGAAACGACAAGACACGACAAGACAAAAGACACGATAAGACACCATACGCCACGACAAGACACGTTCCGCCACGACAAGACACGATACGACAATTGATACGATACGACAAGAACAAGACACGAAACGACAATTGACACGATACGACAAGAAACGACAAGAAACGACAAGACAAAAGACACGATAAGACACCATACGCCACGACAAGACACGATACGCCACGACAAGACACGATACGACAATTGATACGATACGACAAGAACAAGACACGAAACGACAATTGACACGATACGACAAGAAACGACAAGAAACGACAAGACAAAAGACACGATAAGACACCATACGCCACGACAAGACACGATACGCCACGACAAGACACGATACGACAATTGATACGATACGACAAGAACAAGACACGAAACGACAATTGACACGATACGGCAAGAAACGACAAGACACGACAAGACAAAAGACACGATAAGACACCATACGCCACGACAAAACACGATACGTCACGACAAGACACGATACGCCACGACAAGACACGATACGATAATTGATACGATACGACAAGAACAAGACACGGAACGACAATTGACACGATACGACAAGAACAAGACACGAGACACGACACGACAAGACACGACAGACAAGACGGCGTGAATGCCGCGGATTACCAGCCGACACAAAACTAACCGAACATCCGACAGAATGCAAATCACATTCAACTCGTTTTATTCCCTTCAACTTCGTAATAATCCCTTTTAAATGGCAGTTACATATTAATAAGCCGGGCCCAGGTTTTTGTAGCCGTTCGTTATTCAACTGGCTTAACAGTCAGAATGTATGAGTTTAAACATGGTTTTATTCTTTACTCGTACAGATTATAAGTCTTGTATAATAGATGTTATACGCGGATAAAAGAGTTTTCAGAATGTAGATTAGGAAAGAATAATGGGAACGGTATTCACGCCGCCATCTCAAGTATTGTTCCTTATTGCTCGTACAATATTATTATGAATATCGTTTTGAGCACGATTCCGCCACTACACTGCCAGTGCCAGTTACACTGCCAGGTTATTCGGCACCTTATGATATTATGAACAGCATAATTAATATTACGACGTTCAGTAGGAAAATAAATCAAAAAAATTACGATATGTAAAATTTGAATGATTCGGAGTATCGACTGATTCAATTCATAAATCATCTAACTCAGCAATATTTTGACTCCTATATAGATAGAGGAAAAAGCCGCCTCGGTGGTTCAGTCAATTATCGCTGGCGGTACTAACTGAAGTCACCGTTGGGCGTGGGTTCGAGTCCCGCATAAGGCATGGGTTTTTGTATAAGACCTTTCATCTATCATCACTTCAACGTTTCATTATCATCCGCTCATTCGTACCCCCGTATAACCTAGCTGTTGGGGGGGTCGTTAAGCAACATTGAAAAAAAAAGATAGAGGAAAATAAAAATATGTCATGTGATATATCCCCGGATCGAGTCTATGTTTGAATTTTCACCATCCTTCCCCATTATCCTTCCCATTACCCAAAAAACCTTTATCTCATTATCCCATCATCTCACTAATCATTCATCCGACGCCAATACATCTTCGCCATGATTACAGAGCTTAGTTAAACCCGATATAACAATAAGTAACACCGTAATACTGATGTTGTTAAAGTGACAGACGTCAACAGGTATGTAGCACCGCATGCAGCTATATAATCAACACTTGGCTCTGATTAAGTCGTCCAACGAGCTACTAGCCGTATTTGGAGCGAAAAACTCTCGAGCAACCAAACTGTCTTGCGTAACCGTTCACTTGCTGGACATTGCGTTACAATCAACAAACTGATAATCATTTCGAATAGTTGTGGTGAAAAGGCTTCTCATTGAGTTATATATTGTTATATCGATTACACTTGATAAAGTTATACAATTCAAGAATGTAGGCCTACTTTTTGAACCATCTGGAATTATTTTCCTCATATATATTTTTTTTTTTCAATTTTTCAATGTGTTGCATCGAAATAAATCGTTTCCTTTGGAATGGTGAGGTTACCATTGTGGTGCCATGTCCGAAAAATCCTACCTTGTCACCTAAAGCCTTGATTTGGGACAACGACTTGATAGTGAATTTGATATATATATATATATGGGAATATATAAATTAACCTGACATAATTGTCTTATCTCTCAAGAATATCAAGTCTACTCGACTTGCAGTGGGTTAACAATGTCTGGAAAAGTACAACAGGTTGTGGTAAAAACACTTGCTGTATGAAATCCTTGCATAACCCACCAAAACACTCTCTCCCTAATCAACACACTAGAGCAGGACGAGCGGCCGTCTCGCTGTATCCTGCACCACGGTAGGTCGTTAGTGTCGAGCATTCACCTGGAACACACTTCCTAGTGTTGACCATATTCGGCAATCCAGTTCAAACACTTGCAATATATCGCGTATCTTATGGGCTTCCTACGAGATACCGGGGCTTTAATCAAGCAACTAGTTGTTAACGCAGGGACGTCATTAGGATTTGTGTATTGGGGGGGGGGGGGGGGGCGCAGGTCGGGCACTAGACGCGTGCTAAAATGGGGTCTGGAGCCCCACAGTGAACCATTTTTGAAGTGATTTTGTCGATTAACAAGCAATTTTGGAGGCAGATAATTGAATCATAGATATTTTCGAAGTTATTTTCAATAATTGAATCATGCAGACTTTTTAGCCATTTTGCGATTTACCCCTCCCCATCAGAGCCCCACAGGGAATTTGTTGAAATATGGTATTTTTCAAGTGATTGTGGCGATCTACAAGCAGTTTTGGAGGGTAATAGTAGAACCATTATGGACATTTCCGAAGTTATTTTCAATCAATATGTTAGCATTCTGGACATTTTGAAGTTATTTTCGTGATTTTTTTGTAGAAGGATGAATTATTGGTGGGACGCAAATGACGATTGGTGGGGCACGCGCCTCACCTTGGACCCCCTAACGACGTCCCTGGCCCGGATCTGATGTCAGGTTCTCTCGCGAGAGCCAAACCGCGATCGGCCGAAGTTGCAAAAATCAATGGTCTAACTTAGGTTAAGAGCGATAATGGGAGAACGGCGAGTCGGATCGAGACCGGATTGGTACCAGGAGATAGGTATTGGCGAGACGAACATTACGTCGTTACACCCATCTCGTTGTGAATCTCCGTTCCTGCGCGGCGGCAGAAACAAACATTTTACATTGTTTCCCAATAGCGACATTTGATACGCGATTGCCGGAGAACGAATCGTTGGATCGACACCGGTCAACGGTGACTGATAGAGGTCCACTGAATACACCTTCCCGTCCAAACCACGACGAATTCTGGCAGGATGGTCGACCATGGTTCTCCTGAATGACAGTTGGGTGCGCTAGCAACTGATCCCCCTCCCGTGGCAGGGTGGTCGACCACGGCGGGAATCGAGCCCCGGTCTCCTGAATGACAGTTGGGTGCGCTAGCAATCAATCCACCCGTCAACAGCAGCTGTATCATAAGCACCCCGTCTAGTCCCCTTATGGTATACCTGGCCCACGACATATGAAGGCTCGCACACCCGCGCGGCCAACGGTGTGAAATACACGAGACGGTCAATCGGAACCTTCATCTCTCAAACACACCAGTTTCTCTGTTACGTCCAAGAGATCGTTATCACAGAACACAACTGGAGCACATGGCAGTCAGGTGACAGGTCGAGACAGCCGGCCGGTGAGGTTGCAGGGCGGAGGAGACGGTCGACCGGGCCGGAGCGAGGAGACGCGGGGAAAGTCATGCGTTGCTTCGGGCTGACAGTGCATTGAGCTCTCCGTATAGCTAGCTCTGTTGCATCATGTTATTATCTACCAGACATGATACGAGAAGTGTATTGTTGAGACGTTGGGACAACGCTGTACTTGTAGACTGTGAGGGCTGAACGATCATGCAGATTCGAAGTCTTTAGGCCTTATAGGCCTATATTGCAATAGTTGACAAATTGTATTCTTACGATAGAATAGATTTTGTTTCGAACACTCTGATATTTGTATCCACCCCCCCCCCCCCCCCCCACCCCCCTATCATATCGGTAGTGATTTACTTACAACTTTCAGCGAATTGGGTGAAGCAGTGAAGAACGAGATCTAGGATACAAGTATCTATGTATCTTACTTCATCTCCTGCAGGCAGTGTATACCTTTTGTATATATGATGCAATGCTGTACGTAATACGTATGCCATCACGCACCAAGTGTGCTGTACTAGTTAAAAATGCATGTCATCTAAAAGATTAGTCAATTTCAATCTGAATTTGGTAAAATTTAGACATAGGCCTACACGCAATCATCGAAAAATTCAACAGGCTTCATATATTTGAAAAAGTCCACTCCACTCGGATGAATTGGGCCTCTTACATAAACAATTCCCGTGAATGTTTATAAAAAAAATTGTAAATATGAATGCACGAGTAACTATTGTTCCATTAGCAAAACACAATCGAGTGACACAAGATTAACTAGTATTTAATATTAAAACTATCTAAAAAGTGAGTCTGCATTATTAAGAATTTCACTTTCATACACCGTGATTAGCCAAGACACGTGTTAGCATGTGTAACCGCACTTAGCGCACTTATCAAGTGTACTCTGTCGCTCGCAAGCTTTTAGGCAGAGACTCAGTACACAATACGTCAGTGAAGATGTGAGGTAGGCATTTAGGTCGCACCACTAGAATATAGGCCTGAGTGTGAACATATTTGGTGAAATCTTTAAAAGTATAATGACGGGGCAGAAATTGTTTACGAGAAGGTAACATGAATTAATAATGTGGGATACAGAGGAGCGTTGTGAACCAATTTCAAATTCTGCACCGAATTATAAGTAGAAGTTTTCTTAGTTTTCTAGTGAAATAATCTCTTATTATGAAATCTTCTTTATAGCATATGACAATCCTATAATACCACCATAGGATTATAATGTTATGATTTAAAAATTGGAGCTTTACTTCCAAATAGGCCGAAATCAGGACAAAGTTTTGTCGCTAAAAAGAACACAGTGAGATTATACTTACGAGAAGAAACAACATTGTCCCTCATGACGTTCATCATTCATCAACGCCAATAGATCTAGCTTAACCTCATTATGGTGCATCGTTAAAAACAATCTAATATTTTTGAAAACTGGGAAAAAATTGAGTAATAAAGGTCTACCTCATCATCCATAGCCTCAATAGGGATACAATTAACTTCAAACGTCTTTGGTTCAACTAAAAATAATTTTATTAAAGAACATCACAACCCTGAATCTAGATTCAACGAATGATGAAGATATTCATTGATCTAATTCTAGAGACAACTAGAAATCATCATCTCAATTTTAGAAATTAGAATTTACTCATCTGTCCTCTAGGACCCGGCCCTTTTACTGAGTTGTGACGTAGACATTACTCGTTTCTGTTTCTACACAGAATCGGTGATGCCTACGTCATGACTCAGAATAGGGACAGGTCCTGGAAAACAAATGAATTGTTTATAATTTCCAAAATTGAGATGATGATGTCTAGATTTCTCTACAATTAGGCGAATAAATATCATCACAATTCATTGAAATTTAGTTTTGAAGTTGTTATATCCTCCAAAAATAATTCCGATATTTGAGGGAACCAAGAATATATCTATTTAATGTGCAGCCTCTACCGCTAAAACAATAGGCCCACGCAGAGACAACGAAATGTCGCAACAAGTCGGTCGACCTGCTTACCGAGACGATAACCATCTGAATCACAGGTAAAATGTCGCAAGTCGACCCAAGCGAGATAAGAACAGTCTATTAATTAAGGTTATAGCCATTAGACCAGTGCTAATCAGATAGCAGGCTGCGATATGTGAGTGAACGGCCAAGTCTGTTAGGAAAGATCCGGCAGAACTTTGTACCCAGCATTGTTACTTGACGAGAGAATGTAAACAGGTAAAGTAGCGGCCTACCTGAATACGCAATATGCAACTAGTCAAGGTGTAATCAGATTTAATTGACATATTTATACGATTGGAAAATCTCCAAATTATCGGTTTAGTTTTTATAATGAGTAATCTATAACTGCTGTTGATGGAAATTAGTGAACGTTGCCCAAGAGACAATTAGTTCGAAGTGGAAGATGTCAACATTCGTGTGTTTGGTTCACCGATGATTTTTACCTACAGTGGTGGTGTCCGGAATATCACGAAAACAGTTTCTATAACGTGTTCCGACTTTTGGAAACTTAAAGGCTTTCATCTGCAGCTATAGTATGGTCACAGACAGCGCAGTTCTGTTGTCAAAGTTAATTGTTTTTTCATTTTGAATAACTAGGAAAGCGCGTTATGTGTTTCCGCGTTGATGGATGAGCTGATAAGAATGATATTGAATTCTTTCAAACCTTCCAGTGAGCAAAAAATAATTTTATAAATGATAAATTGAGATGAATTGATTGGGTATATTTTTGGATATAAATTGCACCAATATTCTAATATCGGTTGATGTATAAGCATCAACATTTTTTCTTCTTATCTACAGCACCTAGAAGTTATATCAAGTTGATGTATATTTGGTAATATCTCGATAGCTCAAAGAGAGAGAAGCAGACCAGCAATCTGAAGGTCCCAGGTTCGAGTCCCGGTCGGGACGTATATTTTATAACATGGCTAAATTCAACATATCTCGATATTGGATCGTATTCAAGAAGTTATATGTACATATATATATATATATATATATATATATATGTGTGTGTGTTTCCCAGAATTGGGCGAGGTGTCAAACCGAGAAAGGACGAGAATTTATCGGTTTATTTAAGAGAACAAATTTCTACCGTCGATATGGAGCGACACATAAACGAATGAATGGAGAAAGTTGACGTTTACAAAACGAATTGTGTTTATTCGGTTTTTATGTTGATTCCTAAAACCTACAATAAAAACTGAATGCTGTTGATAGCTGTTACAGAATGCATTTCCTAACGGCGAAGGTTATTGTTGTCAACCCATGAACACAATCTATAATCAAATAGTTGTAACTTATTGTCATGGATTTACCATACAATGAGGAAAGTAAATGTGTTTTGAACTATTTTCATTCTCAAATCAAAATCACCGATACAAAGAGAGAGAAAATAATATCTGTATATGTATTCTAATGATAGTTGCGGGGATAGATAGACAATTATAATCATACTTTAAAAAACTATATTTTCAATAATGGGCATATTTGAGAGCAAAACTTGCAGTTATACTCACAATATGTGCTCTAAAATAGCTGTTACAGAATAAGGACAGTGTACTTTTAACAATGACTTTCATCAAGAAATATAACAAATTGTTGACAAATTATGCTTTCAACTAATCGTTTGTCATACCGTTCAATAGGATGCTTGGGTGGTATGATTTGCAAGAACGAAACCATGCACATGCCTGGACTCGAACCCACGCCCAACAGTAACTTTACTTTCTAAAGCGATGGCCAAGGTGACTGAGCTAAGGAGGGCGGCAGTGCCGACTGGCAGAATTGCATCACACGACTAGGAGATTTCAGGCGTCCCCAGTCTCCATAGGGCTAAGAGTTCCCGCCAGGTCATTTCACAGATGCAAGTAATCATAAAACTTGAAACGTGCAAGATGAACAATTAATAAATAGGCCTATACACATCAAAGATGCAGACAATATTTGTCGACAATGCTAATCCACCTGTTGCCCACTGTATTCCAGATGACCTGATGTCGTTTGGACAGTGCAGCGAACAAGGACAAGTAGGATCATGCTACTCAGGACGGCGACCAAGGACGCAGGATCGTGCTAAGCAGGACAGCTAAGCAGAAACAGGACAATGAAGGACGCAGGATCAAGCTCCGCAGTGCAAGGAACGAGGACGCAGGATCGTGCTAAGCAGGACAGCTAAGCAGAAACAGGACAATGAAGGACGCAGGATCAAGCTCCGCAGTGCAAGGAACGAGGACGGAGGATCGTGCTAAGCAGGACAGCTAAGCAGAAACAGGGCAATGAAGGACGCAGGATCATGCTACTAAGGACGACGACCAAGGACGGAGGATCGTGCTAAGCAGGACAGCTAAGCAGAAACAGGACAATGAAGAACGCACGATCGAGCTACGCAGTGCAAGGCACGAGGACGCAGGATCGTACTAAGCAGGACAAGGCCGAGGACGCAGGTCGTCTAAGCAGGGCGCAAGCAAAAAAAGGACAATTAAAAACCAATAAGCTACGCAGAGCAAGAACAGGACGGAGGATCGTGCTAAGCAGACAGCTAAACAAAAAAAGGACAATGGAGGCCATTCACTCCGAGTGCAAAACAGGACCCCGGGGTCTTTCTACCAGTGCAAAAGATATATATGCAACAAGGGACGCGAACAAGACCAGGGTCGTAATACCATGCAAGACGAGGACGCAGGACGTACTACCATGCAAAGGGAAAGACGCAGATCGTACTACCCTGCAAGGAAAGGACGGAGTCGTACTTCCAGGCCCGCTAAGCAAAACGGACAATGGGGGAGCGGGCCTCACGCAGCACGAACAAGAAGGCACGACTAGATTTTAGATCGAATGCGCCTGATGAATGCACAATCGTATGCTGTGAGAGTACCCCTCCTCTTGGGAAAACCCCGCATGCCCCGATTGCTCCCCCCTAGCCGTGTGAAGAAACTCATCTAGATTCGCACACGCGATAAAACGTCATGTGCTTCGCTTAACGACCCCACCAACAGTTGGGTTGTTGGGGGGTATGAAGAACGGGTGATAGCGGAACTATAGAATGGTGACGAGTTGAAAGACGTTGAATAAAACACGTGCCTTATGCAGGACTCGAACCCACGCCCAAGAGTGACTTCTCTTTCTGAAGTTATGTCTCATTGACTCTGGTTTCGGAGGGCGGCTTGATAAAGGTACATTTCAAAATCATTTCAAAATGAATACAAGTGAAATATACGGATTATCATTTGTTTGGCGACCCCACTAACATTGACGTTATTTGGGAGTACGAATGAGTGGATGATGAATCAATGGTGTATACAAAAACTAGTGCCCCAAGATGCATCATTGACACCCCGACCAGAATTGAGTTCCCAAAACAAAGTTTTGGGAGACAAGAAAAAAAAATTGAGAGGGGGAAAAATGTAGAAACTAAAGATTGGATTAGGTGGTCATTAAAATGTATTGAAATAACTAAATGAATAGAATAGATGAAAAATTGATAACGAAAAGTTATTGAAAATTTGATTGAAACATTTTCCCCCCAAAATGGCAATTTGTACAGTAGGCCTACATACATTTATATAACATATATTTCAATTAGTTATGTTCCTAAAATGATTCGGAATGATAGTGATAGAAAGAAAGAGAGGAGATAGACAGAGAGAGAGAGCGAGATAGAGATGAAGAGAGAGAGAGAGAGAGAGAGAGAGAGAAAGAGAGAAAGAGAGAGCGAGAGAGAGAGAGAGAGAGAGAGAGAGAAAGAGAGAGAGATTGATTATTAATGAGACGAGCTCGTGATGTCGGACAGAGGTGAGAGTTAACGAGTTAACAGCAGTAGACGAGATGTGATTGCACTGCATGGAACTGGAGTACGATCTCCGCCCATCTGCCAGCATTACCGACCGGGGGTGTCGGTCCAGCAGTGACGTCAGAGGGTGGTGGAGATGGCATGCACAAGTGAGAGTGTGTCGTGACGGATCGTGTGGAAATGCTGATGCAAGAGAACCGAAATAACCATTTAGATCAGCTGGTCTTGCAATAGGGCAAGACCTGGAATATATATATGATGCATCGGCGTTCGAATTTATATTGATATGCATTCGTCACTGTCACTTGACAATTTCAGGTTTCTCCCTCCCATGAAGTACTGAGAAACTGAAAACAAAATATAATGAATCGGAGAATCAATTCTTAAAACAATTATTAGGTCCAGCTTTCAAATGTACATTGAAATAATTTTTAATAGAAAGAATGATATTATTATACTGTAAACGTTTATTCAACAGATATATAATTTTGATAATTATACAATGTCACACAAGCATACTCCATATCACTCATCTCACAGCACACGTGGTTTTCCAAGTAATCAACAAGTACGACATAGTTTCAAGAAATGCGTTTATTGCTATAACTCCAAGGCGGGGTGTAATAAGTTCCACAAGGCGTAGTCCTCTAGGACACAATCGGTGGGCTGTTGCATGACATTCTACTGCCGCGCAGTTGGCACCATTGTCATACAGCATCTCTCTCCCTCTCATTGTCATATCACATCGCTCTCTCTCTCTCCCTCTCATGCACTCGGGCTAATGATAGCACAGCGCGCGCCGTGAGGTAAGTACCGTTGCCAATCGACAGATAGCAGTCAGATAGGTCAGAGGTCACACGGTAAACACTTCTAACAAGGGTCATTAGAGCATAATTGATGTCAACTAGCGACAATGTCGAGCAGAAAGGCTATTGCACATATATAAATGTAGGTACATTTCATTCACTTTATTTAATGATATAAAATATAATACATACCTAGTAATAACATATATTTGATATTACAATATAAGTTATGATATAATAAACTTGGATACTTGATTTCAATAATATTACTACTGTAATAAAATAATAATATAAATACTTCGATGTTGCTACATATTATTTTTGAGAAGTGATAATAAAAAGAAGCTAACAGAACCTACTACTTTTTTTTTCTAGATTTGGAGTCCACAAAAACGTACTTGTTAGTATAGCTTATAGAAAGGCCGATCTCACCGTAAATACAACATTCAATAATACGAACAATTAATTATATAGAAGGCTATGGGATATATTTTGTATACGATAATTTCAATTTCAATATTGTTCAGTAAGGATAACATGGGAGCTGCATGGTATATAATTTAAAAAAAATCAGTTTGGGTGGAGTTGGCAGAACTGGTTGTACTCTGATGGTCATCATTAGTCACCGAGAGCATAATATCACCCAAACTTTATGATCCACTGCAAACTTGATATTGTTTGTGCTTTCCAATCAAACATCTCACAATATCTCCATGCAGCTGTTTGTTATCATCTCGCATACAAAATAACAAATACCAGTCGGAAGGAAATATATTCACCTAAAAACGTCATCTTCGGAACCAATGTCAATTAAACGTAAAAAAAACTTCTGCTATCCAAAGTCATAAGAAAAACGCACTCAGACGAAGAGATCATTAAACCAGACATGAGAAACAGATTGCACAATAGAAAATATCTGCAAAAACCAATTAAAAAATACTCATAGTTTCACTGTTTTTTACCTAAAAACCACCATTATAATTTATCATGTCCAGCCCCTATAACTATCTCTAACATAACAAGAAACCAAACTAGATTTTATGAGCAATAATTACATGCCCTATAATTAGTACCATTCTTGAAACGTTGGTAAGCCGTAACGTAACTGCCTATTAAAGCTGGTGTAATCCGTGGAAAGTAGGAATTTCCTCTACTATACCGGGTAGTGGTAAGTGGTGGGTTAGAGAAGGAAAAGAACCATAAAACTACGAGTTAATGGTAATCTTTAGGATAGGGCTTGTTCAGATCGACGACTCGGGTGCATTGTTACCAACCAAACCAACACAAATCTAGTCACTATACATTGTTGTATGGTCAAGATGAATTTGAATTTGGACTTTGAGTTTATAAAGAAAGATCGAAATTCTATATTTCAACTTTCAATCAGATTCCTTTACCTGTGCAATGAGCATGGAATAGAGCTGCACTCTATACATACATACTACAATACATATGAATAGAAATTTTTTCCAAATGTTCTACAAAAAAAAGTGTATGTGAAATATCATACAATTATTATTTATATCATACAATATTTTTTTTTTTTTTATAAATTATTGATATTGAAAACCGAAATAACAATGTCAATAACAAGTAACAAAAAGTCAATAAGAATGTCAATTACAATAATGAATATCCACTAAACTTCCAATGAGACAGCAGAATGGTTAAGCCCTACAGACCAGGTCCCAAGTGGGTTAACAGTGCCGACACAGTGACGTCAGTGAGTCGCATTATTCCATCAGATTACCGCACCTGCGCAAAAGCCGTGTCACCCGCCGGGACACCCGACCTACCACGCGGCGAGCGACCGTCCCGCGTGGAGACACCAACGCCCGGGCGGAACACGAACCCTGTTAATGCGACTTTAATTGTACACCGAGTTTATAATAAGTTTGGGATGGTTGATAATAAAAGTAAGACGGAAATAATATCAGGAGTCGAAAGTTATTTTTATGACTGGGTTTGTATGTATTAATGCGTAGTTTTATTACACATGAAATGCGTTATCTTGATGGTGATACAGACCCTTTCATCAAGTAGGCTTGGCTCGAGTTACAGTTGCCATTGTTTCATGGACGTGTAAACAATCGAGGTAGCCATGGAAACCAAACAAGAGAACCAATGAACGTTCGAGATATTTCTATACGCTAGGCATAATGATTTTTTTTTTTTTTTTTATCAACATCGAAACTTGATACAAAATCATTGTTCCCCTATTAAGGCTAAGGATGAGAGTAGGATCGTTTGGACGGGGCACCACAAGGGCGATCTTACCACCCCATTTTATTATTATTTTAAATAAAAGCCATGAACTTTGACACCAGGTCCACGCTGTCTGTGACCACACTTCTTCGCCACAGATAAAAGTCTTCAGTTCTCGAAAGTCCGGAACACAATATAAACTGTTTTTGCGATATATCCGGACACTACCAACATTGGTATCAGGAATAATCCAACCACACGAATGTTAATATTTTTCACTTTGAACTAAGATGTGAACTAAATTTTGAAAAATTGAAACGGTTTCCATTATAAATGTCTTGATTGGTTGATGTTGTATTGAGACGTGCAACAAATATCTAGATAGCTGTTTGGGTGATAATATAAGCTCGGCGACCATGGTGACCATCAGAAGACTACCAATAGCCAGCTTCCAGTATCACCTAAACTAAGTTATTGCATTAGTTGTACCATAAAACGTATTCAAGGGCTGAGCGCATAGATCCGCGCTACGCTTCATGACTTAAAATTTTAGAATCCTATGTGAAGAGTTTTAGCCAGGGGCTATGGGACAGGATGTGTACCGATATTGGGAACTCTTTTCATTCTATTTCTACGCTACTTCCTTGTCCGTTTTTGAAAGAATGGCGAAGTGTTTCCCAGTTCTGACTAAAGTCACTGGATCCAATCAAGTGCTGGTAACACTCGAAACCTTCTACAATTCAATTGAGAAGAACACTGTTGACTTGCCAGAACTAATAATACGAAATATACAAGATGTAGAAACTTTCATTTACATTCTTCATTATATTTGAAGAGAATGAATTGTTTTTTTTTTCAAATGTATCATTTGAATAATTATTATTATTATCTTCGGAATGTTTCATCACAAACTATCATTTCGAAACTTCAATATATAATTATGGAGAATGAGGGAACGATTCTGCGCCGACCTGTTGCACAATGAATCATCCGCTCATCCCGCGAATTATCCTCTCATCCCGTGTTCTGCCCGTCAGCTAGAAACTGAACCGAACGATTTGACAGATAATTGGCAGACATTTGACAGGCGTCCTCCGCAGGCAGCCAACCCAACAAGCGATTATAGCTGCCAGCTAAACAAACATTCACAGACATTCCGCAATTACAGCCGTTCTGGCGCAATCAGTCTGACGCATGCGCAATTACCACGTCACGTGTCATCGGTGACGTCAGCATTCGGTGCACCTGAAGAACGTATACCGGAATCGAGTCGATTGTGTGACATGGTTTGGGTAAGCTCAACTGGAACCTAACCACATTTTACAACCATCCATTGAAAAATACTCTGAACTCTGAAGCCATGTCACAAGAGACAAGACCGAGGCGACTTGATTCCGGAATACGCTCTTCAGCGTTCAACATTTCGGGAAGAATTTGGTATCGGTTTTATCGATCTTCAGCACGGTTGTTTTCAGAAAAAAAAAAAAATCGAGTTATTTTATTTGAGTACATTCAAATAACAATGTCGTGCAGGAAGGCGATTTTGACACAAATTTTGAAATATTTGGGTGACTTTCAAACTATCAGCCTTGCCACACTGACGCTTAACAACTTGAGATTGTTGGGAGTATTGCCATAGAACGACCCCACCAGCAGCTAGGCTATTTGGGGGTAGGGCCTCTACACGAATGAGCCGGTAACACATGAATGATGCTTACAAACGTTTATAAAATGCTACTAAACAGAAACCACACTCACTATAACATCATTTTTTCATTTACATCGACATTTTGATAAGCAATCATTGTTTCCCAATTGAGGCTAAGGATGAATTAACAATATACCGTTTTGAAGCGGCACCTTTTGGTAGTTTCATGACTTCGAGGAGGTTTTGCCAACAATATAAATAACTAGCTGACTCGGCAAACGTTGTTCTGCCATCGAAGTGATTTGCAGTGAAATGTTGGTTGTTACGCTATCTAGCGCAAATGGTGAGTAACGTTGAGTAACATTGAGCAACGCCGTCAATGCCAGTGAACAACGCCATTACTGGTGTTGTCCTTGAAGTGCCAATTTTTGGATATTGCTCATAGGAGAAAGCTTGGCGGAAGATCTCGTATACTTTAGGACCTTCTACCAGCCCTATCGAATGTGCGTGAGGAATTTCACGACACTCGGTCGAGCCGTTTAGGAGGAGTTCATCCTCTACATGTGACACAAGCTTTTATATATAAGATTAAATCCTCCTAGCTTATGACGGGTAACGAACCCCGGTCTCCTGAATGCAGGTTCAGACTCATCCACAAATTCCAAGCAGTATACTCATTTAAATAGCACGATGCTGAAGAAGTGTACACCACACATAATGGACGTTCAGACGTAATGCCTCTTTTTGTCTGCAGGTATTCACGGCTAATGTCCCTTCAGAGATCTGCTCCTCTCTCCTCCTGATGATCTGTCCACTCTCATCACGGCTCGGTCCGAACACCCGCGCTACATCACATCGATCAGGGGTTCCACACGATCGATATCTCGAAACACCATCACAATACTGACCTCGACGTTTTCATTCACAGAAAAAAAACGAGAAAACACTTTTCTTAAATCATCAGAGCGTATCTTTGTATCGTTATTTACCATTTTCTGAGATCGCTTTGTGTTTACTATTTTATAGAGATATCGATTACACATAAGGTGTGTCCGCCATTTCACTCGATCGTATTTTAAATCGAGAAAAAAAAATGATTTAAATTGAAAGGTTTTCGTGCATTGGGTAATATGCATACAATACAATGCACTTGTCTGTATAGGCGTGTTGCCGTTTCTATTGTCTCACTGAAAAATGTGCCAATTCCCTGATTCACGAATCAAGCTGGGCTCTGAAAGAAAACGGATTTATTAAATTATGTATCCGTGAGATGACAGTAACTTTCTATTATGAATAGAAGATTTTCAGGGGATATTTCGATTTGTCAATGGACCAAATTATTAGCGGTTGGAATAATTTTGAAGATAAGAATTTTAAGAAATTGCAAAAATAATTACGGAAATGAAGCATATACTTAGAAACGATTAATGTATGCAATGATTCAGACATGTGAATTAAATTAATGTAGAATGAGATTGTGAAAATGATTGAGTATGAGTAACATTGTACGTTGTCCTTCGAATATTTTACCTTCCATTCGATAATAATGACTTTGTGACGAATTTTCGATGTTTTCAAAAGTAAAAACGGATTGTGAATATTTTAAAAATTGAAAGTGTAGACTGGATTAGGGTATAAACTTACACAACGTTCCATCCGGACATTCATAAAGTATTAAATAAAACATCGTCACCAAGTTTAATATCTCATCCACATTTCTGCTAATAAATATCTTCTGCCTCATGCACTCTCTGACGTAAACAACAGTACTCGAAGCGCAATATCTGGAAGCCGTTTGATGAATAATTCAACGCACACCGTAACTAAATGTTGTCGATTCGCGCAGTTGTCGAATCAAACGGAATTGCTAATCAAATGAACGAATCCGGCCGGAATGAGTGTGTTAATCCGCCCACTTTGTTTCTTGACACAAACGGCATGAGGCATGAGGCGAGAGGGTTGAAGCCGCAATGCCAGATGGGGTTACGCTTGTGGCGGGGGTGGGGGGGGGGGGGGGGGGGGGGGTTGACCAACACTGCTCTAACCGGTGCTGTTATCACTATGGTTACGAATGGTGTTTGTTTTCGATAGCTCTCAGAATAAGGCCTAGGCCTAACACAAATGTCAACGTTATTTTCATTTTTTTAATAACATCGAAACTTGATACAAAATCATTATTCCCCTATCAAGACTAAGGATGAAAGTAGGATCGTTTGGACGGGACACCACAAGGGTGATCTTACCACCCCATTTTATTATTATTTCAAATTGAAAGCAATGAACTTTGACACCAGGTCTACGCTGTCTGTGACCACACTTCTTCGCCGCAGATAAAAGTCTTCAGTTGCCAACGTTATAGCTGAAGACTTTTATATCTGAGGTGAAAAAGTATATAGTCACAGACAGTGCAGTCCTGGTGTGAAAGTGCATTGATTTTTCATTTGAAATGATTAAAATGGGGTGGTAAGATCGCCCTTGTGGTGCCCCGTCCAAACGATCCTACTTTCATTATTTGGTATAAACAAGACCCAGATCAGCTTTGACAGGGTTTATCTTTTTAAAAAAGTGTAACTGAACGATATAATACCATAGAGTATCAGACAAAACAACGTCTAATTAATTAATTATCCTTGGTTTCTGTGATTCTGTCTTTCCTCTGCAGAACACAGCAACGTGTCTGCTATCCGTTAGCCGCTTGCATGTATTGCTATAGCACATCGTCTTGTCGAGAGCAACGCGAGAAACTAGACACGAGGTATGCACATTTGTTCTGATATCACAGAATAATGGAAACTAGATTTACCATAACCAAGTAGGTTGTGGATGCGAGGAAAACGCAGCATATGCGTTGTGAGAGGAGCGAGCGAGTCTCAATAGGGCAAAAATGTACCACCAGGGTGATTGCACAGCGATGAATGATCATATAAAACAATTAAACAGAATATAATTTGAAAAGATCACAAATAGATCACAAGATGCAGACCAAAATTGTCGAAAAAGCTGAAAAGTCATTTTTTTATGCGCATATATACACGTATATGTGTGTATATAGAGCTCGTCTGACATCGGTTGATTGGCTTACGATAATAATAACTAAAATTCAGTGTTTGAACACACAAGACTCGATTTTGGGAATGATATATTATCGAATATATGATATATATATTTTATTAATTTCGAATGAAGTTATACATATTAATTAATTAATGACACATATATATATATATATATATATATATATATATATATATATATATATATAATATACATAAATATATATAATTATATATTATATATATAATATATATATATATATATATATATATATATAATATATATATATATATATTTTATTAATTAATTAATATGTATAACTTCATTCGAAGTCAATAAGTGGGACTGGAATTCTCGGGTTTCCCTCAGTCATACTGAAGAAGGTTACGTCTGACCGTACATTTGGACTCACACGAGTTTCCTCTCATTTCTCGTTTCCGATCCCACAGATTAATCAATTCCCACATTTTCCAATCGAAAATACCAAGACATCCCATTTGAAATCGCAGCTCTACCAGTTGGGCTAATCGTGGTCGCGAGTCTCGGCGGATCGATCGATCAATGAGAGCTGCGAGTCATCTCCTGTGAGGTCGTTGCTTTCAACACTTCGAGCCAGATTACAGGTTGGAGTGGGGGGGGGGGGGGGGGGGGGGGGGGGGGAGGGGGGGGGGAGGGGGGGAATCACATAGTTGCTATTAACCATCAGATGCTCGCCGAGAGAAGGAAAACAAACGAGCAGACAAATATTACAACGTCTTGTTTTCTATATTTATGATGATTTGTCTTTTTATGATGATATTATTATAATAATTTTAGTCTACAGTTGTTACAAGTCATGCAAGCAGCCCTAGTGATGGCTGACATTGAAATATTGACGATGAGAAATCTGAGAGATTTGAGTTTTCGTTTGGATTCACGACAATCTTCCATGAAGACATCGTCATAAACACAATCGAGTTCGATTCTCTTTCATGATTCTTCAGTTTCCCATAGTACTCAACATTTCAAATTGTATTTCATTTAATTTACCATTATTCTACCAAGTGAGGTTTAGAACTATCTACGCGAAAAAGGAAACATAGTATTTGATGAAAATTGAAATATACGTCAAGTCAGTGATATTCAGATATGAAATAACGACACAGAATTAATAAGTGATTAAAAAAATTGCCATCCAGATCTACGAGCAACGACGCCACAAACACCAATCCAAATATATAAAATCATGAATATAATAATTATTATATCACCACGACTTTTGAATTTATTATATTGTAGGAAAAATGTGTGTACATCCTAACAAATGATAACAATGATGAATTATTAATGAATTACTCATAATGAATTAATGAATTATGAATCAAGTACATAAATAAAATAATGAATTATTTCTGTTCTACGGATCTGACTAAGAAAACAACCAATCGTAGTCAGGTTCTTGTGTTGTTCCAATGTGCTCTGAGCGGTGGGTGCTGCGCTAGGAGATGCGGATGACTGCCGGGGGGGGGGGGGGGGGGGGGGGGGGGGGGGGGGTATCGCGTGCGTGTGCCCACAGATCTATGAATAAGGGGAGGGGCAGCTCATTATACCGGTGTCGGTGGTTCCTCGGACTCGGCCGCCCTGCTAACAAGATGCGGCTAACAAGATGCGAGACTGTTGCCGGGTCGACACCCCCGGCCGTTACATGGTGAGAGATAGGGGGGACGGTCGATCGGAGACACGCGATGGACGATGTGTAACAGGTGAGATTGTCTTATACGTAGAGGTCCATCATAGATATAGTGCAATGAGAGGCGCTCTCTCTGGATCAACAACTGAACAAGTGAATCAGTTTGAATGATGAATCGTCATCAAAGTCATAGGCTAATACTCTGTCAGGGGACAACAATGATTGCTTTCAAATCACGATCAATTATATGCAATTTCCCAATATGCATTTTTCAAAATTATGAGATTAGAGGCAGCCATTTTGGTGGCAACTGCTATATGTTAATGTGTAAATGTTGCAAGGTGCGCTACTAGTGGAGAACCGAAGAACTAAACCATAAGTAGCAATCCATACAGGACAACCAGTGCATTGCCACCAAAATGGCAGATTTCATCTTGCAAGATGCACAGCAGCGCTGTTGTGTCATCTAGAACAACTAATACATCTCCATCTCTCAGATTGTTACCTATCTTTCACACAATTTCTTCGGGATGGCTAGATCGCCTATTTTTGCTCTGTCCGAACGATCCTACCAACTCATGCTTGGGACCGGCTCAGGACTAGATTCAAGCCAATGAAAGAGAAGAAACAATCGGTCAACTCGACCAAAAAAAACTCTCACTCGACCAACGACCTGCCCTTATTTCACTCACATCCGACTCATGACATTCTGAAATTCGAAAAAAAAAATCGGGTGTTATTTGTTATTTTGTTTGTTGAATAAATTTAGTCTCTTCATTTTAACAAACACAATTAAGATTTTTTATATAAAATCCCTGAAAAATTCTGATTTTTTTCCAAAAAATTAAAACCACCGTTTTCAACGTAAGGAGGGAGAATAAAGAATTATTTCTAAAACTTGCCCCATTTTTAATTAAAACATTTAAAGAAATTTTGAGGAGGCCTTATGGAGGTCCCCAAAAAAAAAATGAAAAAAAAGAGAAAATTGAAAGAGGATGGTAGCCAGAGGATAAACGAGGAAAATAAAGGAAAAAAAGGGGTAAAGAAAAAAGGGGGGAACAGAAAGAGGGGAAGATTTTTTTGGGGGGAAAAGTGGGGTGGAAACGAGGGATGGGGAAAGGAGAGAGAGGGGAGAGGGGAGAGAGAGGGGGAAGGAGGAAGAGGAGAGGGGGGAGAGAGAAAGGAGAGAAGGAGAGAGGGAGAAGGAGGGGGGAAAGGGAAACAGGGAGAAGAAACGGAGGGGAGAGAGAGAAAAAAAGAAGAAGAGAGGGCGAGAAGAAGGAGAGGGACAGACAGAACAGAGGGAGGAGACATACAGAGGGGAGGGATAGTAAAGGAGGGAGAGAGAGGAAAATAAAGAGAGAGAGAGAGGGATAGAGAGAGAGAGAGGGAGAGAGAGGGAGATACAGAGAGAGAGAGAGAGAGAGAGAGAGAGAGAGAGAGAGAGAGAGAGAGAGAGAGAAAGACCGGTGGTGGCTGCACTGTAATGACCACCGTGGTCGACAACATGCCCTGTCGTGTTATTATTGCGAATCAGAAAGCGACTGATTTCGGCCAGCAATTAATGCTTGGTACGTGTTAATCTGCTTCGAGACGAGAGCGGCGTTATTGGCTGTCAAACACCACTTGTTGACTGCGAGCAAACATGATACCAGGATTATTATTATCATCATAATAATAATTGTATATTCGAATCATCAAATTAAAACTTGTTTGTGAAAAACAGAATTGTATGATTTGTGTGTCACGACTCGCAGAGTTCACGTCAACGGAGGACCTTTGTTTTTCTCGCATCGCCACGGCACGGAACTTCAGCGCTTCCCTGCCACGCACTGTGCCTCCAACCTTCACATCATCAATCCGACGCCAATAGATCTTAGTTATCAACTATAATCATCACAGTGCGTCGTAGAACCCACTTCAAAGGGAGAACGAACTATAATGAGTGAGAGATGCGCAAGGAAGACGCGAAAGAACTGCAGTTGAGAACGTACACATACGTATGCATAAGGGACCTCTAAGGAGGAATGCACGTCTGGCCGTCCTGCGTAGCTCAGGCAACTATGACACCGGTTTGGAAAACTGAAGTCACCGTTGGGCGTCCCGCATAATGTTTGGACTCTTTTGACCGTTCTTTCACTTATCGTAATTTCATCACTATCATCCGCTTTCGTACCCCCGTATAGCATGGTTGTTGGTGGGGACCGTTGGGCCAAAAAATATGTAAACAAAAAAAAGTGATTGTATGTGGAGGATTGTCATTATTTTGAAAAATACTTATCCGAATGGTGTGTAGCAGTTTCACTACAAAATGTCCAGACGGAAAAGTCACTGCCATCGTTTTATGTCACGTTGAAAATAAAAATATCACTCTTTGAGTAGGTTCCCCTCAATATGCGTAGATTTTATATGAATTAAAATTTCAATTTTGTATTCGTAATTGTATTTGTATTTATTCAATATCAGAGCTGACTTACAATACAGAAATACCACTCTAAGTGACCACAAGTGTATACGTATGGAAGAATGAATGAATGTATGGGGGAAAACATGAATGAATGGAGTTCGAAGTCCAAGTGTCCTCCACGACGCATGAATGGCGACCTATCGACCATCCAACCCGAACCACGACAACACGACACGACGCGTCACTAACGCGTCACTAACGCGTCACGGGCTCGAATCGTCGTGTCACACCACCGGCAAATACGAGCCGACAAAAGCCAAACATGGACAAAAACTAGACGAATTAACTTTACAAATAGAATTTAGAATAAAAAAATAATTGTCTAACCTTCTAGATGAGAAAAAATATCCTCCGGGCTACGTACCATAATAGACGAATGCTTGGATGTAGGACTATTTATTAATAAGTCCACGTTTTATATTACAGTTTTTATTTAGATTGGCATTTTGAAGGTTCAGCTTTTTACACAAATCATTCACTTTAATAAAATGCATAACACATTGTGAAACAGAGTAAAAATGGTAATAGAAGAAAACTCCAAGTTTGAACTTCGAGCTTGCGTAGTCCCCTGTATTCATTAAATGTTGGTGATTTACAATTCTTGATGCAGAATTATTGTTTCAAGTTCACGCATACTAAGCCGCTAGAATAACTATAAAAGTTGTCCACTCTACCAATATAACAAACTGAAAAATTACTTTTATATCTGTCATTTGAATTGTCTTTGAATTAGATCACATTTTCAAACGATGGTATTTGGATTCTATTGATTTGTGAAACGATCATAGGCTCTTTATGAAGGCAGACATGTGAATCAATTTTAAAAAAAGAGGAAAAAATATATTATGTAGTTGGGTGAACTGGACTAGTTTGCATGATTGATATTCCCAGAACATTTTCATAGATATTGAGCTAGTAATGACCCAACATAATATGATGAACATGAATGCTGCCTAAAAAAGGAGGAATCTCGTGCCTCATCCATGTACGACACTCGAACCCGCGCCCGATAAGCACTGCACAGCCATTTGCTGAATGAAACATACGTGCAAAATATATAGCCTATATAGGCCTATATAATTATAAATAAATTTAAATATATATATATATATATATATATATATATATATATATATATATATATATATATATATATATATATATATATATATATATATATATATATATATATATATATATATATATATATATATATATATATATATATATATATATATATAAACACACATATGAATATAAACTCGGGAATCTTGATGTTAAATGTTTTAGATTATTTGAACATCACCTTGTCTGTGTACTGCCTGTTAGTGTGGTAGTAAGTTAATGCGCCTATTGAGCGTAATTCAGACGACCCTACAGCACCTGTT
Source organism: Brachyptera putata (assembly GCA_907164805.1). Classification (NCBI taxonomy): domain Eukaryota; kingdom Metazoa; phylum Arthropoda; class Insecta; order Plecoptera; family Taeniopterygidae; genus Brachyptera; species Brachyptera putata. The sequence goes on along the minus strand of OU015466.1, from coordinate 29,793,665 downwards.
GAGTCCAGCACAGTAATATCGTCGATAATGCATCCTCCTTATCTATCGACCAGTGAAATACGAGATCCAATAAAACTGAGAGACTGTCCCCCGTCTCTCTCTCTCTCTCTCTCTCTCTCCTCGACACGGGCTCGATATCTTCTGTCGCAACACACAAACCTCACTGTTTATAACATCCACAAACAGTTTACGTGAACCACACATCACTTTAAGGCGAACCCATATCGATGTGGTGAGAAAAGTTCCCGCCAGGATGTCAACAGATCTGAATGATCAGAGTACGTTAGCAGTTTACGAAACGTTAGAGTTATGCCATCAGGTCCGAATGGTGATTATTGTGAGGAATACCAGCGAGTGATTAGGTAAAAATGTGAAATAAAAAATGATGGAACATATCGAACACATATCAAACACCATATATATATATATATATATATATATATATATATATATATATATATATATATATATATATATATATATATATATATATGTATATATATATATATATATATATGTATATATATATATATATATATATATATATATATATATATATATATATATATATATATATATATATATATATATATATGTATATATATATATATATATATATATATATATATATATATATATATTGTACCAGCGTGCGCACGCAGCTGCCCCTACGTCTTGTGGTGGGGGTGGAGAGCGCGGGCGGTGGTTGGCTGTGCGGGGTGTTTGCTGGAGCCCGGCCCGGCAGTTGTATTTTGGACGCTCTGTGCTGTGCTTGTACTGGCATATAATTGTAATATTACCACATACCAAATAAATAAATATATATATATATATATATATATATATATATATATATATATATAATATATATTATATATATATATATATATGTATATATATATAGGCCTATATATATATATATATATAGGCCTATATATATATATATATATATATATATATATATATTCATTTATTTATATTTATTTACCTGGTATGTAGTGATATTACAATTATACATATTATTGAGCGTCATTCTAGCCTCATTCTAATTGACATCAACTAAATGAAATGTGTTTAGTTCTGTTATCTGCCTACCGTGTTGAGCACTCTTAAAGCAAGGCATAGACGACTCTTGTCATTAAGCGCAAAACAGTGGCTTTTTTAACGAGTAAGAAAAAAAAAGAGTTGAAAAAAATACCAAGACTATTAATAAAACTCGGGTGATTCTACACGAAGGTGTATTTTATTTTATGAACGTAAAATATCATTGAAAACATGTTTCCATGTTGGTGTTTAAAACCGGATGTGATGACGGTTCGACACGCCCGGTCGACATTGTTAGAGCTATCGGAGAGACGTCCGATCGGTCGAGGGAATGAGGTGAACGTTTTACCCACTAAAAGTCACTAAGAAGATAATCAAAAGGGTTCGATTTTATTAACCAAAGACAGTGTTCAGTCTCGCTAGCTCTGTCTGTTGCGTGGTTAGCCATTGGCCAATATACAAACTAGAGTGAGAGGTCCGAGGTAAACTTGTCTACAAGCGTAATCTATACCAATATTATTGACTATGGAAACACGTCGCTTATCGATGGTATAGTTCATCCTCGAATGGGATACAAGTATACGAAAAGGAGAATATTTATTTTGTTGTTTTGTTGAGCTGGGAGGAAAAGTGCTAAGATCATAATGTATAGCCATCCTCGTTAACTCGATCAGTTGGGCGTGGGTTTTTGTGAACGTCCTTTCACTTATCAACACTTCATAATTTCATTATCACCTACCCATTCGTACCCCCGTATAACCTAGCTGTTGGAGGGGTCGTTAAGCGAACAATAATCATGATTCATTTTCAAATAAATTGGGTTCAACAACGCACCGTTCGGATGACTAATATATATATTGACGCCGTATGATATGGTTCCGATGTGTGGTTGTCCAGAAAAAAATTCGTGAACACCCCCCCGTGCAGAGGGGTGCCGGAAAATTTGCGATTTTCCCTGGAAAATTTAGTACAGGGTCGTGTAAGGTATCGAAATGAAGGTACATTCAATTGATTGCATAAAATTCTTATTTCGTCCCGATCCAATGTGTGGTTCTCCGGAAAAAATTCGCGAACACCCCCCCGTGCTGAGGGGTGTAGGAAAATTTGCGATTTTCCCTGGAAAATTTTTCACAGGGTCGTGTAAGGTATCGACATGAAGGTACATTCAATTGATTGCGAAAAATTCTTATTTCGTCCCGATCCAATGTGTGGTTCTCCAGAAAAAAAATCGTAAACACCCCCTCGCGCATAGGGGTGTCGGAAAATTTACGATTTTCTTTGGAAATTTTTTCCCAGAGCCGTGTAAGGTATCGACATGAAGGTTCATTCAATTGATTGCGGAAATTTCTTATTTCGTCTCGATCCAATGTGTGGTTCTCCAGAAAAAAAAACGTGAACACCCCCTCGCGCATAGGAATGTCGGAAAATTTACGATTTTCTTTGGAAAATTTTTCCCAGAGTCGTGTGTGGTATCGAAATTAAGGTACGTTCATTTGATTGCATAAAATCTTGATTTCGTCCCGATTCAATGTCTGGTTCTCCGTGAAAAAAATCTTGAATACCCCCTCGGAAAATTTATGATTTTCTTTGGAATTTTTTTTTCAAAAACGTGAGTAGCATCAAAATGCTCAGGCGATCGCTAGCTTTCGGAAAATTGAACAATCAGCCCGATCGCATCATGGGTTCTCCAGCAATCGCCGATCGAAGATTGTCGATTTTTTTTGACATACGGGTACTAGTACGTGGAAAAAACCAAAATTTCAAAAAAAGTCAAACTCTTTTGCCGAAGCCGTGTGCGGTATCAAAATGAAGGTACATTAAATCTATTGCCGAAAATGTTGATTTTAGCTCGATCCGATGTCTGGTTCTCCGTAAAAAAAAATCTTGAAAATAAAGGAAAATTTGCAATTTTCTTTGGGAAAGTTTTTACACAGCCGTGAGTGGTATCAGAATGAGGATGAATGAAATTGATTACGTACAGTTCTAATTTCAGCCCGATCCGATGTATGGTTCTCCGGCAAACATGTTTTGAACCAACCCCTGCAGATCGGGTGTCGGAAAACTTACGATTTTCTTTGGAAAAGTTTTCACAGGGCCGTGTGTGGTATCTAAATGAAGGTACATTCAATTGAATGCGAAAAAATCTAACTTTGGTCCAATCCGATGTATGGTTCTCCGGCAACATGTTTTGAACAACCCCCTGCAGATCGGGTGTCGGAAAATTTATGATTTTCCCCGAAAAATTTTCCACAGGGTCGTGTGAGGTATCGACATGAAGGTACATTCATTTGATTGCGGAAAATTCTTATTTTGTTCCGATCCAATGTGTGGTTCTCCAAAAAAAAATCATGAACACCCCCTCGCGCATGGGGGTGTCGGAAAATTTAGATTTTCTTTGAAAAATTTCTCACAGAGTCGTGTAAGGTATCGAAATGAAGGTACGTTCATTTGAATGCATAAAATCCTGATTTCGTTCCGATCCAATGTCTGGTTCTCCGTAAAAAAAATCTTGAATAACGCCCTGGAAAATTTATGATTTTCTTTGGAATTTTTTTTTCGAAGTCGTGAGTAGCATCAAAATGCTCACGTGATCGCTAGCTTTCCGAAAATCGAACAATCAGCCCGATCGCATCGTGGGTTCTCCAGCAATCACCGATCGAAGATTGTCGATTTTTTTTTGACATACGGGTACTAGTACGTGGAAAAAACCAAAATTTCAAAAAAAGTCAAACTCTTTTGCCGAAGCCGTGTGCGGTATCAAAATGAAGGTACATTGAATCTATTGCGAAAAATGTTGATTTTAGCTCGATCCGATGTCTGGTTCTCCGTAAAAAAATTCTTGAAAATATAGGAAAATTTGCGATTTTCTTTGGAAATTTTTTTACACAGCCGTGAGTGGTATCAAAATTAAGATAAATGAAATTGATTACGTACAGTTCTAATTTCAGCCCGATCCAATGTATGGTTCTCCGGCAAACATGTTTTGAACAAACCCCTTCAGATCGGGGGTCGGAAAATTTATGATTTTCCCTGGAAAAGTTTTGACAGGGCCGTGTGTGGTATCAAAATGAAGGTACATTCAATTGATTGCGAAAAATTCTTATTTCGTCCCGATCCGATGTGTGGTTCTCCGGCAAACATGTTTTGAACACCCCCTCGCGTAGAGGGGTGTCGGAAAATTTGCGATTTTCCCTGGAAAATTTTTGCCAGGGCCGTGTGTGGTATCAAAATAGAGATACATTCAATTGATTGCGGAAAATTCTTATTTCGTCCCGATTCAATGTGTGGTTCTCCTGAAAAAAAATCGTGAACACCCCCTCGCGCAGAGGGGTGTGGGAAAACTTACGATTTTCTTTGGAAAATTTTTCTCAGGGCCGTGTGTGGTATCAAAATGAAGGTACATTCAATCGATTGCGAAAAATTTCAACTTCAGCCCGATCTAATGTATGGTTCTCCGGAAAACATGTTTTGAACAACCCCCTGCAGATCGGGGGTCGGAAAATTTATGATTTTCCCTGGAAAAGTTTTCACAGGGCCGTGTGTGGTATCAAAATGAAGGTACATTCAATTGAATGCGAAAAAATCTGAGTTTGGCCCAATTCGATGTATGGTTCTCCGGCAAACATGTTTTGAACAACCCCCTGCAGATAGGGGGTCGGAAAACTTACGATTTTCTTTGGAAAATATTTCCCAGAGTCGTGTGTGGTACCAACATGAAGGTACATTCAATCCATTGCAAAAAATTTCAACCTCAACCTGATCCGTACCAACCTGACGTCGTATAACGATGTATGATATGACGGGATGAGAGGTTAATTTAAAGGTTTAATTTTTTTGTTATTATTATTTTAAAGCTGTTTTTGGACAGTAAGAAGGAGTCGTTTGTGGCATGCTGTTAATGAACCATCCCAGTATTGACCTGAACGTCAGAGGAAAACCATGAAAACCCCGTCATAATGGTCTACCATGTCGAGAATCGAACCACGGTCTCCTGAATGACAGTTCAGTATGCTAGCCACTCGACCACTCGCCTCAGTCACATGTCAGCGTGTATATCGAATGTGAGGACGGACTATAAGCCGACGACAAGACATTGGGCCACAGAGCTGGTATAGGTACTTAGTTACCGGCTGACACGGTGAATGGTTCCGAGCTGAATATAGACGGAGATGGAATTTCTCGAAATGGTATGAAAAATAACGATTAAACGCATAATGCATTGGTAGTAAACTGAACAATACATGGAAATGCAGATATACTTGGTGTTGGCTTCAACTATAAACAAATACATGTCGTAAATCAGGTTCTTCGAAGAGCTCACAGGTTTTTTCTCGACGCGGTTTGAAAATTCGTAAATGTTAATACCGGAGGAACGAGTTTTATATTTTGAATAAAAATGTATATATTTATAGCAATAATAAATGATGATAGAATATTATTTTGAAATGTGGCATATCTTTAGTTTTGTTGGGATGTTTTTTTTTGTGTGTTGTTGTGCATGGATTGTAAACGTGAAAACTTATTTCTCATAAACTTATGAAACTCATAAAATTATGCACGCTGAAGATGTTAAAAGTTGAACTATTCCGGTACTGAAAGACCATTTGATCGAGGTACAAATCCCAAGTCGTTATTTACAAATATCAGTGTGGAGTTATTGGTCATTTCAAAAGTATCGGTAAATGAGCCTACGGATGGAAAAATGTAAATTTTCAATCATTATAAATTCAAATGTATAACTGGTTATGAATGAATGCATTTCCAGAAGTATATGTTTACATATCACATTGAGTTTGCAATAAATTCGCAGAGAAAAAATAAGAAGTCTAATGATACAATATTGTGATTTGAAGAGGTATTTGATGTTAATTGAAAATGAGTATTTATTGGAGTATATCAATTAACCAATACGAATCTATATATATATATATATAGTTATTTATTTATTTATTTATATTATATATATATATATATATATATATATATATATATATATATATATATATATAATATATATATATATATATATATATATATATATATATTATTTATATATATATATATATATATATATATATATATATATTATATATATATATATATATATATATATATATATATATATATATATATTCACTCCATAGAATGTTTTTTTAATTCACCAGGGAAGTCTAGCTGTTCGAATCATTTACTAGCCTGCATTGAAGTGTTCATTAACGTTCACATTAATTGCTACAAATCATGCAAACTAGCACAAATCTTAATTAAGATAAGGCAACATTAACAACTGAACAATGCAATTTGTTACAATATTTAAATAAATCATATTTGAGATTAAACCCAAAGAAGCGTGTGTAATTCCACATTTCTCATAACTTACTATAAGAAACAAAAGAAGTGAACACACAAATGAAATAATAAGAATATATATATATATATATATATATATATATATATATATATATATATATATATATATATATATATATATATATATATATATATATATATATATATATAGATATATATATATATATATATATATATGAGAATGTGTGTGAGTGTGTATATGTTTGGCAGACAATAAGTCTGGTGTATCATAAAACAATCTGTAGACGGTATTGACGATAAACTGGCAAAACACGTTTATAAATTACAATAATAATAAAATCTGTTCGAATCAAGTAAACTAGCATCGGTTGTATGGGAAAACAACCAGCTACAAATAGGTTCCCTGACGTCTGGTAGGCCTAGTATCCTGTACTCGACCACGCGGTGGTTTCCCGCTCACGCTCTCTGCCGGGCATGTTGGCTACAGTGGCCGACACAGTGGCGCGGAGTGGTACTACACATACTGCGGGGCCGGTCATAAACTTGCTGCACATGTCTTCATTAGACTAGACTAGATTATCTAGGCGTTGGTTTAATGAGATTTAATACATTTTCTTGGTTTGAATGAAGTCTCACTGAAGTATTTTATATGTTATCACAATCTAAATTCATATGAGGGTATTAATTTTAATGATTTTGTAAATGTTCACCATTTTGGAATGTTCTCTATTACTAACTGTGTAGTGAGAAAGATACGTATTGTCATATAGATCTTCGGAAAAATGTTATTGATATTTCAGAACAAATTCGGATCATATCACACTTGAAACATATCAATTCCAAAGACAATATCAATATAATTAAATAAGAACTGGAATTCACATTTTTCATACTTTTAGACCATTTTTGACGCTCATGTGAGAACTTTTATAAAAAAGACGGAGTCAAATTTGACACAATCGTCAGAAAGCCATTGTACCCTGATTACAGTTAAGGACGACACGGCACTAACATCAGGTCAACGAAAAGTGACAGATCCAAAAATATACCCACATCTGTTTTCAGACAATCATCCTCAGCACGCCACTGGTCACGGCCGTGTGGTACAAGCTATGCGCATGCGTCGACCATAAACCACTCGCCACTGATAACGAGTGGAAGATCACGAGGAAAATCAGCTGAGATTAATGAGGTCCGATAACGAGCCACAGAACTCCACTTTCAGACAATACATTACTTAATTGTTATAACTTACTCGAAGACGACAATTATCACATTGTACCCACTTAAAACATTCCTACAATCATATCGAGAGGGGAATAATACATTACATGCAATGCCTGAATAAAATCTCACACATATGTTGTTCCAAGAACATTCTTGTACGCGATATCGAAATAACTCATATGACATACTTGATTATTTTATTTTTATGTTGCTTAACAATCCCACCAACAGCTGGATTATATGAGGGTACGAATGAGTGAGTGATGATGAAACGATGGATGATAAGTGAAAGGACGTTTAGTAAGATCCATGCCTTATGCGGGACTCGAACCCACGCTCAAAGTTTCTAACCGGTGCGCGCTAGTTGACTGAGCCACGGGGATGGCTACTTTAATATTTTCATGGCGTACAATCAGAAAGAAGATACGAAAAGAAACCAAATATGACAGGTGTTATTTATATTGTCAACCAATGCCATGCGATTTGCAGTTGAAACGTACAACCTTGCGGTCAATTGGCGACCGAATAACATCACCTCGCCACCCTCGACAGATGATGACTACCGGGACAGCATCATTCCCACATCAGTGCAAATCACGGCTCCTCCACCCACGTGTAAGACCCGATTCTACCAAACCTGGCTCTTCCACCAGTATTGTTGCGATCGTAGACTGGCGCTTGGATATAGTATCTAGAGTATCGTTTGATGGACCTACCTTCATGTCCCCGTTTGGGTCATTTCAACGACCGATAGATATAATGAGTTGAATCTCCGAAGTCTTACCTGGAAAAGAAGAAACAATACTTTACAATAATGTCAACAATGAACCCAGAATGCAAGGTAAAGTAGGCCTATAGACAACCACACAGACATGAATGCGATGTTCGTGATGTGGGATCGGTGAGAGCTGAAGAGATGGGCGTCGACAGCGGGGGGGGCAAGGGGGTGCACTTGCCCACCCCTGGGACCAGGCAAAAATGTATTTGAAATTTTTTTTTTTTTTTTTTTTGAGCAATGATGTTTTTTGAAACTTAGTAAGTACCGACTCTACCGGTGACATATTTTAACGCGGCGTTCGGTTCATGGTCTGGACGGGGATCTGGATCCTCCTGGTTGGCGACCTGGGACTCTGGCGGACTCGGATGTCTGGAACCCATGACAGTCTACACCATACAATTGTGCGTCAATTCAAATCATAATACTGTCCTCGATTTCTAGAGATAATTAAGAGAGATTGATGGTTCCTAGAGATTAATGGTTGTTTGTCGATAGTCGGCCGATTAGATTGGTGTTTTCAAGAGCTCTCTGATTCTGGACGGGACTCTGGACTCTGGTGAGACTCTGGACTCTGGTAGGACTCTGGATGTCTGGTAACTCCAGCCAGTCTACATACGATCGAATTGGCGTCAAATTCACACGACTAATTACCGACTAGTTGACCAAGCCAACTGAGAGACAGCTGGAATTGTCCATTCCTTCATAACGTATCCCAAATCAACAGCTATGCCCCTACGTGTCGCAAACCTCTGCCCACGCCGCGAGGAATGCACACTGATATGCGCAGAGCGATGTGCGCACTGGTAGGTAGCACCACAGTGACCGGTAAATGTCGGTAAATACAGGTATAATGTTATACCGGTATTGTTACTTGATTATAGTAATATATAACCAGGATTAAGTATGTGAGATTGTTTCCAATATGCAATTACAATCTTAAAGGCATTCGTGATTCTAAATGCCATTCAGTTTTATTGCACGGTGGTATACAAGTATCAACGCTGGGAGATGGAATTAGATTAGAAGGAGATGGAGGGAGGGGGAGAAGGGGGGACTGAAACGGGTACACTCACATAGTGAGGGTTGTCACGAACTGTATTAATGAGAACAAATCAATTAGAAAACATATAGTTGTGAAAACCTTCTAAACTCTGTGAAAACATATTTTTGTCCATTACTTCTATGAGTTCACATCTTTTCTCTTTCAATCCAGAATAGTCCAAAGATGCCAAACACCTCTGGTATTTTATTCCAGTCAATTGGTATCTCTGATTAGTTCAACATCATGCATCAGTGATGCACAGAAGAATCATAAATGGAAATATCTAGCTCAAAGAAGGAAAATCAAAGGCAATTGAATGTAAACCAGCATGGGTAGGAATCACAAATTCACTCCAAAAACTCACATTTATTGGCAAAAATGACCACAAACAAAAAATTAGACTCCCAAGATATAGAACAAACACCGGATGTTACTCCTTTTCGGGAAGAACAGTCAGAGAGTGGAATGAACAGCCGTAGCTGGATCGAACAAATTCTTGCAACCATCGGAAATTCCTTTGTATTCCAAAGCTGTGAATAAATAACTACAATACAATACAATGATTGATAAAAATAGAAAGCATTCCATTCTCTCAGATTAATTAGGTGTACCAATACTGGTTAAATTGAAAGGTGTACCAATATTGGAATGCACAATGTGATATATCAATGCTTGATAGGTCTATCTAAAGAACAGCATTCACCATATATTTACATATTTGATTATTATTTTTAAACGATTATGTATTTAAAGCTGACTGTCCATATGATTTATATTCTATTTATTATTGTTAATTCAATGATCATCTTGTAAATCCTCCTTTGGACGAAAATGAAATGAAATAAATGAATGAAAATATTGGCAATATGAGGTGTTAAATACGGGTTGGTCCGATAATCTCCACCAGACGAGGACGTGTATCTACCCTCCCAACAACACTAAAACAAAAGCTGTATGTAACCGACGAGTCGCAGGATATCGTTAAATAAATCATACATTTTTCAGGATATTTTACTCCCAAGAAAATCGAGATAATTTAACGACGCTGCAATAAATTAGTGTCTAACAACACGTGAAGAATCGGTCGTAATACTCGTTACTCACATTCTCATATTAGTTGTTTAACGACTCGATACGTGAAGAGAGTACATGTACGCAGTGTTGGGAGTGAGAGAGAAGAGAGAGAGAGAGAGAGGGAGAGAGAGAACGAGAGAGAGAGAGAGATAGAGAGAGAGAGAGGGAGAGAGATGGAGAGAGAGAGAGAGAGAGAGAGGGGAGAGAGAGAGAGAGTGAGAGGGAGAGAGAGAGAGAGAGAGAGAGAGAGAGAGAGAGAGAGAGAGAGAGAGAGAGAGAGAGAGAGAGAGAGAGAGAGAGGGAGAGAGAGAGAGAGAAAGAGAAAGAGAGGGAGAGAGAGAGAGAGAGAGAGTGAGAGAGAGAGAGAGAGAGGGAGTGAGGGGAAAGCAGATATGCCATCTGAATTGCCCACGCACAGAATGTGGTGACGGGGCCTACTATGGCATTATAGAGATGAATGGATTCCACTACTGGGTGTGAAGAACAAGGCTTAAAGACGACAACTCGCGAGTCACTATGGAAACATAACCTATCAAGGAAAACACTACACATGCTCTTTTTTCGGAAGAGTTGACACAGTTGCGCTGTAATAAATGTAATAAAGTTTCATTTCATAAGCTCCGTCCTGAAAAATTATGATGGCCTAAAATCGTACAGGACTATTATATAGGCCTACCATAACGATAATGTTTGTGTTTGTAATGATGGTAGAGAACGTGCGATGTCCGTGTCAGCGAGTGTACCTAGTGGTTTATTACTCGGCGACAAGTCTCGGTACACGCAGTACTGTCAAGGTACTTACACCGCAGGAAACGCTATATTTGGTAGCGGATACGGTCGTTCAGATGGCGATCTGTTAGATCGACTGAGACGACGGTTAATCTCCTGGACAGGACATGTTGTCGTTAAACATAGGAACATATTTCTACAAGACAAGAGAAATCGTTGAAGATATATTGATAGATGTAGCTTGGCGTTGGAGGCAAACATTTTAAAATTTGTTGAAAATAATGTATGCTACCGTCATCAAGTCACCCCACTGAAGATGTTGAATTTAACATAGTCGCTTACATATACATATTTTATTTATTCATTACAGATTGTTCATAAAACAGTTGGTAATGGTTACTATACCCAACGAAATTACAATCAAGCATAGTCGATAAAATTTTACTTTGTTATTTTTTTCTTAGCTCTCTTCTTAAATCACCGATCTTCTTTATATTCTTGATATCTTCTTCCAATTCATTCCATTCCCGCGTCGTTCTTTGTATGAATCCATATTTACCTACTTCTCTATCCACTTTGTCCACTTCCATTTTCACCCCTCCCCTTGTACTTCTTTGTAATCCCTTTCCAATCTTCATAGAATCTTCCAATCTTCCAAGCTTCATAGTTCGAATGAAAATAATATGGATATCCAGTACAGAAAAAATAATTGAGACTATCAAAAATACAAAGGTTGTCATAAATTACCCGGACACATTTTATGGAAACTATGATGCAATTCTTAAAACCCACATATAAAATTAACTGCTAAACCATCAAGTGGGCTGTAGCAGCTTTTTGAAACGAAAATGAAAATGGAAAAATCGGTGTAAAATTTTAGTTCGAAAGATTAAAAAAAAAAAATAACGGGCATCTTAAAAGTCGATCAGCATTTTCGTCAAATATTTTCAGCTTCTTGTCAAGTATCTGTTAATTTCGCACATTGCACGATTCAAGTTGTATGATCATTCATAACTGTAAAATCCCCCTAGCGGGAACTTTTCACCGTATATAGACTGGGGTCGCCTTAACGAACGGAAACCACGATGCTCCATCAGGATGATCGACCACGACGGGAATCGAACCCCGGTCTCCTGAATGACCAATCAGCGCTAGCCACTGATACCATAGACACCAGCCTGCTAGTTCAATGAGAAGCCGCCACATAAGCGCTGTGTGACGTCACCAGAGGTCAACGCGGCCACCATGCGCGTCATAAACAGGGATGAGTATCCCCTAATGCTTAAAGGTCGTCAAAAGAGAAGGTGCTAAAACTAAAACTATTTGGGTGTTGGTCATTCAGACGAGACAATTCACACGAGCAATAAAACCTGGAGAAATATTCGGGTCGTTAATTGAATGCTCGGAACTACCGGTGTACATTGGTTTCAAACTGTGGAAGACATCCGTGCGATGGTTTATATTACCACGGTGATTTGCAGATCTGTTTTATTGTTCGCTATAGAAAGTAACTAATAGAATAGTTCGACTCGGTTCTCTCACTCTAACACACGTGCAACAGAGTGAAATGTTCGAACCAACAATGATCGTATTCGGTGAAATAAGGAGGCTGATGTTCTTTTCGCATGTTATGTGCGAATAGATTGATCAAATGGAGAACGTTTTTTTGTTATTAGGCTATTGTTGCTTCATTTAAAGATGAGGAGTGAATAAATGTATAGAATGGATCGTTGTTAGTAATTTGAACGTTTGAAAGTAGACGCCCTTTTCAATTTGAGATTAGAGTGTTCGTATTTTGCGCTGCGCTGTTTCGAAATGGATTATTTGATTGAATCTTTTGCTGCACCGAACAACACCTCCAGGATATGCAGACTTGCACTTGCACTTGCACTTGATGTACACTTGCGGTCACATAAACTGGTCGAGTGAGCTACAGCAGTATCGATCACGAAGAAAACTTACCCACATTATAGGCAGTGAAACTAGCAGACAATTAGTGTACAACCCTCGAATGTCATCATTATGTAAATAAACGTCATATGGAGCAGAAAATAGATTGAAGGGAATAATAGCAGAAGAACACTTCACTGACATGTGCCCTATCTCTCTCTCTTACTCCCTCTCTCTCTCTCCTCTCTCTTACTCCCTCTCTCTCTCTCTCTCTCCTCTCTCTCTCTCTCTCTCTCTCTCTCCTCTCTCTCTCCATCTCTCTCTCTCTCTCTCTCTCCAGATCCCTCTCTCTCTATCTCTCCATCTCCCTCTCTCTCCATCTCCCTCTCCCTCTCTCTCTCCTTATCTCTCTCTCCTTATCTATCTTTCCTTCTCTCTCTCTCTCTCTCTCTCTCTCTCTCTCTCGCTCTCTCTCTCTCTCCACACGGCGCCAAGCAGATGGACCAAACAGGTCCTAGTGCTGTATCTCTGCAGTGTACATCGCATAAAAGGGGAAACCTATACCAATCCGCGCAAAAATGTCACCAAGGTGATAGGTGCATACATTACTACACTGAATCAATCGTGATCAAATATGATCACAAATGGTGATACTGTAGCCGATACAATTGCATGATCACGTTTGAATCGAATCGGGTTTTAAATCGTATGAAATGGAGTGAAGAGCGCGGGAAATTTACGTGTTTCGAAAAAAATTAATGGTTACTTAATCGAAGAGGTTTGAAACATGCATATATCGGAGCTTGAAGCAGGATAGTTTTGAAAATACGAGTTCAATTTTTTTCATTGAATGGGACTCAATAGATACAAATGATTCCTTTACCCTACAACAGTCCCATCCATCCATCGTACTTTATTGAGAAAAATATTTCTAGAAATCCATACGGTCATCGCGCCATTATTTCAAGACAATATCGAAGAAAAAGAAATCAACAAAATCATAACATGCACTTAGAGTCAAGAATAATCTATTATCAAGAATATTGTCATAGGGCTATTTTCTCATCAACATGTAAGAATGAACATGAAATAACAGTTTCCAAATTATCGCTGAGGAAATACAGGGTTCGAATGGGACTCCATGAGATTTATCCTATACCACATCAATAGATCCAGTGAAACTCATTAATTGAAATCAATGAATCATAGATAATTACGAATTATTTTTCAAATGAGCAGAAGGAATCTTCGACCATCTCATTGATATTTGTCTCCACTGTCTAACATTTCCTATCGTATTTTTTCCTTCACAGAACACAGACTTGATAAATGTCTATCGACTGCCACATAACTTACTACTTAGTAATGGTTGTCATTTCGACCTGAAAATCAAGCGGAAATAAAAGTGACAATTACAAGCAATGCATTGATTACACAATCCGTTGAATAACGCAAAAATAATTGGAATAATATATCACAATCTCTTACCGGATCGACACCCTGAATCGCCAATACTAATCTAACGAGGGGACGGTCGATCGGAACCCGATCCATAAATAGCAATCAAAGAGTATTAGTGAATCTAGGTCGCGATACCAATCAATACTTCATATCGATATTATGAAAGTAGCGGAATGGTCGTATATAGCACATACTTGAAATGACAATTGCAGTTTTAATAGCTTAAAATCAGATTGCAGATAAAAGTAAACTGGTGCAAGACTTACGTAAGAAGAGAAGTATGCGAGAGATAAAATTTAACTACTGTTCGCGGCATTCAAACATAGAAATTATGATTTATTAAAATGCATATATATATATATATATATATATATATATATATATATATATATATATATATATATATATATATATATATATATTCGAGTCGGCGTTTTATAGCTCAAAGTGAAAAAACTTGTAAGTATTGTTGCTACTTGAATTATATAATGGTCCAAGGACAAAAGTATAGCAAAGGTTTTTACTGTGAAGATTATGGTATTATACAAGAGAGCTGACGAAAAAAATCTTATAAATTTCGATTGGAATAATAAGATACGTTGGACATAATAAGCATTATTTTAATATTTCGTATGCGTTTTATCGCCTGAAAGTACACCATGAAACTGAATTATAGATGTGTAGAACGTATCTGGATAATTTCTCAAATATTGGTATACAATCTGGAGAGTCTGTATGGAGTTGATGCAAGAAAATCGAGGAACGTTTTATAGAGATTGGTGAGAGATGTTATATAGATTTGTGGCGGAACGCACCCGGAAAAGCGTTCCGGTTCCTTTTCTGCCGGAAAGGCGTCCCGGTTTCTTTTTTGGAACCGTACCGGTGAAAGTTTTACAAGAAAGTTGCCCGTAGCTACAGAGTACCATAGGTCTACAAACTATAACAAATATAATGGAATTATAAATCCATTTGAATGTTTCAACATGGATTATTGATTTAGATAATGTAGTGTGAATAAGAAGAGGAAGGAGGGGAGGGGGGGGCAGATCCCATTCGTTGTACAGCCCCAAAACCAAACAATTCGATCGATTCAGTGAGAAGAAAATGGAATGGAAGGTGATTACAGATACGTGAAGATGGGTAGAGTGTGAATGGATAGGAAAATATACTCCAAATTCGATCATCAAGAAAAATGTCACCATTCATTTTGACTCTAAAATATGTAATTTCACGCCACCATCCGATAAACCACCGCGCGAAGCGTTTCCTTCCCACCAGGTCGTGTCAGCCAGGAACGAGAGGGAGGGAGAGAGAGAGAGAGAGAGAGAGAGAGAGAGAGAGAGAGAGAGAGAGAGAGAGAGAGAGAGAGAGAGATGATGGCAGGAAGGACGGGAGGAAAGGAGGGGGTGACATGTAACATGGAGAGCAAGCAATAGGGTGTGGTCCAACTTGTCCATCTGACGCTGGCAGTTGCTGGACAACAACCACAGACAATATATATATATATATATATATATATATATATATATATATATATATATATATATATATATATATATATATATATATATATAGATATATATATATGTATATATATATATATATATATATATATATATATGTTTCATCACATGAGAGGGCATTGAAAGCTACTTTTTCCGATTCATAATGTGATGTTTCATTATTTGGATGCTGCAAGGATCATCAAACAAATTATTCGAAGTGTTTCTAATTTTTCATTCTGAACTTTGTAGGCCCTCACTCACTTGTCAAATTTCAGTGCGATACACTTTTGTGCTATCATTTTCAAATGCAGTGATTTCAAAATATCATTTCTTCTATTTTCGGTAACTGAATCTATAAAACTATCGATAATAATCATTTCAAATTTTTACCACATGTAGACATAAAAGTATGCCATAATGTTCTAGACACTAGTCTGTATTTATGTCAAGTAATTAACATTGAAAATGAAAATTGTTGTTTACATAAAAATGTATCATGTTTCAGACAGTGTTTAAAATAAAAAATACACGTGTTCAAAGATCTCATATCACTACTGTGAAACTTGTGTGCATGTGACTTCTATGATTAGGATGAGACCCTAAAAATAACACTTTCAACATCGTCGATATATATGGCTAACAATGTCCTTATATTACCTACAAAAGGATTATTGGATGTACCACGTGGTATCAACAGGAACAATACCAACCTCACGATATCACGACAATCGGCGTGCTTCGTGGATTACCGCCACCATTCGGGCCACCAACACTCTAATCCACGTGAGAGACGCGTCGTTGAGAATCACGCCTCGTCGTCAAGTCGTTGACCAGAACGTTTGCCACTTTTAGTATATACAGCCGGACGAGTTATGACTGTCTATATAATTTAATCACTATGAAAATCACGATTTAATCAAAATATAAATAATATTTCACGGTACTCGTTATGGCTACACAGCGGTGACGCTTTGTTATGAACTCTTGAGATATTTAATTTATATTGTTATGGTACTTTCTACAATTAAACTTATATTCTATAACATTATTAATGACGATGATGATAATAATAATAATAATAATAATAACAATAAAGTAATCATCACCGGTGCTTTGACTCACTTTAGACGAGAAACGGGTATTTTAAGTATTAGACAGAGAAAAAACCATCTCATCTGTACTGTGAGTCGGATTTTTATACCACATAACGTTCAGGTATATAAATAGATGAAAAAAAAAATATATATATATATATATATATATATATATATATATATATATATATATATATATATATATATAGCACTGAGAGTATGTCCATCAACAATATATTAATTATTAAAAATATTTAAACACGGTAACTATAATATACACACTTGAGTGACCACAAATTTTATGACTTTCTGATGAATTTAATTAAGTGTAGGAATTTACAATAAAAACTTTATAACGTAACTTTGAATGAGAGATAAGTACTATAATACTACATTCAAGTAAACATCACCGGGTTTGCCACGTTTAGCGAGAAACGGTCCGGTTTTCCAGTATTGGGACAGAAAAAAACTACTCGACTGAACGTAGTCGGATTGTATCACCACAGGTTCCAAGTTCTTCAGTATATTAACTAATGACAATGAGAAAATACTAACTAAGTACCGATTATCATTATATGACAATGATTCTGCAAGAATATATTGTAGATTATATATATTTATTCAATTATAAAATAGGAATATATACTCTATAATACAGATACGATTATACATGTTTCCAAGAACTAGCATAGTATCGTTCCATTTCAAAAATTATTTAACGTATTAAAACACGGGTTATTCGATGTCTATCAAGTGTGAACGTAATAAGACCCCAGTAGGGCAGTGGTGACGATCATACGTCTCGAGTAGGGCAGTGGTGACGATCATACGTCTCGAGTAGGCCAGTGGTGACGATCAGAAGTCTCGAGTAGGGCCCGGTGGGTCGGACGATCAGACGTCTCGAGTAGGGCAGTGGTGACGATCATACGTCTCGAGTAGGGCAGTGGTGACGATCAGACGTCTCGAGTAGGGCAGTGGTGACGATCATACGTCTCGAGTAGGGCAGTGGTGACGATCATACGTCTCGAGTAGGGCAGTGGTGACGATCATACGTCTCGAGTAGGCCAGTGGTGACGATCATACGTCTCGAGTAGGGCAGTGGTGACGATCAGACGTCTCGAGTAGGGCAGTGGTGACGATCATACGTCTCGAGTAGGGCAGTGGTGACGATCAGAAGTCTCGAGTAGGGCAGTGGTGACGATCATACGTCTCGAGTAGGGCAGTGGTGACGATCAGGCGTCTCGATGACCCTCAGTGACGTCACGTACAATAGCGGTTTGTAATCTCCTCTATAACCTCTCAGGTCACAAACAAATTAACCTTAACGACCTCCACCTCTTGCCGGCTCGACACGGACGATCGCTGATACTGACGCATAGGGGAGACGGTCGCTCGGCGCGGCGAGAAGGTCGGGCGGTAATGACTTTTGTTTCCCGAAGAAAGTTGACATTGTTGTGAAAGTTGTCACGTAGTTCGGCGCTGGTCTTGATGCGCACGCGCGGGTCGTTTGATCAACTTCTCTGACATGTTGCTGTTGTTGTTGTTGTTGTTGCTACGAGATACGAGACGACTTGGTAGACGAGCGGAGAATATTCAGCAGAAGATTAACTCATTTCAAAACAAAATGAAACTTTATTTTAGATTACAAAAATCCGAAGAAATATAAGTTTTGTAAAGAAGATACCTCTAGTGGTAGTCGCAGCACTCGAATGTACACACTCAGGTAGTTGATATACATAAGCTTAGTTTAGGTGATACTGGAAGTGATGGTTTTCTGATGGTACCCATGGTCACGGTTACACATACTCCTTGATATACAGTTCCGCTTTCCATTATAAAGCGGGCCTTACATGACGCAGATTGTGTGCGGATATGCAACCGCGAGCGGACGTAGATCGGCCATATTGTAATATTAGCCAATCTGATTGGCTGATATTCCAATATGGACGATCCGCAAACTTTCGAGGACGGGAATCCGCGTACAATCCGTGTCATGTAAAGCAGGCCTTACATGACGCGGATTGTGTGCGGATCCGATACTGCGAGCGGACGCGGATCGGCCATATTGGAATATTAGCCAATCAGATTGGCTAATATTACAATATGGCCGATCTACGTCCGCTCTCGGTATCGGATCCGCACACAATCCGCGTCATGTAAGGCCCGCTTAAGGCCCGCTTAAGACCACAGGATTGTGGTTTATAAGCAGTGGATATTGTGTTCATGTTTATACCCCATCTACAAATGGGTTCCATGGGGTTACGAACTACGACCGATCAGACACTAAAACGATAGTCATCAATAGTGAAACACAAAACTGATAGATATTGGGAGCTCGAACCCACGGCCTCTTGGGTTTCATTCTCTGAAGACTGAATACGCGAAGACATTGTACCTCAACCCATACATTAACTCTATATCTTGACTCTGAGGCGAAACAGATATAGGTCTATAGAAAATGCAGCAGCCGCCGAAAGTCTCCGAATGAGATAAATATATTCGATGATAAACTTTATGCTTTATTCTCCTATCTAATTTATACAATATGAAAATACAAATTGGTATGGATTGAAAATATCATCATTTGTTCAGATACAGAGATATTAGAAACACCAAATACCCGCTGATTGCTAAAAAAAAATGTTCATATAACTGACATAGTAAAACTTATTTACTCGAACACAAATCATAATATTGTATTGGATATAAACCAGATCTGTCAACAACTGTATATATAAACAAGTAAACACTAATTAAAGTTACACATTTCAACATGTTTTCTCGAAATTATATGCACTTCGAGTCATCGCCCTCTATCGGTAAAAACCATGATGTGAAACCAATCAGTTTACAACACACTTTACGACTAGTACATTTCAAAACGTAAATCATGTTTTTAACAGCAAATAAAATCGATGTTGGAAAAATGTGAAATGTAATATTATATACCAACCACCTTTAATAACTTCTCAACTGAGAGACTCGTCGACTTCATGCAAGAATGACTCAAGTATATTGCATTGTTGAAAAGTTCGATGGACAACAATGGATACAATAATGAGAAATAACAATAGAGATTCGAACTAGTCTTGATGAAGATTGAAAAAAGCGACTGCAGTTTAGTGTTTTACAGAGTGAGAAGCCATCTATTATACATTCATAGCATCATTATTAATAATTTTTATATTATTTTCATATTGCTGTTTATAATAATACTTGAATTTATCATTATACTCTACCTTCATTTTTTCACTGATCATTCATGTTGGAATTTTCATTATTATTATATAGACCTATTGGAATATCTTTTTACTTGATTCATTTTCATCAATTATTGTGTTTTTTCTTCTCAATTTATTTATATTCGATTATTATTATGTTTCGTCGACAACCGTGTGAATATATATACATATATATATATATATATATATATATATATATATATATATATATATATATATATATATATACATATATATATATGTATATGTATCTTCATGTGATATACTTATAACCAACCACAAATATCCAACTATATAAAGAATATGTAATCATATATTGTAAATATATTAGGTGAGCATTTTCATATATTTCATATAGATTACTATTATTGTAGGAAATGCAATCGGTATTCAATATTTTCAAGTTGGCTGATAATTGCCTAAAATACAGAAAACAAATTTAACGAAACATCCAGAGAAAACTTGAAGTTGGAATATTCCGATCACATCGAATTTAGGCCTACATTGAATATTTTTCAGTAACAATATTGAGTTAATTTGTATGCAGCCTACGTTCCGTGACAGAAAAAGAGCTACTGAAGTATATTCCATAGCCTATCAATTATTCAAAAAAAAAAAAGAGTAAACATATACAATTGTTGCTACTGCTTTGCTTTACGAACACACGTGGAAAAGGTAAACAAAACAACATATAATTTAGTATTTGTATAGAATTTTGAGGAAGAATGCCATATTCGAAAAAAACTTATAGAAATAATATTAATAACATTCAAATCCGAAGGAACTGATTATTAGGTTGTTTAGATGAAAAAAAGTGACAAAAACGAATGGTTTACCTAACTTCTAACAAAACAAGCAAAACGCTTCCGTTTAAAAACACAATTCAATAGAATACACTCCTCTCACATTATATAGTAGATATAAAATGACTATCTAATTAAATTAATTTATTCCGTTCAACAATAGAAGATAAAACATACAAAGTAAATATGAAGTTGACCACAATAGCTCGCGTTCACACATGTAACCAATATGTTGAGGCAAAGTACACTCACGGCCAGTGAAATTTAGAACTAGATAAGACGTAGTTGTTACCAACTTGTGGCTGAAGATGAACAGGTAGGATCGTTCGGACGTGGCACACCAACGGCGACCATACAAAATCATAGCCATACGTCATAGAAATTTATCTTGTTAGTTATTTGTAAAACTTATGATTTCAAGTGAAGTATTTTTAAGTGAATCTAGTGTTGAGCTAGCGTTAGCTTATAGCATCCCTACAGCATACGGTACTTTTGAGGAAAATATAAATCACACAGCCATTACCCCAAATCCCAATCATATTCTCAGAAATGCACTCATCTTTAGCATTGTAGGCCTACACAGCATATGCGATTAGTAGGCCTATACTAATATCAAGTATGCTCCCCGTATCTCAGTCAGCTAAGGCACCCCTTCACGAACTGAAGTTACGTTGGGCGTGCTTTCACTCCAATTGCTTCGAAACTAAAGAAATGATTTGAAAAAGAAGAAAATTCAAGATCTTCAATGTTTTCTACATTTAGTAGGCCTACGTTGACAAAAAAATATAGGGAACTTGTCATAATATATCATTTCATTATACCACAAAATCTAGACTAGCATTTTTTTTTTTAATTAGTTTCTCCAATCAGAATACTATATCTGGAATTAAACTCTAAAAAAAATTATTCAAAATTGATTTGTCCTTTATGATATTTGCCAGTCACTAAGCTATTTGTTAACGACGCGACCAATGTGCCTGGATGCGACTATACACACGTTCCATTCCGACCAAGCGACGACAACTTATTATTTACAACTTTCAACTTGGTCCAATTCATATTCAAATGGCTCCATTGTTGGTGGCTCTAGAAGGCCGTGCACGCCTACCCGGTCATTGTTGCGCTTGCACACGCGCCTTTTGTTCGACGACTGCTGTTTACATTCGACAGTCGGTTCGCTCTCTTCGGTCGTTCCTACACTCAAAAGTCAAAACCATCAAATGAGATGATAAAAATGAGTGAAGGTTAATAAAAACTTCCCATGACAAATGTTACGAAATGTTTTATTAAATTATCATAAATTAGAGTTCATAGGCCTATTATATTATTATTCAAGTAAGAACTTAGTCACTTATAAATACGTACTGATTTTACAAACAGATATAGTGTAATTGTCTAGCATTGTTGTAAGTTAATTATGATGAAAATACAAGGAATTCTGTCAGGAAATAATTTAAAATGTAAGAAATATTGTTAAGTGATAATGGTAGGTATATCATGTGGTTTTATTAAAGAAAACAATTAGACCACTTAGAAAGGTGGAAATGTGTTATTTGCCGGTGAGTTGGTAACAGTACTGGCAGTAAATCCAGGTGATAAAATACGAGGTTGACAACAGTTGGCATTACTCGAGCAAGCTCTGATTGAAACGTCATATTCACAAGAAAAGTGTCGTAAGAATTTTAATAATATAATAGATTATATTTTTATATAAGTTGATAAGTATCGATTCGAAACCTACACAGTACACACCTACCTTTCATTTATTTATAATTCCAATTTGATCGATAAAATTCTGACTCACGTAAAAATACAACACAATATATTATAGCAGGTCAAGAATGCAATAAATGAAAATATATGACATTCACATTATCAACACCTAATAAAATAACCTTTCATCTCATCATCCCATCATCTAATTCATCGTTCACATACGCCAATAGATCTTAGCCGTCACACAGTGTGTCATTAAACCCAATATAAACAGTTATTCGCTTTCTGCTCTAACCCAGAGAACGCATAAATACTATGCGTCTCATTTATAATGTACCAACAAACGAGGAAGATGTTGGAAATCGATATGACATTGAAACAAACAAACTTGATTATAATTAGAAAAGCGAATTCACCCTAATTTTGCGGTTCTCAAATCTCATCTGTCGGTAACTAGGTCGGTATAAGTGAGATCCGACGGTGGACATCTGCTAGCCGATATGTAGCGGAAAGGAGCTCAAGTATCCGCTACTGGCCGCTCGGCTGCAGGTAGCTAAGGCACGGCATACTTGATTGCACGACCGATATAACTCGATAGAAGGGTGAAATCGATACTCGCATGCCGTATGGCTCGAGAGGTCGACCTATAAGGCACAAGGCGGAGATTAGGCCTACCACGCAAGTGGGCAATTAACGTTAGGTCCTTTGGAGGAAAACCGCGGTGTTTATTAGATGAGCGTAGCGAAGATTTTCATTCCATATACTGGAAAAGTTTGGGCTTGGTTTTTATGAATCAGATCAGGGTGGAGGTTAATGTCAGTATTTTTTGGTCAATGAATTGTTGGGACATGATTTGCGCCGGGAGATACCTACAATTATACGTAAAGCACGTTTTTGAAGAATAAAGACACGGTTGGCATGGGGAGAAGCTCCCCAGAAAAGGATGCCATACGAAAGAAAGGAATGAAAATGAGCATGGTAAGTGAGTTTTAGTGTGTGGTGATTAACTATCTGTTTTAGACGTCTGAGAAGAAAGCAACTTCTCATTATTTTTACAGATGTAGATTGGATATGGAGTGACCAATCGAGGGTGGGGGTAAGGTGCATGCCGAGGAATTTTGCGGTAGGGGTGGTAGGAATAATTTTGCTATCTATTTTGATGAGGGGGGGTTTCGATAGGAGTTTTACTCCCGGAATGGAAGTGTACTAGTACAGTTTTGGTTGATTGGAGAGCTAGCCGATTGTTCTGGCAATAGGAGGACATGTTTGAAGTTTGGGTATTGGCTTCAGAGATGAGGGACATAAGGGAGTTTTTTGGTGCTGTGATCAGGTGACTAATAGATTGAGAGAGTGCCTGAATATAGGAGGGGTGGAAGGTCGTCAATATAGATTATGAAGAGAAGAGGGCCAAGGATGGATCCCTGTGGTACCCCACTAAGTATATTGAGAGGATGTGAGAGTGTTGTTTTTGGAGAGTCGAGGTTTGAGGATTGGATCCGAACTATTTGGGTACGGTCAGATAGGAAAGAGGAAATCCAATCGTTAGCAGTACTACGTATTCCTAGGTTATTGAGTTTAGAGAGAAGAAGTTTGTGGTCAATGGTGTCGAATGCCTTGCTAAGGTCATAGAACAGACCAACCGCATGATCACTTTTGTCAAGTGAGGATTAGTGGGGGATAGAAAATTATAGATGGCAGTGATGGTGGATTTATTTTTGAGAAAGCCATGTTGGCACTGGGATAGGACACTATACTTATGAGAAAGGAGACCATAGTAATAACAACTTCAAACTGCCAGTTAGAACTACACACACGTTGGTAATACCGGGACTTGGTGTCAAAACAGGCAGATATTATAATTCGTGGAGATTTTAATATCGATTAATATTATATTATATTCGTTATTATTAATACTAATCAGATGCTTGTCTCAGTAGGACATGTTTTCATAGACTGCCTCTGGTACACTCTGGCCCATCCGTCCCCCAGGCGTGTAGTCTATCTTCTCGTACACGTGTAAGTGTCTGAGTCTGACCCTCCTGAGGCATGACGTCACCACACACGCCCCCAGTACCACCTGTAGGGTCAGCAGCACACCAATCAGCGACACGCTGCCCCAGAACACGACCCACTCCAACACTGTCTGCAGCCGCAAGCCTCGGTCGTCGTCATGGAGATACGCTTCGTACACTGGGGACGAGCTGGAAGAAGTAGGGGCTTCCTCTGGCACAACAAGCTCGTTAGCTTCGGGATGATCGGTGATTGCCCTGGATGAAGACGCGATAGTTGCATCAGTTATGTGCTGAGTAGGTTCATCCACATTGGGATGATCGGTGACTGCCCTGGATGAAGACGCGATAGTTGCACAAGTAGTGTTCCTGGCGCAGTTGTGCGCTTCCTCCAGGTGCGCGACGAGCACGCCGTCAGACCCGCCAGTGTTCCCGAACAGGGACACCTTGTACGGCCGGGGTCCGTATTCCCTGTAGCACGTCAGGAACACACAGTCACGCGTCCAGGGGTTTCCAGACAACTCCAGCTCGACGGTTTCGTTCAGCTGGAATAAGTCCCGCGGGAAAGATGTGAGGTTATTATCACTCAAGTCTATATGTCTGAGAGTTGTTCTTGTCTGCCATGAGATGTCGTCCAGCGAGGATAGACGGTTGCCTTTTAAATACACACGCTGGATATCATCCAATCCGTGTAGAAACAATTCTGGTAACTTTTGGAGGTTACAGTTACTCATATCTAATGTTGATAATTGCGGCAAACTGAAGCCAGTTTCCAGTTGAAGTTGAGGGTTATTATTCAACAACAATACGGTCAGATGCTCAACATGGCGGAACATTCCAGGACTGATGTAACTGATATTATTCCAGGATAAATCCAGGTATAGTAACCTCCGCATGCCTCGGAACGCGTCGACCTGGATGGTGTGGACACTGTTCTGGGACACGTCCAACAGTTGTATTGTTGCCAGCTGATTGTTGATGAAGGTATTGTTGCGCAGAACACGGATGTGGTTGTGGTCGAGGCGCAGCTCGGTCGCGGAGGAACCGGGAGCTGCTCGGATGACGTCACTGAGCAGGGAGTGAGAACAGTCGATGGAACTGCCGGACCGGAAATGGCTGACTCGACAGTCGCCGGAAACACTCGGACGAGGCAATAACAGAATCATGGCGCATATCGCAATACGATTCATTGTTAGCTATTAACTTGTCCAACTGTACTAGTCAACTAAACTGAATCATTATTGGCTTTTACACAGCAGAAGATAACGATCTGCATTTGCCAATAATAAATGTGAACCAGATCTATGTTATAAACAAATATTAGTCTTGAGATAACATTTGTCACTGTAATCCGTGGTGTGGTGATAACCAAGTAGGCGCATCCGCAGTCAGGTTAGTGTGTCAAGTGTCATCTTATCGGCCACATTCATTTATTTATACATTATTTATCATTTATATATTATATATGTATTTATATTATTTATATATAGGCCTATACATATTTTTATTTTATTTGTTTTTCTCAATGGAGGATTTACAAGATTATCATTAAAATAGCAATGAGGAATAGATCGTAAATCATATGGACAGTCAGCTTTGATTATTACATTTATGAGAATAATATAAAAATGTGTAAATATGAATGGTGAATGCTATTCTATATGTATATCAAGCATCCACCAAGTCAATAACAATAAAAATTACACAATAATAATATAAAAATGTGAGGCATATGGACAGTTAGGCTAGGTTCCACAATTTGAATTAAATTATATACGGCTAGAGAATTTATTTATGTGTTTATTTATTCTCGATTTGATCAATGCAGTGTACCAATAGGATTCGTCATAATGGATGGAGTGGAATATAATTATGATGGATGCTATTTTTACATCAGCCACACACATGCCATGCCGAGTTATTCCACTGCATGGGACAGAAGTGAGTGCATGTAGTGTCTGTATTATACGTCAGGAAGTATAGTGTCTTTATTCTGATATTGTCCATCACCTCATTCCCTCGCTTATCTTACAACGCAAGTATTGCCTATTGAGTATTGACTCAAGACAAGTCTAGTCCTACAGCAGAGCTGATTAGGTCTACAGATAGAGTTATAACACTATCAGATGAGCGTAGCGAACACTTTCATTTCAATCACCGGCAAAAATCGGGCTACTTTATTTTTGTAGTTTTCGTATGTATTTTTTACGCGACATACAGGTCAAGTTGAAACCAATCAACTTGTGAAACTTTTTCTGCAGATCAGTGGTACACAATTTGATAGGTTGGGATGGCTTTTGAGCAAAATTGGTCACACTGTTTTTTCGGAAAAAAATCGTTAAGTTTGGAGAATCCCGAAAGACAAATACTTGGGAAACAAAAATTCTTCAAAAGCTTTAAAATTTCTACTGAATATGTAAACAACTATCATACACATTTTCAGTGATTTGTACAACAATCAGATCAGAAATGTGGAAGAAAACGCATCAAAAGTATTCATTTCGTTGAATATTAGGATCAACAGGTTCTTCAGAGTGGATTTGCAACATGCCGCACCGTGATATCACTACGCATAAATACTGCGTAATGTTAAATGTATAATGTTAACACGGATCAAAACGAACCCTGTCAAGTGCGAGTCAACTAACTCACTCTCTGATCGTACCTATTCATCTCTTCAGATCTCTGTCTT
This sequence comes from Brachyptera putata, assembly GCA_907164805.1. Taxonomy (NCBI): domain Eukaryota; kingdom Metazoa; phylum Arthropoda; class Insecta; order Plecoptera; family Taeniopterygidae; genus Brachyptera; species Brachyptera putata. The sequence continues at coordinate 29,766,028 of OU015466.1, read as the reverse complement.
CCCACCCTCTACGTCTACACCACTTCTACAGCTTTCCACTTCGCCCCTACATTAACTACCTCTTGCTTGACGCTTATTACCACTGGCATAATTGTTAATTGACAATGAATTGTCTATACACCCTTCTTAACAATATCGAACTGAAATGTTACAAACTTTAAGACACAGTTTAACAAGGGACTTCCCTTCGTATCTCAGCTTGAACCCCATCCTTCACTAAACACTTAATCCACGCAGAGGTCGCTTGTTAGGGACCGTTTGATTGGCGGTGGATATCAATGTTAACAAGAGGCCTGAGGGGCTGTACGATGAAACACGCGAGCGCTCGGGGCACAGGGCCTCATCAGCATGTCTCTCTCTTTCTCTCTTTCTCTCTTTCTCTCTCTCTCTCTCTCTCTCTCTCTCTCTCTCTCTCTCTCTCCTCCCCTCCCCCTCTCCCCCCCCTCTCTCTCTCTCTCTCTCTCTCTCCTCCCCTCCCCCCCTCCCCCCCTCTCTGTCTGTCTGTCTGTCTGGACCTCACACTGCACTCTCACATCTCCCAGATGGTGTGTTTGATCATCACTCATCACGCCATCTCGGAGTTTTACAAGCCCAATTAGCAGGCAGACACGGGTCATCACGCACTATTGGCCCCGAGAGATGAAGGCTCCGATCGACCGTCCGACCTATCCCAGGACACTAACGCTCGGGTGGTTCACGCATTCTCACAACCACCTAGCATATACCCAATGATATGCACAACCTTGTTAGACACACTAGTATAAGTCACAGAGTTGGGTTCGAGACTTGTATTGACGACCCCACCAGCAGCTGGAGTATATGGGGGTACGAATCAGCGAGTGAAAGATGAATATGTTTATACGAACAGATACTTGTGGTGGGGCTCGAACCTGCGCTCGACTTGACTTCAGTTGTTCAGGCTCGAATGTTGTTGAAGCAGTTCGGGATGATGTCAGGATAATTAGTTTCCTGCCGCCCCGGTGGCTAAGTCAACTATCGCTAGTGGTAGTAACTGAAGTCACCGTTGGGCGTGGGTCCGAGTCCCACATACGGCATGGGTTTTTGTAATCGTCGTTTCGCCTATCATCACTTCATCGTTTCATTATCGTCCGCTCATTCGTAGTCCCGTATAACCTAGCTGTTGGTGGGGTCGTTAAGCAACATTTAAAAAAATCCTTTCGTGAACCATTCACAAAAGTTATCGTCTTTCATCAATATTAATATTTATGACCATGTTTCTATTGTACTTAATTTATATCGCGCCGAAAATTCTTAGATTAAATTAATGGATAAAACTGAAAAATAATCACTTCAGGCATCACATGCTGTTGAATGAGCGGCAGAACCAAATCGATAGTTTAATTCATGGTGGATTAGAAGACAAGACCATCTCCATTCTTTGATTGTCCTTACCTATTTGAAGAACAGCGATTCATTATGAAAATATAGCGTTGATAAAATGGTGACTGTGATGGGATAGACCAGTAGCTGGCACGCTGAACCGTCATTCAGGAGGTCGGGGTTTGATTCCCGCCATGGTCGACCACCTTGACATAGTTTCTCTCTGTCGTTCAGGTCCTTCCGTTCATATTGGGATGTTTTCTCAACAATATGTCACGACCGACTCATTCCCACTATTCAAAAACACTGATAACCGGTTGCACCAAGTGATGAGTAGTGAATTAGGCAAAAATTAGCAAATTAACTTGTTATTACCCTTGGATACATATGCTATTTTTGTAATTATTAAATGTAATTATTAAATAGCTCATATTTTATCATCAGTTGGTACAATCACCTTTCGTCTCATCTTTCCAACATGTCATTCATCATTCAGCGGCGCCAATAGATCTTGATCAAGACTGCACCGTTAAATCCAATATGAATAGATGAAAAATGGTGCGACATTTTTGGTTTAGGATTGCATTACTTATCTCGATCATTTGCAAGAAAGACGTTCGCATGATTTTGACGGAAATGTCAGTCTCATAAGAGTCTAGCATGGAGTGATAAGATCTGATAGAAAGAGGACCTTGCAGATAGACATGACGCTGTCTCCTCGCGACTTCTGCATTCCATCACACTTGATTGCACTTCCTCCTGTACTAGAAGTCCAGTAGAACACTTGTATCCACGACACTATAACTGAATAATTATGAAAAATCTACGGCAATTACTAATTCACTACAACTTTGAGGATTCGACACTTTGGAAAGATCCAGTTGCGTTTCTTATCGTGAACCTCGTCACCACTCGAAATACCTTCGAATTAACTCATCTCTATATATCGATCACTGGAATAAAGTCGAATCGGTTGTGTGCAATGAGTTTGGATGTCCAACCCTAACCACATTCCATTGAAAAGTACCCCGAAGCCCATGTCACATGACCGAGTAGACTTTATTCCGGTATACGCTCTTCAGCGTCCCCACACAGAAATGTAATAGTTTCCGTTATGTTAGTAGAGAAGCTACCTCTCTCTACCTATGGCTCCCTTATCAATCAGTGATATCTTCATTGCATTATTAATTATTATATTCCAACTAGAATTGACATTTATTTTGTGCTCACGTCTATTTATCTTTATGTTTATGCCACAGACAAGCCCAATTAGGCTTTGCGGATCCTAGTGTGTTAGTTAGTTAGTTAGTTAGTTAGTTAGTGAGTTAGGTTTGAAGGCGGTGACAGCAGTCATTTTCGCTATGTTCATGTCCTGTACTTACCTAATGTCAACGTTTGTGTGTGTCAACTATGGAGTGGTAGGGGATAAGAGCTAGAAAAGTAAGATGAAATATATAAAATAAAACAAGGGAGGCGATGATAAGAGAGTAAGTGTCACGAAACAAAAAAAAAAACAAACGCACGGTTCATTTTGCCCTCCATTCATCCGGTCACAATGTGGAATTGTGTATATTTGTCTTATGTCATAAAGCTATAGGGATATCATAATAATACCATCAGCAGACAGTCCAGGACCCTACTTGAGATACAAGATGGAGAAAAAAATGAAAAACTATCATAAAATGACATATTCATCTCACGGTTTTATGTGAGTACTCTTTCTCACTCATTTATCCGGTCATCACTAAATAAATGAGTGAGAAAACGGTATCTCAATAATTTGAGTAATATGTAAGAATAATAGTTTTCTCATGATAAAGCTAATAATGATATTCAATCACTAATCAGACAGTCTCAGGAGTTGATACTACTCTCCTGGCCACAAGTATATCTCCCTTATCAGTGATCTCACCAGTGCTAATCAGACAGGCAGGCAAGTATTCAGGAGGCTGACGAATGTGCAACCACCTGTGCCACAGAGTTGCATTACACAGATTATCCTGATGCACATCTCCCGTCCTGAGGGTCGACACATCCGACCGCCCTACCTGCGACATGGCCGGGACGGTCGAGCGACACCCTCACGTCACGTAATCGGACACCGGAGAGAACCTGTCACGGCTATTTAATGTATACGAACGATCTGTCATATTCGTGAGGACGTGCCGGACCGACACGAACGATCGGCAATGGTGGGTAATAGGAGAGACGGGCGATTGGATATGTCGTATGAGGGGCATTAATGATGTGCCCGTTGGTACGCCTGGGTGGTCGTTTACTAAAAGAATCACGTAATCGGTAGTAGCTTATCAATTATATCTCCCCCCTTCCCTCTCTCTCTCTTTTTCTCTATCTTTCTCTCTCTCTCTCTAAGCAGTGAGGTAAAAATCGATGGCGAAAATATTGAGTTTCACCGTTACATACAACTGAACTTCCCACCTTTGGTGGGGCTATTATAAAATTTGAGTCATTAGCATTTTCAACAAATATTGTCTGCATCTTGTGATATATTTGCTTTTTCATTTATTTCATCAAGAACATTTTTTATATCTGTGAAATCACCTTGGGTGATCGAGACTGGGGACGCCTTAAGACACTGCCTCTACATCTGACGCCAAGTGGGTGCAAGTTCAAGTCCCTCCACCACAGCAATATACCATTCCATCATCACCCCCCTCGATCGTACCCCCATATGGACCGATACGCACCATTAAAAAACAAATTCGAGAGTAACATAAACTGCTACGGCCACCACAAACACCTGCGTCTATTCGCACAGATCGCACGCTCTGCGCACGGCACGTAGGCGTTTCTGATCAACTGCGGATTAATCGTCGGGTCACAAGACGTATCGCCACGGTTACCGCCGTTACCGTGCCGTGCCTGTTGCACACGCCGACAAGTGGATTAGCATGACCATGCCGAGGCATACACAATTACGCGGCCGATAATACAGTTTATTGAGCCCAATATGCACGACACTGGTGTGTACCAAACATGGTCGAGACGCTGCTGATATTCACACACTTTTACTGTTATAGGCACGTACTGATTTATAGTGTGTTGATTTACTGGACATAAATATTAGCTATACACACAAAACATCAACTAAGACCGAATATAAACATTTCTCAAATTGGAAGATGAATAATACGAACAGATGTTGATATTTTGAGAGCGGGCGAAAATGGATAGGCCTACAGTAATAATTTTCGAATGACTGCAAAAAAGATTCAAATACACAAAAAAAACACATTTCGATCTCAATAAATTGAATTGTTCTACGAATAGATACTGCAACTGGTTCAGATTAGTAGTATCAAATTCGATTTCCGCCACATTTGACCACCTGACAGATATACCAGCAGTTTTCCTCAGTCGTTCAAGTCAGAACTGGAATGGTTCACAATTAAATAACAGGTCACAACCGCTTCTCTGCCACTGTCCAAAAACCAAAAGCACGAACCTCTCATCTCCCCATCATTTCATTCATCAATCACGGATGCCAATAGATCTTGACCATCATCTCAGTGCGTCGTTAAACCCAATAATGATAATAGTTTATTCACAGAATACTTATTCACAAGTTATGTTTCGTCAGGATGATACAAATGTTCCTTGTCCAACAGATAACGCTTTACATTGATTTTGAAAATATCAAAACATTATACATGTTAATTCTTTAGGAAGAGCATTAAAAAGTTTCAGTTTTCACAGCATTATGGTCAAGTCCCGATTCATAAAGGGCAGTGTGATGGATGATATAATCAACAGAGAACTTGAATGTAGAAACTGAATACAAAATTGAATACACAACTCACGGACTTTCGATTGGTGGAGACTTGATCAAAACACTTCCAACTTTTTTCTTTCTGTAACATTCATGCCAGTATAATTATACATGTACCCGTCTTTTTTTTTGTTCCATAAAATTAATTGTGATCATTAATTCAACTCTTTTATTAACTAATAAAATAATAATTAAAATTATTTGTACGTAGAATATTGCATATTTCAATAGAATACATTTTTCCTCTGACAATTATTTTACGAGCTTTGTAATTGTTGTAATACGTAACATGAACTCGAAGCATTAAAAGGGGTAAAAAAGAGGGACTGATGGTAACTTCTTGCTGGCCTTAGAGCCCTTAAAGGCCTCATTGTTTACTGCCCGTATAGTTTATGACGTCATAGAAATATCTCGCAGACTCGGAGAGTGGGTTGCTAGCTTGCTTTGTTCGCACTGGAATTATTATTGACAACTCTAGATTTATAAATTATAACGCACTGACCTGTTGATATTGCACTGTATATCTGTCTTCCTCTTTCTCCCCCCTATCTTTCTCTCTCTCTGTCTCTCACACACTATATCTGTCTCTCTCTCTCAATCTCTGTCTCTGTCTCTCACTCTCTCACACACCTCTCTTTATCTTTATCTTTCTTTATTTCTTTCTTTCTTCCCTTCTTTCTCACTCTAAAGAAAATATGTTATACACACTCCTATGCAATTCAACAGGAAAATATGAGAATATATGTGGTTTTCTACTCTAGTATTTCTATGCTACTGACTGAAGGGGATAGCGAATACGAACAGAAAGAAGTGGGCTGTGTTATCGTCCACTCAGGATCAATAATTCAGGAAATATGCTCCACAAATTTGTATCAAGTTGTATCAAGTTAAGGTTATCAGGTAACAGTCAGTTAGAAATTTATATTACGCTATGGTATAAGTTAAGGGTTGTTATTGTTTGTTTTTTCAAAATTAATATTTGCGACATTAGAAAATGAGGATAGAGCAACAAGTGTCACTTCTTCCCACAGGGTATACCCTGACCGAACGATCGCACCTCTCATTCTAAGCCTCAATTGGGTCACATTGGTTTTGTACCAAGTTCCGATGTTGATAATAATATAATATGCAAAGAGTTTCCCACGTCAACCTAGCTCTTGATGGGGTCGTTGAGGGGTTCATGCACGCGGTGGTTATGAAAATAGAGAAATTCACCTTCACTATCATGTCCTATTCCTGTTCAAAACCAGTGAAAAAATGATGAAAAATCACTCTCCCAAGATAATATCGTCATCTTGATCAGAGGTGGTCTGTGATGTCGTTACATCGTGTCCAAATCGTGTCCAAATCGTGTCCACTTGTATAAAACCACACCGTTTTATCTCCCAACACTCGCTTCGTGTCAAATCAGCCATCCGCATGCACTCAACGTGCCTCTAATCACTGCAGTTATGTGCATGTGCATCTGATCACTGCAGTTATATGCAAGTGCAACAAGTCTACCTGTTATCTAAGCCAGCGTTATCTGAATGTGATGATGCTACAACATTTACACTGAGTTGTATTTAATTTTGTCATTCACCAGAGAAATAAATGTTTACAAATCTGTGATTACCTTACATTTTTCTACATTTTTATGTTATTTATCCAATATGCAGACCTGAGCAATTGTGACTCTATCGATAATTATGCTGATTTTATGTTAACGGTTTTCCCATCAATAGAATAACACACTCACAATACATTAAAAATTATTTCCTATTTTTTTCACGCATACCGGCCAATGCTCCACGCCACTTGATTGTGAACACAGGAATGCAGCTTATATATACTAATACACTGTGAGAAACTTTGAGAAAAAAAACACAATTGATTGATTATTTTTTGTTTATTACGATATTGGCGTATTGTAAAATTGAGAACGTAGTAAAAATATAAAATTCGAAATCTTAGACTCGAATTGTGACCGAATTGTAAGTGATGTTTTTTTTAAACAGTTTTTTTCTCAGTCAGCTGAGGCACGCTTCAGACACTGAAGCGAACCGTTGGGCGTGGGTTCGAATCCCGCATAAGGCATGGGTTTTTGTAAACGTCCTTTCACTCATTATCACTTCATATAGTTTCATAATCACCTGCTCATTCGTACCCCCGTATAACCTAGCTGTTGGTGGGATCGTTAAGCAAACAATAATAATCATCAATACTGGTATTTGGATGTTGCCCCTAAGTTAATGTTTCCCAATTGAGGTCAAGGAATGACAAAGTAGGATCTTCCGGACATGGGTGATCTTATCACCACAAAAGAAAAAACTATGCAATGTGTAGCTTGACTTGATTTCGATTGGTTGATCGTTAAGTAACCTACACTCAATTATTGATTTAGTACTGATCTTTAACCTAGCTACTGATCTATAAACTACAATAAAATCGATGAGATTGAACTGAGATGAATGGTCGAGTAGCTAGCACACTGAACCGTCATTCAGGAGACCGGGGTTTGATTACCGTCATGGTCGACCATCCTGACGGGGCTTTTCGTGGTTTCTCTTCCGTTCAGGTCAATACTGGGATGGTTACTCAACAACAGGCCCCGACCGACTCCTTCCCACTATCCATAAACATCTAATGAAATAACTTTCCATCTCGTCACCCCATCATCTCACATATCATTCACCGACGCTAACACATGGTAGTGATTAGTGTACGTCGTTAAACCCAATATGGAGATAAAATTGACAGAAGTTTTCATCTCGATTCAATTAATGGCGCGTTATCTCCGAGGATGTGTGAGCAAGTGTTCTTCTAAACGAGTGTTTAGCAGTCGATGTTTTCCAGTCTCCTAGTCCGGCTTGCTCACGAGCCGAGCTCGGCATTCTTTGCACCCGGCACCACAATGTGTCCAGACAATACACGGCAGTGAGCACATCCATTAATTACAGGGTGCTGTCCGAGCGAGCGTGCAGGAGTAGCACCCAAACCTCGCGTTCAGAGCCAGCTCATTATCGCGGTAAGTAGCAGACATGTGCCCCCCGAGAACAATATGAGCTTATAGCGCAACACACTGGTCGCCAGGGGTGTCCAACACACTGGTCGCTTACAGCTAGTGGTGTCCAACATACTGGTCGCTAGAGCCAGGGATGTGCAACCACTAGTCGCTAGAGACAATAGTGTCCAACACATTGGTCGCTTAGAGTCAGGGGTGTCCAACACACTGACAGTTTAGAGTCAGGGGTGTTCAATACACTGGTCGCTTAGAGTCAGGGGTGTCCAACACACTGACAGTTTAGAGCCAGGCGTATCCAACACACTGGTCGCTAGAGCCAAAAAAAAACATTCCTCCCAAAACGGACAATTGAATAGTTAATCATCACTGAAGGTGTTATGTTACTATACAAATCACTGAAATGAAGTACATTACTATTATTCATTTCCTCAGGTGGTAAGATCGTTCTTGTGGTGCCTCGTTCGAACGATCCTACCTGGTGTTTCAATTTTTCCCAAAGACTTCATGCAAACTTGACAATAGTGTTGATGAGAAGTATGCTGGATTTATCAACGAGAACTTGAGAATATAAGTCACGCACGGTGCGCCAGAAAAATCATCTTTACTATTTTTCTCAATGTTCACGAGCCAGTGTGATTAAATAACAAGTATATCAACCCCAAAATAATTCCATGCTCTTCAATCAATACAACATTATATGTTTGTGAATTCGTATCAATAATACGTCAATAAATTTCATCTCATCTTGGATTTCTATCAAGTATTATCTTGAAAGTGATTGCATTCACAAGAATAGTATGTAATAATAGATGAAGAGCTCACAATTTTCTCGGGAGTTGGTATTCTTTTCTATTCAATTACACTGGTTCGTGTGAACATGGGGAAAAATAGTCAAGATGAATTTCTCTATTTGTATAAGCACCATGGATGCACTCCCTTGACATGGAATATAACTATGAATGAACTGAAGTACTTCTTCAATTAAATGCTCAGTGTTTTTGATTACGAGACAAATGTTTTCTTTTCAGGAAGAGAGGGTTGTGATTGTACTCTTACGATAGTTCATCACTTTATTCCGAATAGATTTGTGTGCGCTAAAAAGTGTATTGTACACGTGTTCACCGTGCGAACCGTGGGTAATGGCGAATAATAGCCAACAATCAACATTAAAAACAACAAACAGCTTCCACTAGTTGTATAATCTCGATACGAAAATAGACACCCATTAATAGAACAATAAATATATTTTTATTGAAACTATCTCTATTATTTTTATTTGTTGTTGGCTTTTTAACCCGGAAGAACATTGCACAAGTAATCAGAGTTCAGTTCGAAGACAATGACACGTACACTTTATGATCAAGTGTTTTTATGTGTTTATTATACTAGGAAAACGCCATATATGCGTTGTTAGACGAGCGGATAGTAATAGTATGGGAACAAATGGGTAAAAACTGCTTCGAGTGGTACCAATTTAGCACATTTTATGTTTTTTTCTTCAAAATGGCTGACCCGATCAAGCTGAATTTTTCTAGAAATGTGTAACAAAATGTAATTCAACTTCACGCGAAATTTCATTTTTTTGGAAATTAAAAATATTTCCTTTTTTTCCGCCATGTTATTCTAATGAGAATTTTTGAAATTTCTTAAATTCATAAAAAAAAAGTTAATGCCCGATAATGCCACAAAACAATACAGATCTAAGTTAGATGAGGAACCATATTGAAAAAAAGTTTGAGGTTGATAAATGTAGCCGTTTGACCTGTGGAGAACCGACAAAAAAACATACAGAGAAAAAAAAAAAAAAACATAAAAACGAACACCAATTTTTTTCAGTATGTCAAATTGAATCCTCGCTAAAGCTCGTCTAATCAATTTCATTGCCTTGCAGCGAGTAGAAATAGTTGATGATAATATCGAAACGGTTAAAACCTAGCACATGCTTCAATTCATATATCACATCGTAGACTATATAGTTTCAAAGTATACTATTTTGCCGCGTGATAATATTATTGTTTGTGTACAACTGAACTTGATGTCAGGCAAAAGTCACTGAAAATCAGTGAAATCTGCCGTAAATCCGTGCCCGTCCGTTCGGTCATACGAGCTGTCATATGACAGTTACCGGACAAACGGGCAGTTACCATACGGACGGCAGTTACCGGACGGACGGGCATAGACGGTTACCGGACAAACGCGCAGTTACCATACGGACGGGAATAGACGGTTACCGGACAAACGCGCAGTTACCATACGGACGGCAGTTACCGGACGGATGGACATAGACGGTTACCGGACAGACGGGCAGTTACTACACGGACGGCAGATACCGGACGGACGGGCGTAGACAGTTACCGGACAGACGGGCATATACAACTACCGGACGGACAAGCACAAAAAGTAACCGGACGGACGGACAGCTACTCCTCTCCCTATTACACGCTCACTCCTCCAAGAGCCGACGCAGCTAGATCGTCGTCCCTGTGCTCCGTGCATGGTAATCCGAAGGACGATCGCCCCTTCTCGGTGGTCTTTATTAGCCCTAGCAGAGTCACAGATAATCGAGCTATTTGTGGCACTCCGGTGTCACCTTCAATTTCCCGTGATACTCGTTTCAGCCAATCAGCCCAAACCTGGACCTCGGTGTTCGCAAGGCACCACAATCATTTACACGGGCCGAGCACTAGAGAGTTCACACGACACATCGGACCGATACGAAGATAACAATATCCAACTTAATACTGAAGGGAATCGATTTATATCTATACTACAATATTTTGTTGGTGGTGTTTTTTTTTTCTTTAAAGTAAGTATTTTCATTGAACCGTTGGCCTTGTTAGCTTATTTTAATTTATATTGAGTTAAAAGACGCGCTGTACTGATGTCCAATAAGATCTACTCGCGTCGGTGAATGATATATGAGATGATGAGAATGAAGGTTATTTATTCCGTGTTTTGGATGGCGTGAAGGAGTCGGTCGTGGCCTGTTGTTAAGGAATCATACCGGGAAAGACCTGGACGACAGCCGGAACCAGTATGTTATGTGTCTCATCTCGTTGTAGAGCATGCGTGGCTAAAACCACTACATATCTCCAAGGTATTTCAAGTTATCCTAGTATGCAGATGTCAATATCGATGCAATAATGACGTAGCTGTCAACGCGAACAAACCCTTAATGCACTCACTCGCTATACACACATCGACGCATGTGCATAACTCGACTGATTTGATAGCAAACCCGGCGCCTCCACCCATAGAAAGTCCGATAACGGTATATAGGCATAGATTCTATAAATTTCTTCTCTATGATAAGTTACGACTAGTGATCAGTCAGTCGTCACAAAACGTGACATCAAATCAATTGCGCTGTTTATTATGTGGGGTTTGGAAATCACCAATAATAGTATACCTAAATGTCTATACATATTGATCCAAACCAAGTATAAAAGGAATAAAACCAAGTAGCCGAGTAACAAACCACGCCCATCATTGGTCATTATTCATTGTCTTTGCTCGCAACACACATTTTTGGGGTAAGTGAAGAGTCACTTGTTTTAATCATAAACATATCGTTACAAAGAATCATAATCAAGGTACACGTTGTCTTCAGTTAGTCAGTTATAATAATATATTCATAGCCACCCCGTGGCTCAGTCAACTAAGACAGTGCTTTAGAACATGAACTGACTTTGTGACAACGTCCTCTCACCGACCATTACTGCATCATCACTCGCTCATTCGTGGCCCCATGTAACCCAACTGTTGGTGGGGCCGTTGAGAAATACACTAATCCACCATAAATTGGCATTTTAACCAGTAACATTACCACACCTCCACAACCGTGCTAAAGGAGTGCCTCCTGTGACGTCATGTATACCACCCCCTCCCTCCTACCCTCCACCCCGCACAAGACACGGCCACATTTATCCCGAGCTGTCACCACGCGTTGTGCACGTCAATCACGCAGTGACGTCACCGGCCGCCCGCGCATGCGCGCCAGTCACGTGTATCACGAACCGCACGCGGGGCGAGAGTGAAAGGTTACTATTCTTGTATCCACGAGAGATAACGGCTCGAACCAGCCGTGTGCTAGTGATGTGGGATATGGGAGACGGTCGATCGGAATCTTCATCTCTCCTGGATGCATGTATTGATAGATGATGGCGCGAACCACCCGTGCGCTAGTTGTTTTGGGTAAGGGGGGAACGGTCGCTCGGAACATTCATCTCTCGGTCGATACTTGTTCGATTTACTTGTACGACCAAGACAATAGAATCGATTGATAAAAGTGAAAGTAGATCGACTTTGTGATCAACTTCCGGGCATTCTGCATACCTGTCTCCGACGACGTAAGGTTCGATCGCACGTCCCACCCCATCTCACAGCGTGACCGAGGAGGGGTTCCGAACATGGCAAAGTCTTATATATCTGGAGGGAAATGTAGGAGTATATGTTTGATTGTGTTTACTGATGAATGGGGCCTTGAGAATATATTATCTATTTGTTGATACTAATTAGATAACAACTTGTATGGAGCTGATAACTTGTTGAATAAAGCACTTGTAGTGTGTAGCTCTACTTTGTCGTGGGTACCATAAACCATACCAGAGCCAATGATCAAGAAGTAATGATGATTCTTGAGGCCCGATATATTTCAAAAGTTGAATAAAACTTAATTTTCAATCAATTCGATAATTTGTCATCTCTCTTGGTTACTTGTGTCATTGTACTACCTCATCACCTGATTGGCTGAGAGGAGTCTTCGCTTGAGTTTTGATAAGCAGAGCTAGAAAAGGATCATTAGAAACGTAAACTTGAAAATAAATCGATCCATGAATATCATTTAGCGTGGCCAAGACTACGATGATACTTCAACGAGTGAAAATCTGCGGGATGATATCATAAACAACTTCATGGTAATAACTCTAACTAGCAGTTAGCACCGCCAGACTACATGTTTCCACTAAAAATCAGGATTATAGGCTACCTTTCAATACCAGAAATACAAATGAAGAAATATAAATATATGAAAAAATGATGGGCCCACATTTAATGAGGCCCGGTATTACGAATAATAAATTCGTTGATTAAGCGATAATTAGTGGATTAGCTTGTTATTACTCTTGGTTACCAATGTTATTTTTGTACTGCAATTGATTAATTAGCTTAATTAACACATTTTTACTATTGGTAATATGGGCCCTGAGTGTTCCACGAATTTTCGAAGATTTCTTTGGATCCAATTTCTTTGGATTTCCAGATTTCGAGAACTTCTCCAGACATGGTACAACAACAGCTAGGTTCGAACCCTGACTGACACGTTAATCACGATACCGGACTCGAACCCACGAGGTCACAGGTAAGCCCTGCAGATCGTGATCTCGTCGACGAGGCGTGGTTCGAGTCCCGTTCAGGTCACTATTGTGTCAATAGCGAGACGAAGTGCACAAGGTTCCACACAAGGTTGTTCAAGTGTTAAGGTTGGTGTTATGTGTTTTACAACAATAAACTTGGCGATAATCAACTGTATCCGGGTAATGCTAGCGTAATAACATAAAACAGTGGAACGAGATTAGAAGGCGGTGATTAGACTGGGTCGAAATACCCGATCGGTTATGATAGTGAATAGAAAAGACGGTCAATCGGGACCTTCAATCGTTGTACTAATAATAACATTCGATAGTTGGAAATTTATCTACATCTAACACTGAAAATCACTTCCGATACTGCGCGTTGGAAGTCAAGTTGGTCGTGGGTTTGAGTCCCGCAGAAGGTACGGGTTGTGGACGCCATGTATCTAGAACCGAGACGGGTGGTACAGACGCTAGTGCACTGACTGTCATTCAAGAGACCTAGGTTCGAGTCCCGTGATGGTTGACCATCCTGGATGACATTCTACGTGGTTTCCATCTGCTATCAGAGTAAATTTACTGGAATGGTTCCTTGCTATTAGCCACGACCATTTCCTTCTCATCATTCCAACATACTGAAGAGGGCTGGAACAGTCTTTTCCCCACAAAAAATAATGAATAATGGTAAAATTATATGAACTTGGGAAAGTATTTAATCAAACCATCACTTGATAATTCGTTATACCAAATATCCTAACTGTAATTGAATGGAATACTTGAGCAAACAATAATCAAAAGACAGATTACAATACCGAACATTGGTGTTACCAAACCACTCATGAGACGCAATAACCCTATGTCCCTTATATAAATGTATCGAAATGAAGGACCTCTTATAAAACGGTTACTGAAACCTGGAACTTATATTTCAATCAAAACGATCTACCCCAATCTTCAGCTGAGAGAAGTTGTCCGCTTGAAAACATCCGATTCAGAACATTGAAACATCCCAATCAAATGTATCAATATCAGATCGTCAAAGTCACTTCCGCACAAACAAAACACTGGTTTCAATTAATCTAGTCATGTCGAAACATTCAGGAGGTGTAATTGAAATGATATTGAAATGAAGATAAAATTATATATAAATAACATAACTGAAATCGAAGGAATATATTAACTCGATAATGGTCCGGGTTAACTTGGGGTCAACACCATTGTTTTTCGAAACATGTAAACATTAGAATACATGTTGTTGCTAACGCTGAATAATGTCCAATTCGGGAATTGAGGTAGTTGACAAATGTCTTACAAACAATCAACATGACTTGATATCACACAGCGTTACTGATCAAGTGTCGTGCACGAGATGTGAAGGCTCGAGCCAGTCGGTCGCTAGTGGTGTGAGATGGAGAGACGGTCGATAGTAACCTTCATCTCTCGTGGTTACAAGTACTGTTGTTGTCCTGAAGCCCCCGTATAACCTAGCTGTTGGTGGGTCGTTATGATGAGATGATGGGATGATGAGATGAAGGTTCTTGGGTAATGGGAAGGATATTGGGAAGGAAGCGGTCATGGCTGACTTATTGTAGGAACCATCCTGGCATTAGCCTAGACTACAGAGGGAAACCATGAAACACCCCTGTAAAGATGGTCGGCGGCGGGGATCAATGAGGGAAGATCTGGCTATCGAGCTACAGTTGGCAGTGGCGACATCTACACTTGTAGCGTGCAGTCACATTGGAAGCCTTCGATTGTTGAACCACAGCTTTTTTGTCTGTGCTTGAACCAAAATTCAAATTTAAAAGTTTAAAATAGAATACTAAAGAGATTTTGGAATATATTTTCAATCAAAGTATTTGTTCATTCAGTATTTCTAGTTTTGTTTACTTTTCTGTATCATCCGATTATAATATCCCTGGTATTTTTGGCGGGATGAGGACAAAAGAATGACACAACCTGCGTAGAAATCCTTCACTGCTCAAGAGTGAATCATAGTTACACAACATTTCTCTCTCACACTCCTGGACATATTTTCCTCCCCTATCATGTGCCATTATTACACCCGCATATTAATTCAAACTCATTATACTCTGTTTTATGGAACCGTTTACGTATTGTAATATGTGAATTGAAGAAAGTAAAATAAATTAATATTAAAAAAAAAAAGAAGATTGCAACATAAACATCCGCAATTAATAAACATAACGAATCAAGTGATAATTGATTAAAAAGTGATTAAAAAAACGAGACGCGTCTTCATTACCAACCCGGATAGTTCTCAGATTTATTGACACTAAATTAAATAGAAACATTCACATAAATTTATATAATTATACTTTGATGACAGAAAAAATGTTTAAGAGCCAAGTATAAAACCAGTGATATAATAAAACATAATTATACATATAGTAATTAAAATTGAAAGTACATGGAGAGCATTTAGAGTAGTGATTTTATACGTTTAAATGAGAAAACTATTTTCCCAGGCGAAATGATTGACTCCCACGGCTAGGCAATCCAGCTCTAGATCAGTTCTGATTCTTGACACGCAAATGATCCTTTCTAACCTCCGATCAAAATCAGCAGACGATTTTAATTTGACAATGTTTTTTATAGCAGCATTGAGTGTATTTACTTTTTATCTTGATATTGACTATTCATATACTGATGTATGAATTGTTAACAGTAGTTTGAATGGAAAAATAAATGAAATTAATTGAATCTCCAGCCAATCAGGGCAGCAATAAGAGTGAAAACTATAATCACCCATTGGTCGGTTCATCGGATCCAGACGTACGAATAGGTAAGATCCAAGTATTTAAAGAACAAGCCAATGAAGAACAATGAAGTATTATATAATCCATTGTTTTGATTGATTACATATTGTTTTTGATATTTCATTTTAAAAATTATAAAGTGATTTACACCTGTTTATGTCTCTTTCTCTGTCTCTCTAATGGTTGTTAACCTCATAACAACGAAAAAAAATAACCAATCACAACAAGCTGTGTAAATAAAAATATCATTGAACATTGAGTAATAGTCTTAATAGGTACACATTTGTCTTCTACAAGACAATACCGTTTTTATCAAGATTTCTTTGTAAATTGTATATCAATTTCTTTTCAAATTAACTCTACGAGTTTTAATAGGCGACTTTTTACTACAGTTTGAATGAACAGAGTAATTAAGCCATTAATTTGTATTTCATTAAAAAATAATCTAACAACATATAAATCGAAACCTGTTTTCATTTTTTTTTTTCTAAGTTGTTTTATTATTTCTGTCATTTTCGTTTTATCTGCGGAAAAGAAATGTTGAACAGAATAAAGTAATGAATTATTTCACTGCGGCGATTAATCAAGACGACGTTTTATTAAAACCCAGCACGAGAAAGAACAACAAAACAATGTTTTAAAAGCCTGGTGACTTGAACGCTGGATTAAACAAGTATATTCCGCTCGCCCGTCTCTACCCATCCTTAAAACGAAACGCACTGTAGTTTCGAGTCATCATCTCGTTAAATGATTTGAACGCTGGAACAAGGTCGAATGTCGTCTCCAGCTATCTTATAACATTGACAAGTGGTAGTTTCGACCCGGCTTGTAAGAGTAGATAAGAAATCGTGTTGTTACAAGGATTGGATAAATGGAAGGAATTGTTGGAAGCGACATTTCAGCAGCCGGTAAAGTGGATGCCTGTATCATCGTGTGCACTTTCTACATTAAAACACGACAAATGTCATCTTCTATCGCATTTATTTATAGTCCATCTCCTCTGGCTGCAGAACGCGAGAGGCGTGCTGAAGGGAGATTAGAGAGAATATTCCAAGGAAACAAATCAGACAAACTTTATAACAGTCTCACTTTCAATAGATTACAAGATGAACTGCCACAAACGTACAGGGCTGGAACCAAGTGTCAAAGTGCTAAATCTTCCCGATTATTAGAATTTGGAATACTCAAATAGGAGAAAAACGAATTATGGTATTCATTCCAATTTTGAGTTAATATTTGAGATCGTCTGAAATATGTTCTAATTCAGTACACAATCGAAAATTAAAAATAGTGATGAAAAATGATTTTATGCGTCGGGATTTTCACAATCGTGAGTGACCATCATTATTATTCGGGGTATACGATCTTTAAAGAGAGAATAAAATACAATACAAAAAGTAGAGATAATTTGAGGAAATTAAAATAATAGCAACACACAATAAAATACATCAATTACTTGTACGCTCGATCAACTTAGAGTACCTCCGTAGCTCAGTCAGCTAAGCCACCGTTACAGACACTTGAGTCACCGTCGGGGGTGGGTTCGAGTCCCGCACGAGTTTTAGGAAGCGCCGAAGAGAGTATACCGGAATAAATTCGACTCGGTCGTGTGACATGCTCTTCGAGGTACTTATGAATGGATGGTTGTAAAATGCGATTAGGGTTCAGGAAAGGTTGGACTGGGTGTCCATGTCACACAACCAAGTCGACTTTATTCCGGTATATGCTCTTCAGACACCCCGCGTTTTGGTGAACCTCCTCTCACTAATCATCATCTCAGTTCCATCATCACCAGCTCATTCGTACCCCCTTATAACCTAGCTGTTGGTGAGGTTTTCAACAGTCCAATAGTCATCAATGTACCAACACTGCCAGGTCTAGAATCACACGACTTGACACTGCGCATCCAGCAGGCCGTGATCGTCCAGAGCGCATGCGCGCACATCGACACCTCGCACACATCAATCAGCTTGTTACCAACGTTACCAACAGTCAATACCAACCAACAAGGAGGAATTTAAATTGGAAATTATAATGACTGTCGCAGTCAAGCTACCAACCGTTCAAACCAACAATAGCAATAACAATGTTGTAATCAATGAAACGTCAATAACTATATACTTGTTAAATTGTGCACAGCTTTGAGATGAGAATTGACATTTTTATAGACGTTACAGAGGTGTGGTTTATTTATAGAGAAGCTATTATATAGATGGCTGGGCTCGATACACTATTTACTTTCTACTCTTTCTTTGTTATATCATGATTATTCAATATTGTTTATTGTGAATGTAAATTGAAAAATGATCAATACGAAACCAATTCAAACTGATGCTGTGTGGTAATGCGGGTTAGGCCTATATATAATAATGATATGATATAAATGATAAATATGTAATACGTAATGGTGAGATGTAATTATTAAAATCAACATTTAATTATATATAACTACAGGTAAAAACCATTGCATGAGCATGATATTGGAATGAATAATTTTCGAGTGCATTTAAATAGTATATTGGAATGGATATAACATTTTGCATGTAGAACGTGGCACGAAGTCGATGTTCCAGAGAGACGATAAGGGTCGGACAGAGCACCATCACGAGAGCGATCTCGCAATGACGTCACATAGGAAACTATTGCACATGTTCCCGGATGACAAACAATTGTACATTTCGAATATTTGTAGGAGCCGATTGTACCAACTGATGATCAAAATTGAGTATGAAAGTAATACAACTGCAGTGGAACAATTTACATACACATACACCGAGGAAAGGAATTTGCATTGCATTAAAATACTCGTAAACGTTCGGATTCTAGCACGCCCAGTATATAAGAAGATACAAAATAGTAATTTATAATAAAATGGAATTAAATGTAATTACTTACTGGAAAAATTTGTAAATTATTAGTTGAAGAATAAGTAGTCATTTACACGCATCCTGGAATCTTGAACAAGAATATTTTATAGGTTCAATATATTCAAATATAATTTATGTAGAGTAGATAATTGTTTATGTAAAAATAAGTTATCCCTAATTTATGCGTAATTGCATCTAACGAGATGATTGCTCGTTTGGACGGGTGTTGCCGGATAGACACGCCTGATCGACAATGATGGCGCATGGGGAGACGGTCGATCGGGACCTGCCGTGGTCTGATTGGTTGATGTGGAACGACAGTTTAGATGAAAAACCCTGCAGGCTGGTATAATGGGCTTGATATTGACAGGTGGTTTCCAAAAGATTGACGTATTGAAACATTTTGAATATAATGACATGAACCAAAATTGAATATCATATGAATAATAGAATAGAATTACCTGAAATGAATAGTAGACCTAAGGAATAAAAAGTCGGTTTTAAAAGTGCTACATTCTGATGAAAAAATGAATGGAAATCTGAAAAAATTGCTCCCCAATTAAGGCTATGCGATTTTATAAAAAAAAATAACATGAAAATAACAAGAAAGCATATTCTCAATGAACGTAAAAGATGTGTAAGTCTATTTGAAGCCTTTTTTTAAACTGCTTAATGACCCCACCAACAGCTGGGTTATACGGGGGTACGAATGAGCTGGTAATAATGCAACGATGAAGTGATGATAGGTGAAAGGACATTCACAAAAACCTATGACTTATGCGGGACTCGAACCCACGCCCAGCGTGCCTCAGCTGACTGAGCTAACGACGGCGGCTTGAAGCCTATTTGGATACGTAATGAGTCGATAGCGGTTGTCATCCAATGCTGTGCCAGTAGGCCTATAAGGTCTCTCGGGTCCCTGCTACAATGGATGATTTGTTGGTTAATTAGAAATAAAAAGACCAAAGCACCCAGCCTGCATACCGGAAAACGATGAATGTATCGATTATCACATGTTTCTGGAGAAGGAGTCTAGACTCTCGACGAGTAAACGACATGTTAACGACCTGTGACGTGACACATATGCATGCGAGAGCACACGATGACGTCGCAGGGGCACACGGTCACGTCGGGATGCATGCAAGAGCACACGGACCAGGGCTGGAAATGTGAAGACAATACAAATAATAATAATATTGTGTGAAATTCGTGATTTCGTGATCATGTCCTAGTTGTCGGGTGTAGAACACTCGGGAATGACTTGGTTTATTGTTTTACAATTTCACGGCTTGAGTTTCGAAATGTGACGTATAGGCGATATGGAAACTGCACGGACGGTTAGTGAATCACTGAATATAAATATCCACGGAAAAAAATCCACAATTTTTGTGTAGAGGGAAAAATATTCCCTTAAAAAAATATACTCTGATATAAATAATTTTAGGGCGAACAAAGTGAGTACCTGTACTTGAAGGGACCTGAAGCAAACTTAGTGTATTATAAAGTCAATGGCTTTCTAGTCCTATCTCTAACTCCACTTCCTAACTCTTCGTTGAACATGCAAGTTTTAACCAATTATCTCTACAGTCACTCTGAACGATACTACCTTTCATTCTCAGCCTTGGGTCACATTGGTTTTGTACCAAATTCCGATGTTGATAATATAGAAAGAGTTTCCCACGTCAACCTAGCTCTTGATGGGGTCGTTAATGGGGTTCATGTACGGTGTAGTGTTGGTCTTGGCCGAAGGAGTGTCTCTCTCTTGTATTCCAGGCTATCCCGATCTCTATCTTCGTCCTGCACATATTGCTCCCTCTAATCCTACCTATATCTCTAACTCCACTTCCTAACTCTCCATTGAACCAGAGAGATGCATCTTGGGTAGCGAGCGGGCGACCGATGCTCGTACCGCAAATATCGGCCTCGCGGCCATATTGAACTTTTGTACAACCATATAAAGCGGCATAACCAAGTTTGAATGTGTTGATATCCATTCTCATGCAACGAAAGTAGGAAATAATTGTGTATTAGTAAACTCTGCGAGTAAGAGCAATGCGAAATAGCACGTAATGAGCGAGTCACAAAAAAGTCCAATATGGCGGATTGTCGCCATTTTTTGGAACACGGCCTTGTACGCCTCTATAACCCGTAGATGCATCTCTCTGTATGCAAGGTCTGTCCAACTCTATCTTTATAGTGCGTGAGACTGTTCCCATCTCTATCTCTATTGTACACAAGTCTCTCTCTCTCTTTCTCTCTCTCTCTCTCTCTGTCTTGTGCGTCAGACCAGCCCTCGAGGTGTGTGTAAGTTACGATGTCGCCGGCCACGGGTGGTAAAAGCCACAACCATTGAATTGTTACACCGCTTGGTGTTTTAGAACTGCTATGCGGTACTAATAATTCATATTATCCCCTGAGGTCCCGATCGACCGTCTTCCCTATGTATCGGCACTGTCGAGCGGAAGTGTCGAGATGTCTGGCAGACAGGTTGGGCGCCAATTATTAAGTTCGGTATTTCGGATGGGACGATGAATAGAAAAGACTAACTGAGATGTAATTTATAGGCGTTTTTTTAAAAGTCAACTTGGTTATTATTTAAGTGAATATGAAAATGAGGATAGGGATGAAGTAAGATATACAGGGGTGCACTAAATCTTGGCGAATCTTATAGAATGTGGTACATGTATACGTTTGGAGCTGGCAGGCGCTGGAGACGAACTGAGTCGTTTTGCGTATCGCCAATCGAGCGCCGAGTTCAGAACTTGGTTATAACTTAGTTATATAAGAAGTATATATACCGTACTGCCTTTAAAGCCTGTCATATTTTCCTCGTTTTCAGAATTTCTATATCTCATACCGTTCGAAAGTTACCACAAAAAACTGATATTCCGCTAAATCGACTCCCATGGGCTCTTAACCAAGCTAGAACTGTATAGTTTCGACTTCTGGGAAGTAATCGGTTTCACCACTTTCGAAAAAAAAATATTTTCGATTGTACCTCAGCTGACCGAGCTACGGAAGGCGGCATCTTCTTATTGATACGGTATTCATAGTTTGTTCTTCTCCGATTATGTCATTATGTCAATTATAGGTAAAATAAATTGATGTAATTTAATTACGCTCTCGTTTAAATTACAATTTGCCAATTTGGTAACCACAAAATTCACATCTTTGGGTATTTCACTTGAAATTCTCACTCATATCTCGTAAATGTATGACTATCATTAAAGTGATCTGACACAGGGAGAAAAAGTAACAAACCAAATATTATCAGTAACAAATTGCTTAAAATTGTTCATTTGTACACAAATCAGTGATATTTGAATAATTAATTGCCATTAAAATATTGAAATACGTTATTCATTGTTCCTGCGAACAAAAAAGAATGCTTTGGCTGACATCACTATACATGCACACACGGTCTCTCTCTCTCTCGTCCACGTATGTGTCCGAAAGATGAATGAAACGTCGAAGTGTTTCTCATTGGTCGCTGTTTTTTCCTCGACGACCGCGAAATCAGCACGGACCGCGAGCAACGAGGAAGAAATGTGAAGCCACAAGTCTTTGGCCAGAAAAATGTGAACACTTTTTATAAGAAATAATCAGAATCGTACGGGTACCGTTGCACAACCATGATTGTCTTCTTATTCATGATGACATTTGCATTCTTTGTTAGATTAATCCCGAGTAAAAACGTTTTCTCGTCGATATTTCTAATCAATAAGTACCGGTACATAGACTGGAATATTATAATACATATGGTAAAAGAGGGCAAGAAATGTTTAGTTGACAGTGATTCATGAAGTTTGTGTTGGATCATATAAGCTGGGTGACCATGGTGACAATCAGAATACAACCAATAGCCAACTGTCAGTATCACCTAAACTATAAACTTTCTGATTGGTAATCACACCCTTTATTGGTACCTGGTTGTTACAGTGTATTTGCCATCAACGTATCAAAGTGTTGAAATGTACAAGAGTGAAAAAGTTGATATTAGAACGGTAATTGATAACGATGTGAGTTTTGTTTTTTCGAAAATGTAATATATCATAATTAAAAAGAAAACATTATATTTTCAAGCATTTAATTCGAGTTATTATTATTGGGATTTAATCGACCAATCTCCGACCAATGTGCTGAATTATAATTATGTTTGCTATAGTTAAAGTATAATGATATTCATGTATTCGTGTATTTATTCGAAAAATACTAAATATTGAAACAAACAAAGTAACAAACAAAAACCTTCTAGAATTGATTGATGTTAGACAGAATTTAGAATGCCAGAGTGAACAAGAGAATTTGATTCATATTCAAATTTAACATTTCACTATTCATGGCCTAGAGGATAAAAATGATCAAACATTTCACAAAGTGTTAATCGCCACAATAAAAGTGGAACATTTTTTAAAAATAAATTACGTAATGTATAACTGTGGACATTAGCGATTGGTAGTGATTTGTTGGGTGAGATGAGAAGTGATTACAATATAGCCACAGTCTCCCATCACTGATTGGTCCCACATGATCTAATGTGTGTACCCATTATTAGAGCATGTAACACAATATCCGAGCAGGGAACAGGTGGTTGAACCAAGTACGCCAGCAAGTGTTGCCACGATCAGGGGTGACAACAGAACAGAAACAATAATGTTGTTAGCATTGGTGGATAAAGAAGGTACGAACTGTACTATAAACCAAGGGTGGATTGCAAGAACGAAGTTAAAACCCCGGTCTACTTTAGACGCCGTCTAAGTACAAAATAGCATTGAAGAGGAAATGCAATTTTGTATTTTTAGCCTAAAGAACATGCAATGGATGGTAATAATTTGTGGAAGGGAGTGCTGAATCCCAATATTTCAATTCTGGGGAGGTTGCTTAAGAAATATAAGTTTAGGCCAGTTGGTTTTTAGCTTAGTTGGTTTTTAGTACAGTTGGCTTCAAGTACAGTTGGTCGTTTTTAGGGTCAGTTGATTTTTAGATTTTTATGAAATTTCAAGAATTGCACGGAATTGCAAAAAAAATTCAATGGTGTAAAGGCGCTTGCAGCTTCTGATGCGAAATTTTCATCCTAGTACGATGTACGGTTTGTACGTGAAATGAATTAACGGAAATTAACGGAAATCCACGTGACCAAAGGCTCCTCACTCATTGGTCAGCCGGTGAAAGATTGCAGTAAAAGTTGAACGTATTTTAACTTCGTGAAATTCTTGCATGCAAGTGCAAGATTTCCTTGCTCGTGTGTAGGCAACATAGGAAACGTGGGTATTCTACTTTTCTGAAATTGATTTCAGAAATTGATTTCAGGGAAAAGTTGATCGTCTAAAGTGGCTTTAAGTAACAGGTATGTTTGTACGCCCCTGTTTGTGTAACATTACAGTACCTAGTTCTACCACGGCGCTCAAATAGCTACAGGCTCTTTTCTCGACCAGACAATCTGCATTAAACATGCTAGTTTTTACAGATACCGTTTTAACAGATAATATTCACCGCTTGCACAGAAAACACATCACTTTTTTCTACCACTGATAATAAAGAAAAACAATCTTATACATCCAAACCTTGTGGAGATATAACGTAATAAAAATAAAGATTTAAAACTATAATTAAAATTGATTGTTGCGGAATGAAATGTAAACGTATTAATACGTTTTAGGCGTATAAAATAATGCACAATGCACTTTATATGCATATTTTATCTCCAATTGCAATCAACAGTTTGTTTTTAATAGCAGTTGTAAATTACATAAAGATAAGACATTAAAACATGATTGCTTTTTCAATTAATTCGAGTGAAAGTTAAAAACTGATTTAAAATGCGGTTTTCATTATTCAACACACCTGGGGATAATCTAGGCTAGAGGAACAATTGATATTGGTTGTATTTTAGATTGGTTTTTAGCGCCACCGTTTCCACAGTTAGTTCCATACATTAATAAAACATGACCTAATTACGAGGATCGGTACTGAAGCCCGATTCGTTTGAAAATTGACATGTGAAGCACCTTGATTGTGGCCTTTTTAGTATTACTAGGAAAACGGTATATGCGTTGTTAGACGAGCGGATAGCCTTAATAGTATGGGTAGTAATGGTTAGGAACTGCTTCGAGTGGTACCAATTTGCACATTTTATCTTTTTTCTTCAAAATGGCTGACCCGATCAAGCTGAAATTTTTTAGAAATGTGTACGAAAATGTAATTCAACTTCACGCGAAATTTCATTTTTTGGGAAAATGATTTTTTTTCCGCCATGTTATTCTAATGGGAATTTTTGAAATTTCTTAAATTCATAAAGAAAAAAGTTACTCCCCCCATTAAGGCCACAAAACTATACAGATCTAAGTTAGATGAGGAACCATATTGAAAAAAAGTTTGAAGATGATAGATGTAGCCGTTTGACCTGTGGAGAACCGACAAAACAACATTAAAAAAAAAAAAAAAAAACGAACACCAATTTTTTCAGTGTCAAAATGAACCCTCGCTAAAGCTCGTATAATTAGTATATATTGAATATATTTATTACATCATCACTCAATAACTAGAATAGTCAAACTTTGATAGTGGGCCTAATCGTATCACCTTCCTCAAAATAAAAACAGAAAAACGCTGTACTTGTCACAATGATGGATTAGCGAAAGTGTATCACATGCAGAATAGATTGATTGGCTATGATGGCAGATATATTGTACAAACATAATATATTGGCCTATTAATTCGGATTTCAAATGATCAAACATCTCTCTGACCGTCATTCGTGGAAATCTCTACAGGAAAAACATCACCTCGTTCTCCTGAAATATATATATATATATATATATATATATATATATATATATATATATATATATATATATATATATATATATAAAAATATATATATATGCATATATATTTTCTGAGGTTGAATTTTCAGTTGAATCCGTTTACACATGAAAATGATCATAATTTCGACTTTCTACTAATACACCTAAAGATCCGGCCTTCTGGCTTCATTGGAAACTGCAGTCAAATCGAGTGCGGGTTCGAGTACCACAGAATACATTCCTACTATATACCCCCCCATTCTCCCCCCCCCCCCCCTCACAAGCAAGCTGCTAGCACAGTGCAAACAACAATCACCACTCCATTTCCAAAATGAATGCACCATAATAAAAATTAAATTATTCAAAATAAATCAAATCTTATTTCTTATCAACAAATAAAATGTTTTCAGAACTAACAATTCCCTCATATATATAAATATGCATCAACACCGGAACGACGTATCCATAATTAATTTCTCTCTCTATTTGTAGTTTGTAGCGTTGAACAAACACACGGACATTAATCTACTGTCCCGGCTCCACGGCCTGTTGAATAACTCTCTAAAGGACCTCGTTGATTGTATGACCGTTTACAGCTGCGAGGAAGAACATGGGGCCATTGATCAAACCGTCGCGCATAACTCTCTGGCAAGTGACCGGCTGAGCAGACGTGGCCGGTACAGGGAGCGCTGCATCCTTCAGGAGACACGGTACTGTCGAGCAGACGTGGCCGGTACAGGGAGCGCTGCTTCCTTCAGGAGGTGACACGGTACTGTTGAGCAGACGTGGCCGGTACAGGGAGCGCTGCTTCCTTCAGGAGGTGACACGGTACTGTTGAGCAGACGTGGCCGGTACAGGGAGCGCTGCATCCTACAGGAGACACGGTACTGTCGAGCAGACGTGGCCGGTACAGGGAGCGCTGCTTCCTTCAGGAGACACGGTACTGTTGAGCAGACGTGGCCGGTACAGGGAGCGCTGCTTCCTTCAGGAGACACGGTACTGTCGAGCAGACGTGGCCGGTACAGGGAGCGCTGCTTCCTTCAGGAGCACAGTTCCAGGAGGTGACACGCCTTCCTTCAGGAGACACGGTACTGTCGAGCAGACGTGGCCGGTACAGAGCGCTGCTTCCTTCAGGAGCACAGTTCCAGGAGGTGACACGCCTTCCTTCAGGAGACACGGTACTGTCGAGCAGACGTGGCCGGTACAGGGAGCGCTGCTTCCTTCAGGAGCACAGTTCCAGGAGGTGACACGCCTTCCTTCAGGAGACACGGTACTGTCGAGCAGACGTGGCCGGTACAGGGAGCGCTGCTTCCTTCAGGAGCACAGTTCCAGGAGGTGACACGGCTTCCTCCAGGAGGTGACACGGTACTGTCGGTAGCGGGACGGTAGCGGGAATCGAACACAAGGCTTGAGCTACCAGTGCAGCTGAGGTGATGAATCATCAAGTTTGGTTGACGACACGCTCGGTGACCATGGTGACCATCAGCAAGCGACCAATAGCCAACTTACACCAGGTGAACTGAGAATCACAGTCAAGCTTTTTCAAACTGTCGTTTCATTCAGTACTAAATATTAGCCATCATTTTAATATCGATCCTTTTGTATTACTTCAGTCACGGTATCATCTTGCAAGAAACTAGACTCAGAACTTTCTGTTTCGGTTTCAATAAATAAGTTTCAATACAAAGTCCACTCGAATCCACGAAAGATGATAGTTCCGATTGGCCGTTTTCCCTGTCCCATACCATAAACGCACAGGTGTTTCGCTGCTTCATCCTTCACTGATACAAGTATATAAATATTACCCACTATATTCTTCAGCAACAATTAAGGCTGAACAACGTGTAAAAACATACAATAACTAATTGGCCATCTCGTCATAAATATTCGGTCGAAAAGATTGATCCACGTTTTTAATGTTCTCCCAATTAAAACCGAGACCGTAATTACTAATTAACATAACGGATAAAGTCATCTAATCGCCAGAGATAATCGATTACAGTCTCGTAAAACAAACGAATCTCGTGATGTGTTCTCGCCGCCGTTTATCCGCGCCACACGCGGTCAAGTTGAAGGTTGAAAACCACCGATCGATTAACACTAAACATACCAGTTGGAATACCCGGACAACCTTCACCTAGTGGTCAGCTTTTCGTCGGGCATTCACGTCTCGTCGGACCGAGGTGAAGGCTGGAAACCACCGATTGAACGATACTAACAAATTGGCCGAAACACCCGGACAAACATTCACTTTGACTCTGACAATCAGGACTTGTATCAGGAAAGAATGAGGCCGTGTACTAAACTGAGAAATCGTAAAACTTCGATAAATGATAAGAAACTAAAAAACTCAGTTCGATTTGAAAATGTAACGCTTTTGAAAGACGTAGTTCCGTTCCTGATCGTGAATATCGTCTTGAAAAGACGTCTAACCTCAAACCACGATGTAGTGATACCAATAGACTTCATCTAAATATAAAGAAGGTGTACCGATCCCATACTAATACCACGGCCGGTATTTTGTGATTTCTTGGGGACAAATCAGAGCTTGAGGTCCCGAATGCCTGTCGCGATTTAGCGTCTCTCTTGTGAAGTAGACGTAGATAAGAGTGGCTACGGTACCAGTGGCATTGTCGGACTCACAAATCTATAACTTTCGTCCAAAACAAATACCATTGCCAACATAATTATCTACCAAGCCGTGTATAGTTCGATATAAAAGCGATAGTTGCACTGGCAGCAAATGAGACCGTGGACGCAGATTCCGACCCCGGAAATATTTCACTTTGCAGACGCGAGTGGGTACACCCTCTTCACATTATGACAGAGTCTGTTGGTATCACTACATCGTGCTCAAACTATCACAGCTATAGAAGTACAACGGGGATATTTGTGTTTGTTATGTTGGTAGACGAGCGTCTTTTGTCGAAGGTACAAGTCTAGCAGGTAGGAAAAAATACCGTTGCACGTTTTGCACCGAACTTAATTGAAAGATTACAGAGAATGGCGATGATTCCATACAACATTTTTTCATCACAATATATAATAATCTTTATATAAAGTTATAAATTATTTTCGAATCTCGTCAACCGCCCGCGATCGAGCGTCTCCCCTATCTATCAGCACTAACGAGCACGGGTGTTGATCCGTCAGTAAAGTGCAGGTGTAACGTATAAGATCGTGATCGTACTCATGGTCGACGGTCAACACACACGGCTGCCAATAACTAGCACGGAATTAATCGCTTTTTGATCGGAACGATTTGGGATAAACGTCTACAGATAATTGTAGCTCGTCCTCTTCAGTGATGCGTGAAGGTTTGGATTCGGCGCCTCCACTTGGCATGGATCGAGGAGAAGATGGTGAACCCCTAACTGTCTCTCATAACGAGAACACAGTGTCACGGTGTCACAGTTTTTGCCAGTATAAGGTTAGTTTGGCAAGTTTTGGCTAGTATTGGGTTGGTTTGGGCCAGTATTGGGTTGGTTTTGGCCAGTATTGGGTTGGTTCTGGCCACTGTTGAGTCAGTTTTGAGCCCGTTTTCGCCAGTATAAGGTTAGTTTGGCAAGTTTTGGCCAGTATTGGGTTGGTTTTGGCCAGTATTGGGTTGGTTCTGGCCAGTGTTAGGTCGGTTTTGAATCATTATTTACGGAGCTCAAAACACAAATCGGTGTATACATTCATCAAGCAGATACCAACGCTACAACAATTGGCTTGATGAGGAACTGGCACTTCCACCAACACAAACATCTTCCTGTCCCACATCGCGAGTGTCACATATATGGTCCCGTTATCAACAGGCATGGTGTGAAACAATTCAACTCAATAATGTGAGAATCCAAGAGGGGGGGGGGAGGGGGTAAATGATCGGTTTCGAGCTTACCGTCTGCATCATCATGCGCGTGCGCCAACAGCACATGAGGTCTACGTTAGCAGTTCAAGCGTCTTACCTGGGGACAAACAAGAGGTTATTAGTTTATTACTCAAACAAATCTCATACAATCTACTTTATACATATGTATAACTATTTTCTTTCAGATCGATAACTAACAAAAATCAAGAACAAATTGAATTGGGTTGTTCTTAAAACAATACAGCATAAAAATTGGAACAATATTCCGTGTATTTACTTGGTAATATTGTAAAGTAGATATACTGTACTTCAATGGACTTAAGTATAATTTTTTAAATCGGTTTTCTCTTTATGGTTACTTGATAGAAATATATTGTAGCTGATTAGGCATTCAACTATCACTCTGCGCTAGAAACTGAAGTGAAGCCGGGAGTGAGTTCGAGTCCCGCTTGAGGTATGCCATTCCGTTCGCACCCCCAACTAATCCCGTGCGGTCGTTTCAGAACCAATGTGTTGAAATGACTTGATTGCAGACCGAGTGTTCAGCGCAAAGAACGACGTATGTCTCTGATCCAGATGGCTGTGGGATGGCTGACAGGCGCTGGACACGCAGGTAATAAACACATGGGGTACTGGATGTACTGCATGCCTACGTCACACTATTGAGGAGCAACACACATGCAATGTATGCTGTCAGGCGGACAGATAGCGAGGCCATTACTCACTCTCAGATCCAGCTCAGATCTCTCACTCTCTCACACACTCTCTCTCTTTCTTTCTCTCTCTCTCTCTCTCTCTCTCTCTCTCTCACACACACTCTCTCTGTCTCTCTCTGTCTGTCTCTGTCTCTCTCTACTTATCTCTCTCTCACACTCTCTCTCTCTCTCTCTCTCTCTCTCTCTCTCTCGTCTTACCTATTTTCACCATTTCCAACAAAATTTAAACGCACAAACCTGTTTTGAGTTTGTTTTACCATGAATATAATTTTTATATATTTTAAATCTACTCATAATTCTTAATGGCATCCAAGTCATGACATGACTGTTTAATTTCAATTTTCGAAATGTTGTGAATTCCATTATTAATTGCCATGCACTTGGAATACTGTCCAGACGTTTGTATTATGGGTGATTTCGTCGCATCGCAATGAACACAAGTAAATTAATGTTTGGTTAATATAAAAACCTCCCTACTCCATAACGCTACGCTCGATACTCCATTTACATGCCAAAAATACACCTTATTTACATCTTCATTTTCAGCATAGAGCTTCAACTGTTCGATAAAGAAAATACTACCCTCCAGGTATGTATTTATTCACGGTTTTTTTGCAAAGAAACCAACTAGATTTAAATACTAGATTTACAAGGTACTCTAGATTTACTATTTTTTTTAGATATCCACGAGTATATTATAATCTTAGTTGGCACAAACACCACCCATCTTTCATCACAACTCAGTATAATAATAATAATAATAATGAAGATTTACTCTTGAATTCGGTAGGCATCACTGAGATTATAGTTCTGCTCGATTTATGGCTCTAGTCGGGGCGTTGTTGCTACATAAAACATTTAATGGTTCAATTTCGACCTGCACGGTGCAGTTTCCAATATGCCATAGAGATGTATACACATTCGGCAGTTAGTGTCCGAGTTCGAAGCCCGTGCAAGTACAGTTAACTGGAATGGTGTCCTGGTTCGAGACCCGCTCAAACCGAGCTAGAAAGCGTCTTGGTTCGATCTTTTATTTTAATGCTTCGACATCTAGATTATACGAGGGTACTTATGAGCAGTATTAATGAAACGATGAAAGGTGAAAGGACGTTTTAAAAAACATTCTTTATGCGGGACTCGAACCCACGCCCAACCCGACTTCAGTTTCTACCGCCAGCGATAGTTGACTAAACCACGGGGGCGGCTGTCTTGGTTCGAGATCAAGGCTTATAAAACAAGCAATTATGGCGAAAATATTCCAGGATAAATAGTTACGTACAAAATGAGAACAGAAATAATTTGAATTTAAAAAAAAAAATGTAGATTCAATCCGCATAGTTCCAGTACATAATAACAGCACACAGTAGCCGAGAAACAAGTTGGTTTAGTCGGTCCGAGTTCGAGCCCCGCTCACAGGCGAGCCCCGAACAGCCTCGAGATGACTGCAGCCAGATGTTCACGATGCTCGCTCCATGCATTATGCATGCGATTAACAAGAGAATATCCCCGAGGGTTCCGAGGAACGCGGTCTAACGAGGAATGCTGGCAAGGCACGGAAGAGAACCGAGCTAATATTATACAGATCAAGTACACGGCGTGGATATAAACGGAGGTGATTCACCAACTGTGAATGATTGTGAAACTTTGGGTAATTGTAGAGAAACTCAATTGCTTGTAATGTTGCTTAACGACCCCACCAACAGCTAGGTTATACGGGGGTACGAATGAGCGGGTGAAAATGAAACGATGAAGTGATGATGAATGAAAGGACGCATACAAAAACCCATGCCTTATGCGGGACTCGAACCCACGCTCAACAGTGACTTCAGTTACTACCGCTAGCGATAATTCACTTGGCCACCGGGGCGGCTTGGGTGATTGTAGAGAAACTCAATGACGATCTCATCGTTTGACGCTTTTTCGAAGATGTACTTGTGTTTCGAATCGTGATTTTTTTTAAAAATAAAATCAAAACTTGATACCGGGATAAAGACACTCGGTCGGTCGTGTTGTGACATGGGCTTTGCGGTACTCCTCAACTGAATGTGGTAAGGGTTCAGGTAAGATTGGGCACCCAAATCCATGTCACACAACCGAGTCGACTTTATTCCTGTATTCGCTCATCAAGCGTCCCGAAGAGAAGTAGAAAATCATCCCAGGTTCGGCAGTACCGAGGTGGGCAGTTGTTCTCCCCTACAGATCACCAGCTAGGCACCCCCGCTACGCACACTCGCCTCTTGATCACATTTCGCTCAACAAATTAAACACATACCGCATATAAATCAGTCGTGAGGTAAAATACGTCCGACCCGCCGGCAAAATGCGTTCCTTGCGTTTCATCACGCGGCAAACAACGCAGTCGACGTCGTGGCGAGTGAGCGAGCAACTATTACGAAACACAGGCACGGGAAAATTAATCCGAGAACCTTTTGGAACCTTACAGAGAACTGAATTGTGGAGGTTTGAGTAAATGGATCCGAAAAAAATTCAAAGGCCACTCTGGGATCTGGTTCCTTTTCGGGTAAGGAAATGCAAAATACATCACACAGCTGTATTAAAGGACATCAAAACCCTGGAACTAGATTTCAACAAATGATGACAATATTTGTTTTCCTAATTTTAGATCAAACTAGAAATCATATTCTCTATTTAAGAAATTACAACTAATTAATTTGTCCTCCAGGACCCAACCCTGTTTTCATAGTCGTGACGTAGACATTACTCGATTCTGTTTATGTTTCTATACAGAATCGGTAATGCCTACGTCATGACTCACAGTATCTGGAGGACAAAAACGTTGATTACAATATCTGAACTCTGAGATCGATGATTATTCATAGTTTTTCTCTAAATTTCGGAAAATAAATATCGTCATTATTACTTAATATCCAGTTTCTGGGTTGTGATGTTCTTTAACACCGTTTGGAACTCTACAACTGCTGATGTTGTATTTGTGAACTCTTTGACCGCGGTCCTGCGCGTGTTATGATTTATTACCCTGTCGTCGCCCGCGCTCTACCGGCCTAAAAAACATTTCACTCGCTAACAAGATGTGTTTTTTATGTGTCAAAACTTTATAACAGCTATATTTCATGACCAATACATAATAACGGAAAAGGTTTATGAAGAAATTGGTAAGAATTCCGGCATGAGTTAGTATAGAGAAGCAATATTGACGTACTGGGTTCCAGTTTATTCAGGTTATTCCATGGAGATTTCAATGCACGTGAACGTGTTGAAAGGTGAGGCGGACTGCAGAATAATCACTAAATAGATTAGTTAATATAGATTATTGGGGATAAAGGTTACAACCGAGGGGCTAACAACTCCTGAAATCCGGTGTACACTTGTGATGAGATCCCATTGCAATCCCTGCAATCACCTTGAAATCCTTATGATATATCTTGAAATCTCTTGAAATCTCTTGAAATCTTTGAAATCACCTGAAATCAGGTGTACACCGAAATTGCGAGTTGTAAACCCCTTGGTTACAATATATAGTTTTCAACATGAATTTCAAAAAATATCGAAATTAAATCCAGATAAGTCAATGTAAGTCAAAGTACCCTGTAGGTAATAACACAAATATATCTTTTTTTTTTCAAGATTTTCTGTTATAAAAATCATATAATATATTCAAACTCAAATTCCATGAAATAATAACGATCATTCCACAAAAGCATCACATTGGCCCCGGAATACAACAAATGTTGGACGATATCCATTCTCGGGACAGACCATCCGACTCTGGAATGACTTGTCCCAAGATCAGACGAAAGAATTTCCCGAAGATCTGATCTCATTCAACAAAATTATTGACAGTATTTGTTTTTAATTTTGTTGTTGTTTCTCGGGTTCTTCGGGTTGACATTCACGCATTGCTTTTTTTTTTACTTGATACATGTATGACTGTAAATCTTCAACCACCAAATTTGTATAATTCAAAGTTATAAGTAATTAATAATAAATAAATAATATTGAAAAATCTAATAAAATGAACATCAACACAATTGTTAAATCTAACAATGTGTGTGATGAGACCTTTCAGCCAGCACCGAGGTGAGGTGAGCTTCAGACGTTTGCTCATGTGTGACGTCACATGCGTCGTCGCCATGGGAACCAACACGCATGCAGCGGGCCAGAGGAGCAGACGGGGGTCACCGCTCGAGAAACACGGGCCACAGCATTTCTTTGTGTGTTTTCACAAACTATAAAACCCAGTTGAAAACTATCTGGACAGTGGAACAACACGAGCGAGCCCCCCTCCCCCCCCCCCCCTCTGACAAACATTGCGATCTCGACGAATATATAGGACATGGAACGTGGTGAGATAATTGGCAGGGGATATTAACATCAGTGTGAGTGGAACCGACCCACAGTGTAACATTTCCAGTGTCAATGAGACATATAAACGATCGTTGTGACTTTCCGTCTGAAGATATTGCAGTGAATGAAACTGCTTCACACTAATCAGAGAAGTAGAATTATCTTATTAAATACTGTCGATCATTTATACATATTCAGAATGTATTACGTGTTATGTGTATGTAACGGTACGCGGTGAGGTGATAATCGATGGAAAAAATATCAAGTGTTACTGTTACATATACAAGCGATATTTCCATCTTTGTTATTACAAAATTTGAGTCATTCGCATTTTCGAAAAATTTGTCTGCATCTTTTGATGTATTTTGTGATGTAATTTTGTAGTACCTCGCACTGGTGAAGTTTTATGATCATTTATAACCGTGAAATTCCCTAGCGGGAACTGTTTCCCCTATCGAGACTGAGACACCTTGAATATGTGTCGCGTACGTGATCAGCTGGATTGAAATGATGAAGGAGAATCGGGATTGAAAACTGCTGAGGAAAACCACCGAACTACCCAAGTCAAGACGGTCGACCATAACTGGGAATCGAACCCGATCCTGCGCCCGCGGTATTGCGGCTGAGCTACAAGTCTCAGATTCAAAATTGTTCACCTAAAAATTAAAATAGGCAGCAATTGTTATGACAATATTACTTATTTTCAAGTTGAAATCTAATTTCAAGTTTTGTAATCGAATTACCTTCCACTCAGATTTGTTTTTTATACCATCAAAACTTGATACAAAATCACAGTTCACCATTAAAAGAAAAATAAAGTTTTTGTATCAAATCTTCATGTCAATGAATAAAAAAAAAAAAAAAAAGATCGCCAACTTTATTGAATTCGACAAGCTGTGAAAATGCAGTTTACAATACACAAGCCATGTTGTTTTTGAGAATGCTCGTGTATCGGCTGATTTACCCGATAGTAATGAGGTAAAACCAGTGGCCCTAGCTGTGCATGTAGATCCCAACAGATAGGGACGTGTGAAGGTTCGGATAGCGGCCAGGAATTACGATCAGGTGATGTTATCAGGATCTGGGATCGAGTCTGTGTACACGTAACGACGTACGGACCAAAAGGCAGCGGGCAATGGAACTGGTCTATGCATGCCACCATCGAAACCTTACCGGCAACGTCATTAATTAGCATTGAAAATACAATCATTTCAATGGAGAAACGCTAGGCTTACAAGAAGGTATCAATATTTTCTTTCATTATGGGTCAACGGGCAAGGCGTCCCCAAAATTTTCCCACCAGGACCCCTATTCCTGAGATAAATGAGGTGTGAGAAAAATCAGTGAGAAAACTATCTCATATAATAATGACATATTTCATCTCATATTTTATGTGAGATACTCGTTTTCTCACTCATTTTAATTTTCTCACATCTCATTCATCTCAGGAATAGGGGTCCAGGGTGATTTCACAGATTTAAATGAGCACATAACTTTGTGTTGGATTCAAAATTGAAGGAATGCACAAGTCGAAAACGCACAAACATGAAAACAAAAAGGCAATACGGCAAACAAAAAGGCAAACAATAGGCCTACATTAATAAAATAATGGTGAAAAGCTACTGCGGCCACTGTTTACGCACTCATCCATTAGCATTAATAAAACGATGCGTTTTCCACAAAGCAAAGCATTTGCATCAAGGTCAATTCCAATCCACATAAAACAACAATTCCTTCAAATCCACAAAACAAGAACAAAATGGCAATCATTATAAAATCGCTTCCACAGTGTTAAGTACTCGTTCCTCTTGGCCATAAGAGTAAAAGCTTTTGCCTATAAATGGAGTTATTCACAATTAGTACAATCGCGATACCATTCCAGCCGGCCCCGATCGACCGTCCCCCCTATCCACTAACACTACCGAGCGCCCGTGTCGGTCCGTCAACCGCCTCCCACACAGAAACCGGTAAATAGGTGTGAATATCTCGCGCCTGCGCCTGACACAATACATAACTTACAACTCATTAAAAATGAAAATACACAAGAAACAAGAATAAAACGAATCGATAGTAATTGTTATTACTATAATTGTACGATAAATTAACGCGTTGAAGTTGTTATGAAATAAAAATTAAAAATGTGACAAATCTTTTTAAAAATTTTCCGGTCGACCGATTGGCTTTGTTAGAAGAAAAACATGAATATCGAGATCGAAAGGATGGAGATAAAAACTGGTGTAATGCATTGCATATAAAGTGAAGTTATTAAAAGTGAGTGCAATCGCATAATATTATGTGTTGTGTCTCGAGTAATTGCAGAATAGCTGAGCAATAGAAGAGGATGTGGTATTGAAGAGAGATAAAGAGAGAAGATGAGAATTATTATTCTAGTACAAGAACTACAGTGAAATTATGATCGAGTACAATACAGTATGCATTGTGGAAAATACCAATCAAGAAATAGTGGATAAATATACACACATATAAATACTAGGAAAACGCAACATAATGCTTTGTTGGTTGAGCGAGTCATATTTATATGATATGGAATGGAAAGCTTGCATCTTGAGTTCCAAACAATTATATTCCTGTATTATTCATCACTTATTTTAATCGTTTCTAATCAATTTGTGACACTTGTAGCTTGATTTCTTGAATGATTTGAACTTATAACTTATGTATTGAACTTATACGAACCAACAGAATATAAATTAATTAATTGAATCATTTAATTGATCACTGATTGAGAAACAATGTTTATATCTAGATTTCAATACTGATAATAATAACAATGAGAAAATATAACTGATATGAACCCACAAATTACCGCATTTTAGGTTTCACTCTTAATAAAATCTGGTTCGCACAAATTAAACCCCACAATTGCACGATATAGAAAATGAACACATCTTATTTCTTTATGTGAACAAGTGAGAATGTTGTGAACAATATTTGCACTGTAAAACCAAAAAAAAAAAAAAAAAACGTTGTAAACATGGTTGAACAATGATAATTATATGATAGGCGGCTCATAAATAACAACAAGCGCTAATAGAGTCGGCCATGCGCAGAGTGTGCGAAGTAATTAAGACGATGTCTGCGAGAAGAGGTGGGGTCAGGGGTCAAGCAAGACTATGTGCATACAAACAAAAGAGCGAGCAACAGTTACAAAACCGATCGAATATTTGTTGTTTTTTGTGGACAGCCGGCAGAACTCAATCGTTTGCTGGTAGTCGATCGTTCTATTGGGTTAGGAGCGGGCAGGCGATCGAGACCGTCTCAATCGCCCACCGAGTTAGTTCACTGCATGAATTTCGCACAAATTCTGCACTGCTTCGAGGGATTTACAACTCGAAAATTTGGTGTAGCCTACACCTGATTTCTGATTTCAAGGTTTCAGGTGATTTCAAGTGATTTCAAGTGATTTCAGGTGATTTCAGGGATTTCAGGGATTTCAGGGATTTCAAGTGATTTCAGGGATTTCAAGTGATTTCAGATGATTTCAGGTGATTTCAGGTGATTTCAGGGATTTCAAGGGGATTTCATGGGATTTCATGGCAAGTGTACACCTGATTTCAGGAGTTGTTAACCCCTCGCCCTGCTTATGACTTCAGAATATGTTTATTCAGAATATTTATACATATAATCATGATGAAAACAATATTTTAATTTTTTTTTAATATAATTTCAATCTTTAGTAGGGCTAGGATTTTTCAGACATATCATTTTTTTTATTGCGCTTTGTATATACTTAAAAATGAAATATTAATATGTTTCATGCGTCCCTTACTGCAGAAACATGTTGTTTATTTTGCCTTGAAAAGTTTTTTTTCACATTTTTGGCAAATTGATTCATTATTATGAATATTATCATTGAATAATTCAATTATGATCAATGTGAGTTTTCAAAATATTCTTATTTATTATCAATGAAGGGTTAGAATGAGTGAGTATAACCGATATATTGACGAGTCCTATTTGAAGTAGACCGACAAAATGAGTCAATTTCTGAAACGGACCCAACAACTGGCAGTTTGCATAAATTTATAAGGCAGTTTCACAGTTGACTGCTATTTTTTTCGTAGAGCGTATGAACAATGTATTTTAGTTTCAGGTCTAGTTCAAGTTTTATTTCAGTTTATTATTTGCTTACCGACCCCACCAACAGCTAGGTTATGCAGTTTAGTTTATCAGTACCTTTTTTTATAGGATGCATTTCAATAATTATAACTCAATTAACTACTTCATGTGACAACAAGTGTATCTAAAACAAAGCTATTCGTATCACGACTGTTCTATCGACTATCGGCACAGCAAGTTATTGACCGAGCTCTCGAGTCCGGTGGCACTGGACGCCGGGCGTCCAAACCAATACCGACGCTCTGATGACGCCGCATGAATATCGCGTATCAGCAAGCAAATAGCGTCGTGCTGAACGAGCATTTAACAAGCGATCGAGCCACTGGTCTGCAAGTGATGTTCGCCTCGTTATTGCCCGAGTCAGCCAATAGCAGTGTCAATACTGGCAACACGAAATAATTACAGCCTTCGTGAATTATTATTTGATGCTGCTTAACGACCCCCACCTACAGCTATAGGTTATACGGGGGTACGAATGAGCGGATGATAATGAAACGATGAAGTGATGATGAGTGAAAGGACGTTCACAAAAACCCATGCCTTATGCGGGAGTCGAACCCACGCCCAACGGTGACTTCAGTTACTACCGCTAGCGATAATTGACTTGGCCACCGGGGCGGCTACAGCCTTCGTGAAACTCACGTTCAATGGCAGTAGTAAATGTTTGTAAGTTGATAATTGTTTCCTTGCAGACCCCACCAATAGCCGGGTTATTTGGGGCATAAGATCGGGTGATGAGAGATGAATGACGTTTACAAGAATAAATAGCATAAGCGGGACTCGAACGTGAGAAGCAGACTCGACTCTTCAAGTTCTTGAAACAAAACTTGAAACTGAGTGATCTACAAGGGTAAATTGTCTACAGTTCAACTGTCATCCCTTTTTATAGATCATCCTCTTCGAAAGAGAGAGATGGCGAGAGAGAGAGAGAGAGAGAGAGAGAGAGAGAGAGAGAGAGAGAGAGAGAGAGAGAGAGAGAGAGAGAGAGAGATAGAGAGAGGGGGGGAGAGAGAGAAGAGAGAAGGGAGAGAGAGAGAGAGAGAGAGAGATGACGAGAAGAGAGAGAGAGAGAGAGAGAGAGAGAGAGGGAGAGAGAGAGGGAGAGAGAGAGAGGGCGAGAGAGAGATGACGAGAGAGAGAGAGAGAGAGAGAGAGAGAGAGAGAGAGAGAGAGAGATGGCGAGAGAGAGATGGCGAGAGAGAGATGACGAGAAGAGAGAGAGAGAGAGAGAGAGAGAGAGAGAGAGAGAGAGAGAGAGGGCGGCGGTGAAGACGTATAAAGCTGGTATTCCTATTATGCACATTAAGTGCAATTAACAGGTCCGTGCATGCGGCTGCAATGAGACGCGTACTGCATGCAGGTAAGAGAACGAGGTGGTAAAAAGCTGCAGGGTTGGACGGCCGAGTAGACAGGTTCCCACAGGGTCCTGATAGCAGCGTCTAGAGCAGTTCTTCCTTCAGGACCTGCACTTGGATCCAGGACCCGTACCTCATACCCCCTAGCTAGCTCCAAGAGACTAGTACTTTGATCGATTATAGAAGAGACAAATGGTACACCATAACAACATGTCAAGTGATTTCAGGGATTTCAGATGATTACAAGTGATTTCAGGGATTTCAGGGATTTCAGGTGATTTCAGGTGATTTCAAGTGATTTCAGGTGATTTCAGGGATTTCAGGGATTTCAGTTGATTTCAGGGATTTCAGGTGATTTCAAGTGATTTCAGGTGATTTCAAGTGATTTCAAGTGATTTCAAGTGATTTCAGGTGATTTCAAGTGATTTCATGGCAAGCGTACACCTGATTCCAGGAGTTGTTAACCCCTCGGGTCCCATGAATAGCGGCTGCCTGAGTAAGTATGTTGGCCGCTGACACATGATAGCCGATAACTCCACACCCACTCGCGCGTGCAATGCGAGTCTATTAATACCTGGAGGTAGCGACCTACACCAACACATTAGCATCGGGGGGCAGAAAACTGCACTCGGCACTCGCACTTGACAGACACCCATCCGTTCGCGGCACACTGATACGGCACGAAGTGAAACCGAATCTTGACTAATTAGTCCGGGGTGGTTCAACATCGCCCTTGTGGTGCCCCGACCAAACGAGCCGAGGGGTTTTAACTCGGCAAATTTGGTGTACACCCGATTTCAGGTGATTTCAGAGATTTCAAGAAATTTCATACGGATTTCAAGGGGATTTCAAGGGGATTTCAAGGGGATTTCAAGAGATTTCAGGTGATTTCAGAGATTTCAAGTGATTCCATACGGATTTCAAGGGGATTTCAAGTGATTTCAATGGGATTTCATGGCAAGTGTACACCGGATTTCAGAAGTTGTTAACCCCTCGAGACGAGCTAACCAACAGTTAGGTTATACGGGGGTACGAATCAGCGATCAAGTGATGATAAGTGTAAGGACGTTTACTAATACCCATCTGACTTCAGTTTCTAAAGCAGTGTTTCAGTTGACCGAGCCACGGGGGCAGCCTCGACGTTGCAAGCCTTCCCCTTGAGAAACAATGATTTTCAGAGACGTTTAGTTGAGTTTCTAGTCAATTTTTCACCATCGTCGGGTGAAAAATTTCTTCAGCACCTTGTAGGGCGCGCGTAACAGTCAAATTGAATTAATACGGTAAGTTATTATTAATGAAATTATTAATTTGTAAGAAATATCAGAAATATATTGTTCATTTTCGTTGCCAATGAGAGTACTCTACATAAAAGTGATTACTCGTCTCAACACGCAACCACCTCTGATGTATGACTACATGTACCTACATCCTCTCACATACAAGCCTTCATATCACATGTCTTCATCACGCTACGACCGGGTGTCCCCCCTATCCTCGGACCGAAACGCTCGCACGTCTCGACCCACCAACATCGCCACCATCTTGGGACTAATTTAATCAATATGCATTAATTATTGCAGCTAGTGTTTTAATTGTTGGATATGTATCCGTGATATTGTTTTGACCGTCTGAGGCAACGCCTGTTGCATGTGTACGACAAGGTTGCTAGATGCAATTCCCGCAGTTTTCCACAGTAATTAGAGTCTGAGTGAAACATCTTCATCAATTAGCTAAACGACGACGTCTTTGTAGCTAGTCGTACATGTGTTGGTCGGGTTAAGGAGGCATATGATGAGGGAAATTTTACAGAGAATAATAATCATAGAAACTGTGAATTGCAAGATAAGAATGCAATCGAAAATGCCGAAGCATCGAATGTTATAGTAAGTGAGTAGGCCTAAGTATGTTTATTTATCCGTTGATCCTATTCCGAGGTGATTGGTATGTACATTGTAGGTATATATGAGTAAAAATATAGATACAAGAAATATTATGATATAATATTTAAAAGAATGATGATAATGATTTTAACAATATGACGAATGACACTCCTTTACATTAGGAATATCCAAGGCATTTAATTGATATTTAATCGATCTATAGGTAAACGCACGACAGGCGTTGTATAAGACGTAAGATATTTATTATATTTATACTGGGTTTAATGACGCACTATGATGATATCCGAGATCAATTGACATCGGATCAACGATCACCGAGATGATGGGATGAAGGTTTCTTAGGTAATGGAAAGGACAGTGGGAAAGAAGCGGTTGTGATATTGTATAGGAACCATCGATCCCGGCAACAGCCTGGACTACAGAGAGAAAACACGAATGTATAACCTGTTAACCTAGAGTGATGATTGGATTGAGGAAAATGACGCTTCTTTTCATGAATAAAGGTGAATTGATGCATTGAATTTCAATTTTGGAGATTTTGTACGCGCATATTAGTCGCATCCGCGTATTAGTCGCACCCCTGTTTTGAGCTCTCAAATTTATGAATATACATGCGACTTATATGCGAGTTAATACGGGTATATAGAATTTCACAAATTGTCAACTGAAAAAACACATTTTTCAGCTGATATGACTGTGAAAATATTATAAATCAAGGTTATTGATTCAATCTATTTCATCTCATTTTGAAGGTTCCAAGTTCTGAGTTTCTCCCTCATCAGGATACTCAGGATCACCGCAGAACCGATATGTCGCTAATCGCCTCCCGTGCCCTCTTAACGCCTCGTGACGTACTAACAGCTGGTATCGTGACGTCACAGGGCGACGTGAACCAGTTCTAATGACACGACTGCAATGTAAGTGCATGTGCACTAATATGCATGTAATATTACATACACACACCCTGTATTACCTGCGTTAGACAAGCAAGCAACTACTGGGGACAACGCCATACATGTCGACGCTGAGAAACGAGTGGCAAGTACATTCGGAGAAGGTGGAATATCCTTTTAGAGATGAGTAAGATATTTATGTAATGTACTGAAAAACTAGACAAATATTGATTTGGAAACTATTGCGTCACTGCCACCGTTGTGCGGGTCTTGATCGATTGTGGGCCTACCTGTTGATATTGCATACACTATTCACATCTCTAATGCTATATCTGTTGTCAATTTGAATGGAATAGGCGAGGGGTTCACAACTCGCAAATTTGGTGTACACCTGATTTCAGGTGATTTCAGAGATTTCAAGAGATTTCAGGGGATTTCAAGAGATTTCATCCGGATTTCAAAGGGATTTCAAGTGATTTTAGGGATTTCGAAGATAATTCGAGGGGATTTCAATGGGATTTCATGGCAAGTGTAGGCCTACACCAGATTTCAGGAGTGCTTAACCCCTCGAGAATAGGCTTGTAAAATGTCAATTTTTATTTTTCTCTTCACACAAAACTGGTCCGATTTATTCCAAATTTTGGAATAATACGTATATCATTCTTTTGTTCAGATTCCATGTAGGGCCTAAATTCTTTTTTGCCTGAGAGAATATTTTTAACAATTCTTTTTTTCTCGGTATTTCTTATGGGTCTTTTCAGAATCTCCAAATGGTTCTCTCAGAAGTGGTCCAACTGATTGCGCTTCTAAACCACACAGTTTCAAGCTATATCACAATTAAAAACTGTGTATACAAAGTTATACATCACAATTGGTATTCTCCTTTGATCTGAGGATTGCAAACAAACAAACAACAACAAAAACAACTTCGATTTCATGTAAAGTCCCCTACACCACTGAATATGGATACCAAGAATAATAACACTGGGAGAAAGGAGGGAAATATTTATATCCAGAAAAAAAAAAATGCTAAACGAATTTCGGTGTTCAAGGCGCGTCAACGACGTGAACAATGACGGCCATGTTTGACAAATTTGATGAAAATCGGATGAGCGGTTTCAAAACGAATTTGTCTAGCTTCTCTTTATATTTCATACAAACACAGCTCGCTCATCCCAAAACCCACATACTGCAATTTCCTAATTTCAAAATTTAATACCGTACAGAAATATTTGAATAATATTCTCCGTCTGATTTCGATTCAGACCAACCACAATCTTCCCGCGTATAAACCGTACAAATATAAACAGATACTAAAAAACAAATAAAATAAATACGCGACTTTATAAAAGAACTCCAATAGTATCGATCGGCACATATCCAGACAAACGAAAGCGAAAGCAGTTGAGCAATTAATATCTAACGAGAACAATTACTGCAACAAGTCCGTGCAATTGACATCGCAATGAGACCCAATTAAAGCCTCTTCTTATCGAAACGTCGAGCGACAGGTTCGCGAGGCTGGCAACGACTCCAGTGACGGGTTTTTATTGGTTTGTCTTTCTGTGCGCTCAAGTTGACTCGTTATGTACGTGTATACAGCACGAGCATAACTGAGACGAGTGGTCGAGTGGCTAGCACACTGAACCATCATTCAGGAGTCCGGGGTTCGATTCCTGCCATGTTCGACCATCCTGACAGGGGTCTTTCGTGGTTCCCTTTATAGTTCATGTCAAAACTGGGATGGTTTCTTTACAACGAGCCATGACCGACTCCTTCTCACTATCCAAAAATACAATAAAATGACCTTTCATCTTATCATCCCACTGATACTGATGAG
Source organism: Brachyptera putata (assembly GCA_907164805.1). NCBI lineage: Eukaryota > Metazoa > Arthropoda > Insecta > Plecoptera > Taeniopterygidae > Brachyptera > Brachyptera putata. The sequence continues at coordinate 29,721,065 of OU015466.1, read as the reverse complement.
TAAGATCTATTGGCGTCGGATTAATGATTAACGAGATGATGGGATGATGAGATGAAGGTTTCTTGGGTGATGGGAAGGATAGTGTGGGAAGGAAGCTGTCGTGGCCTATATTGTAGGAACCATCTCAGCATTAACCGGGAATATACAGAGGGAAACCACGAAAAAAAAACTGTAAAGTGACGGGATCAAACTATTTCCGATATTCTTCTCACCTACCGGATCACATGAAATTGGAATAATAATACTATAGTAAATCATGAAAATCGTTCGTGTGACTGCCTTATAAAGTGTTTGTATAATTATTTTGTTACTTATAAGGTTTACTTGTTTACTGAGTTGAGAAATCATTCTGTTAATGTATCAGCTTTAACCGAAAAAAGTACATTTCCTATACATGGCTGAACAAGTCAACCCAACAGTGATATTGCTCAGGACTCACAGGTATCAGGCCACAAGAAAACGGAATAACAGTAAATCACTCGTACGGCTAGAGGTTATATATTGACCAATACCTATCATGCTATGGCTACAGACACATAATCTCATCAGTTAAAAGAGTTATGAGAATGAATGTTGGGGTTTGAAGACGCGTCGACAGCGACGTCGTTGACGCTTGAGAACAAAGAGAAATGGTTACGAGTGACGCAACATCTAGTGATAAAACCATGACATGAGACCAGATACTTGGATTGGTGGATAGAATGAAGAGCTGATACCAGATTATCTGGAATAAAAGAACCGAAAAAGAAAATCGCTAACCGGAAGCCAAAGAGAATAACAAGCAACAGGAATGCTTTACAAAACGTATTTAATCGCATTATTTGGTTGAGAATAGAGAGAGAGAGAGAGAGAGAGAGCGAGAGAGTGCAACACTCTTGTCGTTGCGCCTCGAAGTTCACTGATTCCCCAGCATGTATCAAATCAATTCCTCCAACAAAGAGTGGTCAGTGAACAAATGACGAGCAATCAGAAAACAGCTCAAACATCGAATCAAATTGAAATCCACAAGAGTTGGTTGCCTCCACGTTAATCGCCTCGTCATCCTGCGATATGTCGATTAGAGCAACGACTTGCATGGTCTGGTCGAGATAATCGATACTCGAACTTATCGATAGATCGACAGTCGAACTGACGTCACTCTAGGTTAGTTACCACTGACTCCACCTGTCGGAGGTAAGCTACACTAGGCACACTTCATCAGTTGTATTCTTTCATTATACTATCACTATAACAATGATTTAATTAAATGACTAAAAATTATTATAATAGTGAAAATAGTATTTCAAATTGTGATAAGGAGGGTAAAAATATGATTTTAATTGAAACCTGGACCGGAATTGTAGGATACGAAGTGATAATTACATATTTATCATCTAATTACTAGTTGAGGTAAGAAAATAACAGAAGTACCCATACGTATTAGCAGGATTTAAATAATAAATGAATGCTTACTTCACTAACTGCCGGTTATGCGAACTTTTGATAAAGTATTGATTACTAATTACTTAATCATCATTCGGCTCATCACAACAAATAGCTTCCACATTTATATTTCCTGAGCGGCATCCACATATCGGTGGAAGAGCCAGGTCATCACGGCAGGTGGAGGCGCCGTGCAACGAGGAACCACCGACCCAAGATGCACCGCGGGTTGCGTTGGTTTCCCGGTCTCTTATGTTTACTCAACTCCCCAGACACTCTAGACACCCTATACCAGACATATACCTATACCTATACCTATACCTATACCTATACCTATACCAACGAGCTACGAGGCAACCAGACAAAGTTTAACCCCCAGATAATCGTATGCTCTTCAATTAAAATGACATTCTATTTTTGTGAATTCAATCAGTTTCAAGATGATACGTCAATGAATATCAAGAAGTTGATGAAATTAATTGAAGTGTCATTCTGAAACTGATTGAATTAACAAAGATATAATGTGATATCAATTGGAGAGCATGAAATTATCTTAGAGTTGATCTACTTGTTATTCAATTACATAGAAAAAAATAGTAAATATGAATTTCTATTTTTTATAAGCACCCCCTCAAGTTCGGTTTACATTGCTGTCATCCCCTCATTATATATATACATACAATCTGCTAGTTAATGTTTTCAGGTTCAGGTCCGGTATCACTGAGTCCAGTTAGCCTTATCTGGGAGCTGGTGAAAACAAATAGCAGTGGTTACCAAGGCGATAATAGCTTTTAACTGCCAGTTAGACTACTCCAACGTTGAGATTGCGGCACTCAAATCAAATTATGAGGAATAATATTCAACTATCGACATAAACAAGCATTGTAAAAATATCGAAATCGAACCTGAATATGGACAAGACAAAGAGAACAATATTATTACGCACGATCTAAAATATCCTCACATTTCTATTGGATATAATTCGATTAGAATAATGAAAAAAGGCCTCGATTAAATCAATTGTGTCCTGCAGCGGATTAAATTGGTCTTTCGACTGTTTTCCAACACAAACAACAACAACAACAACAACAACAATCAACTATAAATAACACCGTAACAAAAAGTCTCTCACTGATATTCAAACAAATGTTTGCTTTTTTTAATTTACCTAATAAATAATAATCGGTGTGTCCTTTCAACAAACGCCGACATTTGCATTCGATAATTCAACTCGTAGAAAAAAAAACTCTCACAAGTTATTAAAACCATAAATACTTTATTTTAACGACGATCTTTTTCTACTTGACTTTTACTACCAAACTATAATTACAAGCGGTAGATTTCGTGCGTGAACAATTGCCACGCCAATCGACCGTCTCCCCTATGGTCGTACACGAACGCGCGGTCGTGTCGACACGTACAAAACCAGATGCTGGAACGTTAATCAAGATGCGGTAGATAAAGTAGATCTCGATATGATCGGCCCCGAATGATTATTTGCTACTGGAATCAGACCGGGCTTGGAAACTGATCACGCCCTGAAATACCTGAAATCCAAGTGGCCGTGTAGCATTACTTATGCATACAGGCGCGGGATGATAACTATATTTCCAGACGCGTATGTAAACCATGCGAGGAGGAAACAACGCGGGTAATTGCAGGTTACCATGTTGAGTAATGAGTAGACGGACGCGAATCTTGCAGTTCAACACAAAAACTACTATTTGATCTCAGTTTAATAAGACAGTGTTGATTTTATACAGATGGATAATATGAGTCTTTTACAGAACAAAAAACTATCGACAAGAATCAAGAATTGTGATTAGAACTTGATATACTCATAGAGATAGAAATACCGGGACATGCATGCGCAGTGGTTAATGCGCTGGCTTCATGTGATCCGGGAATATCGGACCTGGTTCGATCCCTGCCGCCGTCCATCTTTGCAGGGTTTTTTCGTGGTTTTCCTATGTAGTCTATAGGCTAATACTGCGGGATGGTTCCTATAATATAGGCCACGGTCGCTTCCTTCCCACTATCCTTCCTACCTACAAAACTTCTATCTCATCCATCCCCTCAGACATAATTCTAAGATTAAAGCTTATCCTCGGATAAGTACTCATAGGCCTAGGTAAAACTGACCTTGTAAGTATTTGTACGGGATAATCGTTAATAATGCACATAATTCTCTTCGGTTAATTAACACACAAATAACTGAGTATGAAACCAGCGGCGTGACAAACAGGGAATGTTGTTTTTATTCGAGAAATAAACAAAAAAAAAGATGATGAGAATTACAAGCTATTTGAGACTATTACTAAACCATGGAACTGGATGCTGTGAATGGTGTGTGCCTAAACGTCTTTTCACAGAACAATACAATAAATGTCTTCATAACTTGAATGCACACAGAACTTGAATTATCTCAACCGAGAAGAAATTTCATGGCGAATCAAATTTGTTCCATTTCTATTAAAATTGTCTCTATAATTTCGTAATTGTACGTGACTAATGTCTTATTAGTTTTCATTTTCATTTTATTACGTTTTAAGCATATGAACTTGAATACAAACTTTTATAAAAGAAATTCAAGACATCAATTTAAAAATGTGAGAATACAAAAATTCATCAATTTGAAATTTTGTGAAATTTATCGATCTAAAATTTGTTAAATCTCAATATACGTAAATTTGGAAATGTATTGATCAATTTGAAAGTCTCACTCAATCATCCGTGAGCTATTAGTTTGTTATTTGTATAACTTGTTGAACAAGTTCCGATATAGAATTGTGCATTTCTTTAGGGTGGTGAGATCGCCCTTGTGGTGCCCTATCCAAACGATCCTACGTCGTCATCCTCAGCCTGAATCGGTGAACTATGATTTATTCAAAGTTTAAATCACAAAAATCTCATTCCGGGTTCTACTATACACTTTTGAATCTTACACGCTTATATTCGAGGAAAACAGTATGAAACTGTTATCACAAGCTCAACGGTAGGGGCGGTGCTGAAGTCCAGGACCCTTACCTAATAAACCACTCAAAATAACGTGCTAGTGCTGGGAGGCTAGGACTTTGATTGCTTAATGTTTACTAAAAAACCTACCAACAATGACAATATATTGTAAAAACAAAGTCACGGTCTCTTGGACTGCAATAATTCATCACATTTCTAACTAACATTATCGAGTCGAAAAAGTCCGATAGCCCTAAAATGAACTTCGGCTTTGCCCTACCGTTAGGCGTGTGACAACAGGGGCCCCCTAGCCCTGGAGAAACGAGGTGATGAACCAATCACAGGCCAGCACTCCGATTCCAGCAACTCGACAAGGAAGTGCCGAGGGAACACACCCGCTATTATCACTGGTACCAAGCCTCTAGAGTGAAATAGCAGAGGCAGAACTGTGTGGGTGGGAGTGAGACCCAAGAGGGAGTAACTGATTGTTATAACAAGGTATAACCACAAGGCAGGGGGAAATTGTTCATCAAGTATTGAGGTATAAAACACCGTCATCAAGGCTGCAATCTAATTGATAGTTGCCGACAAGTAATTACAACTTATAAAGAAGTATTTAATTATAAGTTCAACGAAACCGGATAGATTTCTACAGTTAGTCAGTCGGTTCTACTTGGATTGCACTAACTGATAATTAGGTATTACTTGGTAAATTATTAGTTGTACACGAAACTAAGATATAACAAGGGGTGAAAACAAGTTTATTCGATAATTATTGCTTGATCCACTCATTACCAGTTGGTCCAACCAGCTCTTGGACATGTTTATAGAGAACAGAGCTAATGGGTCTAGAGCTACGACAATACTCAGCCGTTCATAAACTAAAAAAATAAGCTGAATTGTTTGGGAAACAATAAATACAAGAAAGGACGGATGAAAAATCACAGATACCTAGAAAACTAGGTGGAATTAAGAGGAACAGAAAATTGGTGAAACGGAAAAAAAATCGAGAAAAATCGAGAAAAATATAAAATAAGGTGAGATTTTTCAAGAATGAGCCTATCTGAAAGGGCAAACACGGGGAAAAAACAAACGGAATCAAGTCCTATACAAAATCCGTGAAATTGCCTCGAGACCAGGGCAGGCCAGGTGAAAAAAAGCAAAAAAAACGCAGAATGAAAAAAGCAGATGACCTACCTCAGGAACTCAGAGAAAAAAAAAAGAGAAGGGAAGAAAACTAAGAGAAATATAAAACCAATATTATCAAGATTTTTCTAAAATATCTTGGGAAACTCAGATTTTCATTTTTTTAAAACAATATCGAAACCTGATACAAAATCACTCTCCACCAATTGAGGTGAAGGATCGAGAAATCGAATCACGAAAATTGAAGTAAAGTCAAAAACCAAGAATTGAAGAAAGATCTCCGTGAAACCAGGTCCCGCCCTGGCGAAATGCATCATTATCCTGACAAGCGAACTTTCACGGACAACGTGGCGTGGCGTGGCGTGGCGAGGGAGGGGGAAGGGCGAGGGGGGGGGGGGGCAAGGAGGGGGAGAGAGTGACACGAAAAAGGGAGAGATAGGGGCGAAGACAATAACGAGAGATTAACCACAAGACAGGAGGAAATTGTTTCTCAAGAATTGAGGTACAAAACACCGTCATCATCAGAGCTTCAATCTAATTGATAGTTACCGACAAGTAATTACACGTTATGAAGCATTTAATCGTAAGTTAAACATAACAAGGGGATACAGATCTAACGGGTATACAACGCTGTCTAACGTGAGGAGTTGAAATACTTCGACAATATCTAATGTCAGTCTAAGAAAACGTCAATATGATGATCTAAACGAATAAATCTACAATCGAACCCAAACAATTCCACATCGAAACTCCCAAACGCCAATGGTAAAGTCTAGTCACAACAGCTACAGCAGTCGCCCCCGTGGCTCAGTCAACTATCGCTACCAGTAGAAACTGAGGTTAGGTCGGAAGTGGGTTTGAGTCCCACATAAGGCATGGGTTTTTGTAAGCGTCCTTTCACCTATCATCACTTCATCGTTTCATCACCATCCCCACACATTAGTATATACCCTTGTATAACCTATAGCTGTTGGAGGGATCGTTAAGGGGTTACCCAATCGAGAAATTTCTCTTTACTATTTTCTTCCATATTCAAAAACCAGTGTAATTGAATGAAAAGTTTACATCTCCAAGATAATTTTATGCTCTTTAATTATTATGACATTTTATTTTTGTGAAATCAGTTTAGAGGTACGTTAATGAATTTTATCACATCCTTTCTTATTCATTGACGTATTGTCATAAAACTGATTGAATTCACGGAAATAGAATGTCATATTAATTAAAGAGCTTAAAATTATCTTGAAGATGTAAGCTTTTCGTTCAATTACACTGGTTTTCGAACATAGAAAAAAATTAGTGAAGGTGAATTTCTCTATTTTGATAATCACCGTGCACAAAAAGTGATACCGACGACAGTCGTTATTCTGCCTCGACCGAGGGGTTAACAACTCCTGAAATTCAGTGTACACTTGCCATGAAATCCCATTGAAATCCCCTTGAAATCACTTGAAATCCCCTGAAATCTTTTGAAATCTCAGAAATCAACTGAAGTCTCTTGAAATCCCCTAAAATCTCTTGAAGTCCCTTTGAAATCCCATGAAATCTCATTGAAATCGCCTTGGAATCTCTTGAAGTCCCCTGAAATCTCTTGAAATCCCTTAGAAATCCCATGAAATCTCATTGATACCGCCTTGAAATCTCTTGAAATCTCTGAAATCACCTGAAATCAGTTGTACACCAAATTTGCGAGTTGTAAACCCCTCAGCCTCGACTTCATAACTCGCTGATTCTCTCCACCAACAATCCATCACGTGACAAAAGAGTCTCGTCCAACAGCCAATCACCAGCAATTATACTGTCTCTAGGACCAAGTTCAAGTGATTGATTTCCCGCTGATGTCCAGTATTTATCGTCCGGTTCCCCCCTAGGGCTCAACACCAGCCTGTCCTAGCGGGCCGACACTCCCGACCGTCTCGTCTGGAGGATACGATCAGACCCGCGATCGGTCCGCCTCCTTGTGAGCGGACGCCATTGTCTGGACGGTGATTTGGTCAACTGATAAGATATATGGCCAGACTTGACCCCAGGCAAAGATTGATTAGACAACCCCACACATGTGGATGAGCTCCCACCGACAGCCAGATTACTTGGGAGATGAATGTGTCGCAAGCGGGAATCGAACCCACGCCAGAGTGGAACTAGGTTTCCATGGAAACGCCTTGACTATAATCGACTCATTCAGGCGGATCCAGGCTATACATACTTTTAAAAATTTTGACTGTAAAAAAACCTATAATGTAGGTGGAAGCAGCAGGACACTCGACAGATTTGGTACATTTAACCCTACATTGTATCTTCAAAATAACAACTACCCCCATTTTGTTAATACCCCTGCGCAAAGTAATATCACGGCGACAATATCCATGTTCATACGTGTACTTGTAGTACTCAGTATGAAGAAGTGAGCTACCAGTGTACTGAAAACAACGATCCAGGAGATGAGGGGCGTATCGAGCCTTGGTTCGATCCCTGCCACTGTCCATCTTTACACGGTTTTTCATGGTTTATCTCTGTAGTCTAGGCTAATATACCAGGATGGTTCTCACAAAAAAGGCCACGACCACTTCGTTTCTACTGTGTTTGCCATTAAGTATACGAAAACCATCATTTCATTAATAATTCACTCTACTCCAATATATTGATTAACTAATTTGTTATGCACTAAAGCACTACGTAAAAGTGAATTAATTATCTCTCTTTTGCGAACCATTCAAACCACTGTGTAATAGTATGGGTAAATTCATGATTATAATTAGGTTGTGCTTAATTTATACTATATTGAAAATAATAATAATTGACGAATAAATCAATAGAATTCGATACATATAACCATGCTAGACCCCGTTTACATTACTACCATCCTACTACAGTAGAGTTACCAGAGTAAATGGGCAGTAACTAATACTGCGTTCACACGGACAAAATATTGGTTCTTGGTTACTAGACGTTTTAGGTGACGTTTAATAGGGCGCCACTATTAGGTGTTCACACAAGGTGACTTACGATCGTAGATGGGGTTACGAGAGTAGTTGAGTAGTAATGAAAACAGGGTCTAAGATAATTGGAAGCTCTCACAAGACTTTCGAGACCTAAACTTTGAGGTTATGTTATGCTAAGTGACAGCATGGATCTGTTCAACTGGTGCAATTAGGCGTGTACGAAGAGTGTCGTGAATGAGATAGCATCATGTTAGATTCAACAAGAATAATTTTGAAGTTGAGTTTAATCGTGAATGGGCCTTTAAGCAGTTTCGTCAGCCGTCAGAATCTCTGGTCAGATCTTCACAAGTGGTCCATACAGCATCACTTGAGGTGGGCCGACAATGATTCATACCTTGTTAGAATGGTTGTGGACCGGAATCTCTCGAAACACACACATTCCGCGGTGTACACATTCACTTTATAATCACTCGCTTCTACAAATAACAATTATGACCAGCTTAATGTCTGTAATTATCATCTTCACTGTACAACCATGCATCACGAATGTCTGCACCTTGTTGAGGAAAACAGACGAAAGAATTAATGAATGAATGAATAAATCAGAAAATTCTCGTCATAAATATTTGGATGGGCAAAGCGAAGATTCAAGTTTACCATACTCGAAAATAACGCACGTTTTTTTCTACTTTTATCACGCTCCAGAAGTCAAACAGAAGATGTTTTTCTGAAATAACTTGGCATGCAAATATGACCTCATCTAGCTCGTTACTGTATTGCTTTGAGTCGCAATCGGTTGAACCACTTATTTGAAAATAATTTCGATATTTTTGAAAATCCCTATTATAATAGCCCACAAGGGAAAATATGGAAACAATTTTCGCTGAAATGAATTCAAATTTCTACGGAATTTAAGTACACGATATTAGACACCTGATTCCAAAGTTTTACATAAATCACATGACCCGTATTGAAGGTAAATGTACTTTATTTAAATCAATTGATAAGAGTTATCAAGAAAACTATTATAGGGTAATCAACATATCAAACCAATTGAAATCATAAAACGATTTAAATAATCAATAACCAAATCAAGAAGGCAGTGAGAATAGATTCAAGATCAAGGTACGTAGGCATCTAGTAGAGCGATCACTTTAAAAACCAAGTGCTATATAGCTATCCGATACATTTCATACAAAATCTCGCACATCTTCCATCGCAACTGCAGCGTTTTCCTCGTTGTACACGAAGTCGAATGTTACGAGGCCAAGAGATTGAAGAGCACGGTGTCATTGTGCGGATATGCATGATGCCCCGTTAGCCGAGTGATGTGCACCATTAATCACTGATCAGCACACATACATACATCAGTACGCTCGTCAGCATTACCAGCCCCCCGCCGCGCCGTGGCGAACACCCGGTACTAGTCCATCTCAACGAGGAAAACGCCATACATGCGTTGTTGGACGAGCGAATAGTAATAGTATGGGTAAAAATTGGTGAAAACTGCTTCGAGTGGTACCAATTTAGCACATTTTATGTTTGTTCTTCAAAATGGCTGACCCGATCAAGCTGAACATTTTTAGAAATGTGTATCAAAATATAATTCAACTTCACGCAAAATTTCATTTTTTTGTAAAATATTTTTCCGTCATGATATTCTAATGGGTATTTTTGGAAATTCTAGAATTCATAAAAAAAAAGGTTACCACCAACTAAATTGTATACATATTGTTAGGTTTCTGTTTGTTTTGTTAGTCATGTTGTTTCTTTTGTGTTCATTCTGCGGTTTCTGTTTTTTTCTTTTAATATGAATAAGACCCCTTTTCTATAACCCTTTGCATGACCTGTAATGAATAGTTACTTTTTTCAATTAGTACTTTGGCTGCTTACTAACGAGATACTTGCGTACCGGCAAATTGCATAATTATGTGAGATTAGAGAATTAAACACTAATTTCACCTCCAAAAAACCAGAACCAAACGAAATTACATCAATGCCGGTAGATACCGGTTCATCCACCTCATCCCACTCGATCGCTTCTCCCATTCTTCCAACATTCAAATCGCTTTACATAACATGATTAATACGTTGTAAATGAATTTAATTTCCAATTCGTTTGCGCGGCAAAACGTTGATGCCAATATTGATAAAGAAGATCCGCAATTTACTAGAAATGTGCGTTAAATGTGCCGCTTGCTAATGCCACAATGCTATCAGATAATGAGATCCTGGCAGCTGCTGTTAAGGGTACTCGAGACTCGAGTCTGTGTGGGGACATAGAGTACAACGGTATATGTGATACAACTAGGAAAACGCAACACATGCGTTGTTAGATGAGCGATAATATGAATATATATATATATATATATAATATAATATATATGGCACGTAATGGTAAAAAGATTGGGAAAATATATAGACTTTTTGAGAACCAAACAATTATGTCACTGCCTTCGTGTTTTATTCACTACTCTTTAATCATTTTTAGACACTTTTGTTGCTCGTTTTCTTGATTGGTTTCTCAATAGCTATAATTGATGTGAAAAATTTACATTTTTTCTTATCAAAACGGCTGATCCGATCTATATATGAAACTTCGGAATAATATAAATTATTATATTTTTTAATTCCTTGAAAATTTGAACCCATTCGAAGGATTTTTTTTCCCAACATTTTCTCCTCGGGGCTATTCTTAAGTGGTTTTTACTATTTCAATAACTTCTAAATGTGTTTTCTCAGAAGTGGTGCAACCGATTTCGCCTCAAAACTACACAGTATCGATTTAGATGATGACACAGTCGTGTGTGTAAGCCATGTTTCAGCCAAATCTGTAATTTCGTTTGACCTGTAGTGTGCGAAAGAGAGAGAGAGAGAGAGAGAGAGAGAGGGGGGGGGAATGCCAATGCTACATCACATTACCAACTATTTACCCCTCTCATCACAGCGTCGACCCTCCAATGCTGTGTGCAAGGTGACCCGACCAGAATGAATGTGTATCTAAGCGCTGCGGTTCCCAATAGAATCGGGCAACCGATGCAGAATCAACGTGCGAATAGACTCTTACAAATAAAAATATCTGCATTCGCGACACTACGCACACGCTGCGTGTACCTATTTCTCAATCACGTCATCCCTCGATACTCTTAACATACTTCCGTCATCAAAACTTTCAAGAACTAAACAAGACCTAGGAGAGGGGGAGGGGGACATCCGAGAGTACTCCATCATCAGCTCTAAACATTCTCATATCAATCCAGGCCTGGGATTTGCTATTAGCACAAAGATGAAGGTTCGAACTGCCAGTGCACCAGTGGTGTGGTATAGGGGGACGGTCGCTCGGAACCTTCATATCTCGTGTCCACAAGCGACACACGAGATATGAAGGTTCGAACTGCCAGTGCACTAGTGGTGTAGGGTAGGGGGGACGGTCGCTCGGAACCTTCATCTCTCGTGATTACAAGTAGGCCTACATTACATGTGTGACACGGCATGCAAATCTCTGTACTGACGTATTGTACTGAGCAAAGAGCGGCGTTCCTTTGAGCGGACACCAGGCAGGCTCGACACTCTCGACCGGCAATACTATTCAATAGGGAAGACGGTCGATCGGAACCTTCCGGCGAATAAAGCCGCGTGAAGTTCACTGCAGTAAAACTGAATGCTGCTATAAATCATTAGCGGATTCGATAGAGCTAGTCTTGTCTGGACGAGAGATGAAGGTTCCGAGCGACCGTCTCCCCTATCCCACAGCACTAGCGCACAGGGTGGTTCGCTCATTCTTTTATCGTGAATACACGTACTAAGGTATCATGGATAATTTGTATAGTACAGTTAGAAAATTAGTAATAATATGTATAATATATATATATATATATATATATATATATATATATATATATATATATATATATATATATATATATATATATATATATATATATATATATATATATATATATATATATATATATATATATATATATATATATATATATATATATATATATATATATACTATTTTCACCTACACTTCCTTTATTATTTACCATTATCTAAAAATAAAATATGCGTTTACCGTCTATTTATATTTATACAACACTAATTGTATCCATTGGAAAAGAGATATAGCGTACAAAACGAGTACCGATGTGCATGACTACGCGTAATGACAAATTACTTATTAGCCAATTAGGAATTAATAGATTTCACAACTTGAGACGCCGCTAACAGCTGCTAGGCGTGTAGGCCTAACCATCACGCGGCGAACTTACACGACTGTATAGGCCTACATTTTCATAGAAAATAAAATGGTGTTTAGGGGAAAAAGCTAGGTTTTCGCCAATGAAGAATTTTGATCAAATACATCAGTAGCCTCTGTACGGTAGGGCTGGGCACCATCATATGATCTGCGTGCACCATGACCAGGGTTGGGGAAGTTACTTTTCTAAAACTAGCAAAACGCCATATGTGCGTTGTTAGACGAGCGAATAGTAATAGTATGAATGAGTAAAAACTGCTTAGAGTGGTACCAATTTAGCACATTTTATGTATTTTCTTCAAAGTGTCTGACCCGATCAAGCTGAATTTTTTTAGAAATGTGTATCAAAATGTAATCCAACTTCACGCAAAATTTCATCTTTTTGGAAAATAAAAATATTTTCTTTTTTTTTCCGCCATGTTATTCTAATGGGTATTCTTGAAATTTCTAAAATTCATAAGAAAAAGTTACCGCCTGATAATGCCACAAAACTATACAGATCTAAGTTAGATGAGGAACCATATTGAAAAAAAGTTTGAAGTTGATAGCTGTAACCGTTTGACCTGTGGAGAACCGACAAAAAAACATAACAAAAAAAACGTAAAAACGAACACCAATTTTTTTCAGTATGTCAAATTGAATCCTTGCTAAAGCTCGTCTAATAACTTTCTATGAGTTAAGTTACTTGGTTGAAATGATATAACGTTTTAAATAACGTTACCGAAAACTGACAGTAACGAACAGTTATTACTTGTAAATGTATATAAGCTACTTCAAAAAGTTACTTATCGAAAAACTGGGAAATCAGGGGTTATTTATTGAAAAGCAATATCAAGCCACAACATATTTTCGTCTTTCAGCCTGTCTGGGTAGACACAAGCCCAAGGGTCAAACCTAGACAGAGATAAGAAATAGTAATGACACACCAAATACATATGCAGTTTTTGAATTCATTGACGTATTATCCCAAAACTGATTGAATTCACTGAAATAGAATTTCATATTAATAAAAGAGCATACAATTATCTTGGAGTTGTAATCTTCCCATTCAATTACACTGGTTTTTGAGCAGAGAAAAAAATAGTGAAAGTGAATTTCTCCATTTTTATAAGCAACCCCTCAACACCGTGATCTTCGTGGGGACAATGAAATGAAAAAAAATAAAAAATAAGTTAATTTTTTTAATCTTTTTGCTCCTATTACGTATCCGGTTACAGTATCATCATGGAACCGTTGGTATGATACACGGGGGATATTCGGCAACTATCAAACGATAGAGGCAAGATATGGATTAAAAGTTTCAAAAAAAAAATGGGAAGAGTGAGGCCTCTCCCTCATTACCTTCAAATCTAACAATCACTATAGAATATTATCTCACCCCCTGGGCTCCGAATAACAACTCTTTCAACCCTTCACGACGCGTAACTTGAAACTCGTCATGACCCCCCTTCCCCCCTCCCCCTGCAGGCGACATCCTCTCGTGGCAAAGAGTGCCGCCGATGTCACCTGACCCCCCGTGGATCGTCCCCCACCCTCCCCACCCTCTTTCAATCTCTCACCCTCGTCGTCCGCAAGCCATAGGACTTCGCACGGCCTGGTCTCGATGGGGCAAAAAGTTCCCGCCAGGATGATTTCATAGGTTATAGATTCCGTACTATTTTTTTGGGACAGCCCGCACTCAAGACATTGTCTTACGCGGGTTTCTTGCATTCATTTATGTATTATATAATTTCGAATCTGATTTTATTTTATTTTTCGTTTGGAATATATGAAATGTAATTGCAAAATGTATATATTATTTGTACAAATATATATTATCACTCTGCTATTATTTTCATACACTCCATACATATTATTATATTGATATCGATTATTCATTACTACATATTATCATTATTATATGAATAGTTGATTTATGTTGCATCACCATGTAATTATAATTTAAAAAGTAAGAATAAAATGATTTGAAATTCAGATTGAATTGATTGATTGATTAAACAGATAGAAATGATCCCGCATTAAAGGACATCAGAACTATGAAAATGGAATTTAAAGAATAATGACGATGTTGATTTCCTTATAATTTTAGAAAAAAATAGAAAAAGCCAGATCTAAATAATATCACAAAAGAAAGAATTTCAATGAAAAGTACGTCAAGTAATGGTCACGTTATGCATTAGAGCCGATTGTACCAACTGATGATTAAATATCAATTAGTTAATCATTACTCAAGGTACAAAAATAACATAGGTAACCAAGGGTGATAACAAGTTAATTTGCTAATTCTTGCTTAATACACTAATCATCACTTGGTACAACCGGCTCTTATAGGACTATAAATGCTCCGAACCAGTGTGAAACACGTGCCGTTATTGCACGCACATCTCCCTCATGACATCACAATGCGCGATAGAGACCGACAGTCTATTGGCAGGCATGCGACAGCGCGGTGGATCAGATGTACTAAAGAGAGGAAGAAATGTCAATCTGATCCTATTGGAGATCGAATAACGAACAAGTCGAGTGCGATATGAAGAAACCGTCGTTTAACGACACAATGGACGATATTTCCGGTGTAACGCCTCCTCGCCATCCCCTAACCAACCACTTACACAGAGAGATTTCAACAGAGGGATAATCATGTTTAAAGAGTGTCATTCTGAAACCCACAATTTCGGATGGTTAAAAAAGTATATATTAATAAGTGCCGGAATTACGGAAGTGGGAGTCTAACTGGCAGATTAAAGTTGGTATCACCATGGTTACCCATGTAATTTGAAATGTCACCAACTACAACTGCCAACTGGAGTTGATAATAGCGGGCCTTAATTGACATCACAACCCCTAAACTAGATTTGAACGAATGATAAAGATATTTATTTCCATAATCTTAGAGAATAATCGAATTCATCATCTCAATTTCAGGAATTATTAGACGAGATTTAGCGAGGATTCAATTTGACATACTGAAAAAAATTGGTGTTCGTTTTTATGTTTTTTTGTCGGTTCTCCACAGGTCAAACGGCTGCAGCTATCAACTTCAAACGTTTCTTCAATATGGTTCCTCATCTAACTTAGATAGTTTTGTGGCATCATCAGGCGGTAACTTTATTTTATGAATTTTAGAAATTTCAAAAATACCCATTAGAATAACATGGCGGGAAAAAAAAATATTTTCATTTTCCAAAAAAATGAAACTTTGCGTGAAGTTGAATTACATTTTGATACACATTTATAAAATTTTCAGCTTGATCGGGTCAGCCATTTTGAAGAAAAAACATAAAATGTGCTGAATTGATAACACTCGAAGCAGTTTTTACCCATTTTTACCCATACTATTACTATCCGCTCGTCTAGCAACGCACATATGGCGTTTAACTAAAGCAGAAATAAAATAAATGTGTTGTTTTTGTGTATTGTGACAAGTAATGTTTGCAAGACCAACAAACACTCCTACGCTCCCACAGGAGTGAATCATCACCTAAACTACCTCTGACACTAAGTCTAAAATTAACCGTCAAACTGACGACATTAAGGATTTCAACTTTTTAAATCGTAACAAATGTGTTTTTCATGAACTATACAGATGTGTCCGTTGGACGGTCACGATCGCCCGTCTCAACGATCTGTTGGCAGTATCGGCCGGGGGTGTCGGTCCGCCAACACTAGGGCGTGTCACCAAGCAAGACCCCCAATCAAGATCACAAGGGACAAAGAACTTGACCCCCACGTTAAATAAAACAACAAGATATCCGCGAATTAACAAACAAGTTAATCAAAAGATTGTGAAATGTGTCATTTAATACACGTATATATGTTATGTAGTGTCACCTTGTGAAGACAGGCCCATGTGTCACAACAATATACTTGTTCGTAAGAGTATCATAATAAGTAATTTAACGTGTCATGTAACAATAGCTGCCTTGTCTTCCTCCACCGCTCTCTTTCTCTCTTTCTCACTTCCCTACCCCAGCTCACTCACTTTAAATCACTTGCAATCCCTGAAATCACCTGAAAGCATCTGAAATCCCTGAAATCACCTGAAATCATCTGAAATCACCTGAAATCCCTGAAAGCATCTGAAATCACCTGAAATCCCTGAAATCACCTGGAATCACTTGAAATCCCTGAAATCACTTGAAATCCCTGAAATCACCTGAAAGCATCTGAAATCCCTGAAATCACCTGAAATCATCTGAAATCACCTGAAATCCCTGAAATCACCTGGAATCACTTGAAATCCCTGAAATCACTTGAAATCCCTGAAATCACCTGAAATCACCTGAAATCACCTGAAATCACCTGAAATCCCTGAAATCACCTGAAATCTCTGAAATCACTTGAAATCCCTGAAATCACTTGAAATCCCTGAAATCAGGTGTACACCAAATTTTCGAGTTGTAAACCCCTCGGACAATTGCAAATACGGTACTGGCCTTTCATTATTTCGGATAAGAGAAATAAAATTTTCCGATCTCGGACGTGTTTCGATTCGACAGGCGGGGTCAAGGTCATGGTCTTGACGGAGGGCCTCACAGATGTCAAGTCGGTTAACGATGAGGTCACAGGTCAGGCGCGAAACAGAAGAAACGTTGGGTAAGGGGGAGGGAGAGGGAGAGGGGTTTGCTTAGGTATTTCTGAAACTACTGCACCTGCATCACTAATCAATAGACGTTATAATGCGATTTTATATTGCTGTTGGAAGCGTGAGTTTAGCAAATGGGAATGAGAACAGTATGATGTAAAATACGACTTTTAATATATAATAAATTCAACGTGAACAAACTGATAATCTAAATATTCTGATTCTGTCGAGAGCGATCACGGCCAGTCTGCTTCTTCTTTCCATTGTTGCTGTCGAACAGAAGAGACTTGTTCCGTCCGTCGGACCGTGGAATGAATAGGTTTAGAAGGCTGTGGAATTCCCCACATTGCGTTTAACGACACACTGTAATGATAACTGAGACCTATTGGCGTGTTATAGTGCTTGTACAGCCTGTTTCATCAACTGATAATTAACTTGTTATCACCCTTGGTTACGAATGCCATTACCTGATTATTGTCCAATCACGCAATGGTAAAACCGGCAATTGATATTATGGTATAATACTTGAAATAAGTTAAAATGGTTAAATAAAAAATGTATAATATTACATAAAAATAGTATACCGGTAATATAATAGTCGAAATATCTTTTTCGTCTTAATTTTATAACAATTAATCTCGGTTCTTTGAATGTATCATTATTTGTTGTATTACTTGTCTGATATATCAGTACTGTTTTATTGATAATTCATAAATGATGGCTTATAATGGATAATGCCAATCTCAATCATCAAGTTATTTATAAGTTATAGGCCTATTGTCAAATATGTGATTTATGTGCCAATTTCCTCGAAAGAGGGTATAAGGGATGAGCACCACTATTACTACTACCTCCTAATCTAGTTGCCTCTCGCGGCCTCAAGTCTAGGCACGGCACGGCACGGCACGGCACGGCACGGTAACTGTGCGGAACAAGTTCCCGGCCGGTAAATCAAACAAGTGGGGGGGGGGGGGGGGCGCAACAGGTGTCGGGTAGGTGCCCACATAGATCAGCGGCGAGGTGCGCGCGCAACAGCGGGGAGGGGGGGGGGGGGCGCACGAAACTTTGGAGGCAAGTCAGCTTTTAACTCGTCACATATAATTCAAAGATATAACAAGGTACACGGCCATGGGTGTACAAAACTGGTCACAAGAGATTAGAGTTAGGAAAACATACTATATGCGTTGTAGGATGAGCGAGATACTTGTATGAAAGGTGAATTGGAGTTCTACACACCTTGGTTTTGAAACTGTCAAGTCTAGTCACTACCTTCGTTATGTAGATCCGAATGATTCTACTTGTTGCTCATTTTAGTTGTTTATGCAGCTCTAATTGATTTTTGAAGTCAAATTTTCCATTTCCCAATAGAATACATTCATTTCAACCAAATACCCCAACCAATTTTCTTCAACTTGGTAAGCACAGTATGCACTAATACAACATTCACTGAGATGAGTGGAAAATGAACGTCATCCGATGCCAATGAATCTAGGGAGCCATGAATTTAACAATGCATCATTTTTCAACTACTGTAATATTTCTATCTTTTCGATAAATAAAATACATATTATATTACTTTCTTTGAAATATCTGGTCCAAATTTCACACACATTTTTATTTATGTATATTATTTTTGCGTTTACATCTGAGGAAAATTGGAATCATATTGACGAGATTTTATTTTTCATTTTTTTCTGCCCAGCCCAATCTTATGGGGTTTTTAGAAACTTTGAGATGATGTTTCTCAAAAATGGTCCAACCAATTTGACCTAAAAACTATACAGTTCCAAGTTGTATACGTTTGCGTATGCAAAAAAATTTCATGTCAATCAGTCAAACCCTGCGACCTGTGCAGTGCGCACAAAAAAAAAAAAAAAAAAACAGACAAAGCTTCATAAGAGTAGGATGGCAGTGGCTAAGTCAATTATCGCTATCAGTAGTATCTGAAGTCACCGTTGGGCGTGGGTTTGAGTCTCGCATAAGGCATGGGTTTTTGTAAACGTCCTTTCACCTATCATCACTTCATCATTTCATTATCACCCGCTCATTCGTACCTCCACATAACCTAGATGTTGGTGGGGTCGTTAAGCAACATAAAAAAAAATTTCAACTAACGCCCATCTAATTATTCATAGGGTCGATACGTTTATAGGATGACCAACTATCAGACACATTAGTTTAAACAACGAACCGAAACAGAGAATAGTCGATTGAAATCTATTGATTATTTATTCATGTTTGGAAAGCATGTTTAATAGTTTGTGCCGTGTAGTCGAACAGGCGAAGGCAAATAGGTGAGAAATATTTCATCAATATAGAACAGCTATGCACGCCTTCCGCTACCATGGGCCTATCTGTATTTATTCTCGAGTAATTGTTTGAATATACGTTGATATTGCGAATAATATTCAAATTGATTATATTGTTATTGTTTCATCTACAAATTAGGTCCACCATTAATCGAATGGTCGTAGAATATTTTTCAGTTATAATCAACTATAAATCGATTATCATGAGAAATTTGATGAAGCGATGTCAGTTTCAACATGCAACACCAAATACTATCGCTGGGCATATATTTGACGGCTTATTTTTTCAATTTTATAGGCCTAAATCGATTTTCACGAGTTTTTCTATGAATCGATGTCAGTTTCTACATCCAACAGCAAATACTACCGCTGGGCATATATTTGTCGGATTATATATTTGACGGCTTTTCGGCTTTGTCATGACTTAATTTTTCCAATCTTATAAATCGATTTTCATGCTATTTTTGATGAATAAATGTCAGTTTCAACATCACACACCAAACACTACCGCTGGGCAGACATTCGTCAGCTTGAAACAGGCCGAGTGCATGCAACAGAGTGCCGTGCTCCTACCTGTCAGATGGTTGCCAGTGAACTCGAAGTCGTCGTCCTGGTCCCAGTGCTTCAGCGACAGGTTGGACAGCGGCGTGGCGTTGGCGAACTCCAGGTTGGCAAAGTGCCAGTCGAGGATCTGGCGGTCGCGGGACGACAGGTACACATCGCTGCGGGGCGAGAGGGGAACACACGGGTCAGGTACGCACTTGTTGATCACGTGCCAGAAAATATTCCCAGAAAACGACATAATTTTATCATATATGTTGGGTTTAATGACTAGTGATGTAGGAATATAGGAATAACTGGAAACAAATGGACAATGTTTCACTAGAAATATCATATTTGGTTTAACGACGTACTGTTAACTGACGTACTGGAAACAAATGGACAATGTTTCACTAAAAAATTTATATTGGGTTTAACAACGTACTGTTATGATAGCGCAGATCTAATGGCGACGGTGAATGATTAGGCCTAATGAGATGAAGGGATGATGAGATGAAGGTTCTTGGGTAATGGGAAGGAAGCGGCCATGGCCGACTTATTGTAGAAACCATCCCGGCATTAGCCTAGACTACAGAGGGAACGGAAAATGTGAAAAACCCCTGTAAAGATGGACGGCGGCGGGAATCGAACTGCATTCGAAATTCCCCTCGCCTCCCGGATCACATGAAGCGAGCGCGTTAACCACTGCGCTGCATGTCCCGGTTCCAACAGTTTTAATCATCGAACGCAACAATAGCATGTCATACCTCGGTGGCGACGCTTCCAACTCCTGCAACTTCTCTTCGATCTCTTTCTGCTGCTCGAGCAAGAGATCCCACTCTCGGCAGTTTGTGCTCAGGTCGCGCAGCTTGGAGCGCACCACGAACTCGTGCGTGATGTCGCGCGACCCCTTGCCCTCGTTCGCCTCCTTGTACTCCTTGCTCTGCTCGGCAATCTTCTCGCGCAGCGACAACATCTGGTCACGCAAACAAACATTGGTTATGTAGGACTAGAGAGAATGTCGTTATTCGACGGTTGTCCGCAAAGCGGGATACCAAAATGGTACAGCGTGATTACATCAATACAGTGAAACCTCTATGCATCGTTCCTGGATCCATCGTTTTCCTGGTTGTATCATTCATTTCTTCTCACCTTACTCCCATATAATCAATGTTAAATTTTCCTGGATGGATCATTTTCCTGCATGGATGGTTTTCTTTTCCTAGTCCCTTGAAAAACGATGGATAGAGGTTTCGCTGTACATAGAAGTACAATGGTTATTTACAAAAGTGATACAAAATTGATTACAAAAAAATAATAAGTAGGTTCTGGCATAGAATGTAGAGTTAGGGATGAAGTTAGGCAAGAGACATGTGAACATAATGTCTATTTTTTCTTTTCATTACATTTAGAATTTGAGAAGTAGCATTTTAGTGCATCTATTATTTTGTGAGATCAAGTTTTGTAGCGTAACAACATTCTGTCGAGTGACACGTACGGTACCAGTGAAACCATTACAAACATGCAATAGGCATCCAAAGAGAAACACCCCAATTGATATTTTTGGAAAAATAGTGTCCAAAAGCACGCTAAACCATCGTTTCATCGGCCACCTGCAAACGCAGCTGCACTTTCGTTTTCAAAATTCCTCAACCAACTTCACCCTCTCATATCCCAACTGATATAATTTTGGGAAAGATATCATAACGCTTTTATTACGAATAGCTTTTTACCCTCAGTACGTCAAATTATAGTGGTTCTTGAGCTTATTCTGCGAGAGAAACGTGTAACCAGCAGCTTACCCTGATCTGGTTGTTCTCAAGCTAATCCTGCAAGAGAACGTCTAAACCAGCAGCTTACCCTGATCTGGTTGTTCTTGAGCTTGTCCTGCAAGAGAACGTGTAAACCAGCAGCTTACCCTGATCTGGTTGTTCTTGAGCTTGTCCTGCATGGCGATGACAGCCTTCCAGTGCTGCACCTGCTTCTCCTTGACGTTCTTCTCCTGCAGCCGGATGACCCACTCCAGAGCCTGGCCCAGGGACACGGGCTTGCCCGTCACGAAGTTGAAGTCCAGCTGGTGCGACAGGTAGCTGGTGGACTCGAGCAGGCGGTTGAACTCACGCTCCACCATCTCGTCCTTGTCCTTGGGCACCGTCGTGCCGTTAGACTCGTACCTGCGATACAATCAATCAATGTCACAAGGCAATCGCAGCATGTGCGTTGTGAGATGAGCGAGATACTTATGTTAAGTGTAATCGGCAACTCTACACAACTATACTATTCTTCATTCGGCAACTATCAAAGAAAGACGTGCATCTTGGCAGTATGGTCCTCTATTATTTCTATCCATTTGATGGTTGAGAAACATTTATCAAATTATTTTTTTCACAACAGCTGGTCCAAACTGCATAAAAAATCTCCATAATGTGTATCATTTATGTATTATTTACAATCGGTGAAAATTTCACGCCCTACCTAATTTAGTTTTAGAAACTTTGTGACGTGATGGTGTTTCTCAAAAAAGGTCACACTGATTTGACCCAAAAACTACACAATTCTACGTTGGATGAGTCTGGGTGTCCAGAAAAAGTTTCATATTGATCCATTAAACTGCGCGGCCTGTGCAGTACTTATAAACAAACAAACAAAAATATATATATATTTTTTTAATAACAACAAAACTTGATACTAAATCATTGTTCCCCAATTAAGGCTATGGATGGAAGATTAGATCGTTTGTACGGGGCACCACAAAGGCTATCTTACCACCCCAAAAATATAACAAAAATATAAAACGAATGTACAGATCCAGAAGGTGGACTTACAGGGGACACTTCTGCCTGATCTTGTGAAGCTCCATGTTGATCTGCTTGGACAAGACCGTCATGGGGTTCCCCCCGAGCCCCGTCACCACCATCGCACCGAGGTCGGCGATGTACGACGACTTGCGGAACGTGGCGATACGACCTCCGACCCGATCCTGGCAACAAAGAATATCTCTCTTCGATTAGCACATATCGCTACCAGGTTTTTGTCTGGTCCCCTGAAAAACGTACTAATGAAATTCCACTGTATAAATATTTCAATTGTTAACCGTCCCTGGCAAGGTCATCGTTCAATGGGGAAATATAAAGCGTTTTCATATTTTCATACAAAACCAGCACTTCACGGTAGCTTAAATAATGAATATTAACAACGTCAACTATATTTTTCACAAACAATAAAAATTGATTGTTCTACAAACCATTGAACAAATCTTGTCTTCTGAATGCCATTTCATAAATCAAGTTCATTAATTTCCATAGCTGGTATATTTCATGTGGTTACAGTTGAATTTATTACACATAAAACCATTAATATGTGTAATTATTGATTCAATTCCCATATGAAGCAATTTAAACATTCATTGATCATTTTAGGCCTAGGCCTTATATAAACTTGAATACCAACATTTTAAAAATTGAATGAGAAAAGAGGGAATTAATTCACGCAAAACATGTAATGTATCAACCAACTTGAAAGCAAAAATCATGCAACTAAACATTAACATTACCAAAACCATTTGTATATCCAATGAAAAATGATATTTAATTAGAGAAATATCTTGTTTTTGGAGCGTAACGACTCACCCTGGCCTCGAGCACGACCACCTCCATGCCGAACTGCTGCATCTGCTGAGCCGCTCCGAGGCCCGCTATCCCGGCACCGATCACGATCACGCGGCCGTGGCGCTTCAGAGACGGGTTCTACAACACGACAAACCGTTCCACTTACAAGTCTACTGGCTTACAGGGTCACAATTACTCATATGGCCAACATCTCCTAGCACGTAGATACTGGAGTGGATCAATTACAATCCATGATTTTATTTGACATAACAGCTGATTCTTATTACCGTACTTGACAAAACTGATTTCGAATTAGGGTCCCGGAGGGGGGGGTGAGGTCGTTTGATTTCAATATTTCAGGACTTATATCAATCCGGAATTGAATGAAAACATTCAATATTTGTGATTTTTTTGTAAATAACTCAAATAATAAATAAACCGGTAATAACAACTCTGTAACAAATGAAATAATAAATGATAGCTTAATAAATAACTGATATATTACAGTGAAACCTCTATGCATCATTCCCAGATCCATCGTTTTCCTGGTTGTATCATTCATTTTACCCCTCTCCCATATAATCAATGTTGAATGTTGAACCAATGTTTTCCTGGATGGATCGTTTTCCTGCATGGATGGTTTTATTTTCTTGGTCCCTTGAAAAACAATGGATAGAGGTTTCACTGTATTACGGTTTCCGGAATCAGTGAGCTTCAGTCCATGATCACGGTAACGGAAAGATTTTGAACGTACCTACAGCCTTAACATTGTACCCATAATACGTGGACAAGACTAATCGCCTCCAATGTCGTACTTGTTTGAATATTTGGATAAGTAGACCTATTGAAAAGTTAGAATTTCAATATATTTCGATCAATATGGGCCCATTTGAAATTAAAGTTTCAGTATCGTTTGCAATAAAACGGCAACACTATTTCAAATATAGGCCTATATAAATATAAGTACCGATACTCCAACAATTACCGTGACTTTATTTATTGTAACAATATGTCTTACCTTCTACTATATATTTGTTTAGCCTAAATTGAAGTTGTTGACCTACTTAATTCATCAATTAATAATAATTCATCATTATATGAATAATTATCCAAATGACAACTCTTTTGCGGCAGTTGTACGACTCTACCAAACAGCTTACCCTGACACGTTTGAAGATTCCGAAGTTGATCAGACCGAGGCGCTCCAAGCAGCCGTGAACACGTTGGACCAATGGGGCGTCACTGTTGAACGGAGGTTCGACCAATGGCAGAGCATCTTCAAACAGCAGCTGCTGCTTCGGGTTCTCGAGCCATAGCTGGAGCTGGAATAAAGATTATAAAAAACTTACAAAATTGGGAATTAAGTTGAATCCACGAGAAATGAAGGTTCCAATCCACTGTCTTTCCTATCCCGCCCCACTAGCACACTGGTGAATTCAGCCTTCACATCTCGTGGATACTGAATACACATGGTAAGGTACTTGTTGGGATGAGAGATTTGACAGAATGACACAAGAAATGAATAGGCAAGTGTTCGTGGGAACAACTGATTAGGGGTCTATTGAAATAAAGGTTTATCACTATTACAGCTGTGCAGTAGAGTTTCATTATAGGCCTACTACAGCTGTTCATTAATGATTTACCAATTGTGTGATTGTATTGTTTTGTGGTAGCAGTAGTTAAGAGATTGAATAATCTAAACTTAAGATCATTCAATCTATATTTTAAATGTTAAAGACACATTTTTAATTTGAATATTAGGCTTACTTATTTACTTATCTACTGCTATCAATAGCCTACTTATTAGGAATATCAAGTCTTATTTTAAAACTAACTCATTCTGATTTCAATTCACATTGTAGAGGGATTATTAACAGAATGCTCATTCGGTTACTCTTGTCAGTCAATACACATCAATCAAACTTGGATTATTCGTGCATTCTTGCCATCAAATTGGGTGTGATTGAACATTTTCAACAATGAAATTGTAATCTCATATTTTTCACACTTAAATGGGTACAGTATTAATCTTACATTTAATACACCCAAATTAAGACTAAACACAAACTCATCAACAGGTCTTAGTTATGCCCATGACTAGAATATGTGAACTGACCAGTCGGTTCCGGATATGCAAGAAAACCTTCTGCGTCTGGGGAGGACCGGTCGACACGTCAGGAAAGCAAGCTGCCTCCGTCGCCGTCATCTTATCGAACGGCAGTCTACTCTGGAAGCTAGCGCCTTCCAAGCCCGTGGGATCATCCTGTTCCGAGTCTGGTTCCCCCTCTTCTTCCTTCTCCGGCTTTACTACAGTCGGTGCTGGAATGGTGGTGGCACTTGGTACTGCCGGGGCGGGGTCTCCCCCTGGAGACTCTTTCTTAACTGGGGCAGACTCCGGAGCGGGAAGAGCAGGAGGTTTCTTATCCGCAGCGGAGGTTCCTGCTCCTTTTGACTTCTCGGAGGTTTCCGGTATTTCGTCGTCGATGGTTATCGGAGTTATCTTCTCCGCATCGGCCTCACGCGCTGTCTCAACCTGTCAACATAATGATTGTTAGCCCGCACATAGGAGTAGGCCTACTGTATTTTCTCATACTGGCTTCATACACAGGTTTGCAGTTTTAAAAACAAAATTATTGACAGAATTGTTATAAATCTGTCAGACTGAATGAACAAGTCGGGTCACGGTCAGAGAGCAGATGTATTTTAAATCTACGCACACAGGAAGATTATCCTCGACCTACATAAGTCGAAGCAGTTGGACCACAACACTTGTTTTATTACCAAACCTAATCTTCCACGTATAGGCAATGCTCACATAAATTTGGGGATTGAATTTGTAGTTAATTCAATGCTTAGGGCCAGCACTTGCCTTTTTTCAATTATTGAAAACTAATTAATATATTATCATCATCCTACAACTGCACAAGGTTAGTAGGCCAAAGAAGCAGGGATAGATTTCATATTTTTAGGTTAAGTATGTCAATGTGTTCAAAATATTATCTGCAACAATAAATTATTCACTGAAGCTGTAATTTCACACAAAAAATATACAATTAGTCATGCATACTTAGGATGTTTACCTGAAGGGCGCAAGGACGGCTATGCCTAAGGGCATCTGAGAACTGTATTGTTAAAGCCCATTCATACCCTTGCCGGTTTTCTAGGCATGCATTCACAAAAACAATCTGTATAGTCTACACGAAATATCATATTGAAAAATAGCTATCCCATTTGTTTTACCTTTTGCTTCTTTCTACGGCTCGACATAATTATTAATGAAAATATATTCCAAAGCAGGTGTTTCAAAACAAATCAAGACCGACCGCCGAAATGTGATTCAATTGCAGACGCTTCCAAAGCACAAACTTCCACAAAGCACTCGAACGGAAGATAAATTCACGCGATAGGTGGCGCTACTGTAGTGTGGTTCGATCGGTAAGACTAGTTTGAAAAAACTGCGCGAGAGTCAAATCGATATTGATACCGACTAACTCGACAGTGTTCTATCGTTTTCTTGGGCCGAAGGTGTGATTGAGTGATCGCGTGTGAATCGTAGATAAATCTCACCTAGATATGACATAACATGACATAAAGGTGAGCTGAATGCAATTACTTGTTGATTTTGAAAATGCCAGGTAGTTGTGATCATGTGACTTGTCCGACAGGAATAGAGGGAACACGGTAAATGAATATTTTATATATTTTCACTTTCATATTTTTGTTTGCCGCTCTTTTCACTTGATCAGTTGGTATTTATTCTTGGGGGAGGGGGTGTTATGATATCAGTTTTAATTAGTAGGCTACTTATATATTTATTATAATATCCCAGAAAATTTAGTAACCCACATGTTTTTAATTAAGATTTAATCAAACAGTTTACATTTCACTCAATTTATTAATCTATGGGTGTGTTCTCAAATTGTATCTTGTTAACTGATAGTATGGGACCAAGAAAGGTTTTTACTTCTTTGATTTGATTACAACAATGTTAATTAACATTTTATTAATATAATCGCGTGAATTATAATCCAGTGAACTCTTTCACAACTTACATCTATCAGAGTCAAGTAATTTTTTCCAATGAAAGAAATTCAGGTTCGATTCAGGTTCCATGAAGCACTAATATAAATATATTATTGAATCTCTTCCATTAGGAATACCATTATATTATTTTAGCGTAAAACTATATTGATTTCGTCGACCTTTGACATTGAAGGGTCGTCGTGTGCAAATCGGAGCGTCATCACGCACATTATGAACATACGATATTACGTAATATAATTTGAAAAAAAAATGAAGAATAAAAAAATACCCCCGTATAACCTACATCAGCTGTTGTTGCACCCTAATTATTATTTTTTTAATTGTTGTATTTTGTGAGATTCATATTTTCTTGTGTTCCATATCAGGTAGACCTAGCTGGTAGCTATTTTCATTGAAAAAAAATCTCCAATTGGATTATTTATTAGGCCCTACTATAAATCATTTTAATATCAGATTAATTGGAACGTAGAGATTGTTTTTATACATTGTTCATATGTTTTTGATGACACTTTGCTCTCCATCCAGATCTATAATTCAAGCTGACATTGCCCCATATTACAATATTGTAACAGAATATAATTTAGATTTACTTTTTGTACTTCGCATTATAAATAGAATATTGGACGTTACATATAGTCCTATCCTAAGTAAAATCAGGTTTTCTGATGATCATCTCATCCATATTCTAATAAGAGCCCTTTTTAGAATCTTAAGGAATAATCCGCTAACTATTAGTTAAACGTACAAAAATAGCATTATGTAAGCAAGAGTGATGGCAAGTTAATCAACTAACTATCGCTTAATCCACTAACTAGCAATTCGTAAAACTGTGCAAAGTAAGACTGCATAAACGGCTGTCTTTTTGGATGAGCGAAGCGAAGACTCAATTACACTTGACCCGAAAAAAATGTACATGTTTTTTTTTTTTTTTTTTTTTTTTTCGCGCTCTACAGGTCAGCCGAAAATTCAAATTCGATTGAAACTTGGCATGCCCATGTGTCATCATCTGGATTGAATCCCATTAGTTTTTATACGCAATCGGTTGCACCACTTCTGAGAAAACTAATTTTCCATTTTCCAACTAACCCATAAGAATAAGCCAGAGAAAAATTTTCATAAAAAAAATGTCCTTCAAAAAATTTCAAATTTTCACCAAATTTCAATATAATAATGATACATATTATTCCGAACTTTCATTGGAATCCAACCAGTCGTTTTGATATAAAATATTATATAATGACAAAAAAAAGCAAAAGAAGAATTTTCGTACAAAAAATGTCTTTCGAAAAAATTCAAATTTTCACCAAATCTCAATATAATGATGATACAGATCATTTCGAACTTTCAATAAAATCCAATCAGTCGTTTGGATATAAAAAATTATATAATGACATTTTTACACATCGTTTTGATGCTATTAAGAAAACCTATTAAATCCAAGCAACAAGTGTCACCAATTAATGGAAAACGATTAAAACAAGGCCTTCTTTATTATAGAAGAAATTATTGAGAATGAGTAATGAATATAAAAGGTGGTTCTCAAGGTGTATATATGTATACAGCTGTCATCACGTTTCATATAGTAGTCTAATATTACAATATAATATAATATTAAATTGCATCTACTATTTCCTTCATGAGAATAGTCTACGAAACAAACCAACCAAATGGGAAGATTGATTTTTAGCTTGAATGCCGTCAAAACAGCAACTTGATATAACAATTTTTGAAAGAATTCAATGTCATTCATTAGCTCATCCATCAACGCGGAAACACATAACGCGTTTTCCTAGTATATTACAAGAAAACCACCGAATTCTCACAAACATCTCTATGTTATTCTTTATCGCGTCGTGTCGAAAAGAAAGTCAAGTTCAATGTTTACTGCAAGAAACAGGAATCACGGCAACGAATCAGTTGTTGGCTGTAATTGATCGAGTTATCCAGTACATCTACCTTGTCAGCGACAACAGGTTGACAGAGCCTCGAGTGAGTGTTATGAGTATCGGAGGATATTCAATTCAACCAAGAAGAAGTGTTGCCGGTTGCCTTCAACACAAAACCGAGTTATTACAGTCTTGTCAGCATTTGAAAGCATAGTTTGTATCACTAGGAAAACGCGTTATGTGTTTCCGCGTTGATGGATGAGCTAATGAATGACATTGAATTCTTTCAAAAATTGTTATATCAAGTTGCTGTTTTGACGGCATTCAAGCTAAAAATCAATCTTCCCATTTGGTTGGTTTGTTTCGTAGACTATTCTCATGAAGGAAATAGTAGATGCAATTTAATATATATTATATTGTAATATTAGACTACTATATGAAACGTGATGACAGCTGTATACATATATACACCTTGAGAACCACCTTTTATATTCATTACTCATTCTCAATAATTTCTTCTATAATAAAGAAGGCCTTGTTTTAATCGTTTTCCATTAATTGGTGACACTTGTTGCTTGGATTTAATAGGTTTTCTTAATAGCTTCAAAACGATGTGTAAAAATGTCATTATATAATTTTTTATATCCAAACGACTGATTGGATTTTATTGAAAGTTCGAAATGATCTGTATCATCATTATATTGAGATTTGGTAAAAATTTGAATTTTTTCGAAAGACATTTTTTGTACGAAAATTCTTCTTTTGCTTTTTTTTGTCATTATATAATATTTTATATCAAAACGACTGGTTGGATTCCAATGAAAGTTCGGAATAATATGTATCATTATATTGAAATTTGGTGAAAATTTGAAATTTTTTGAAGGACATTTTTTTTATGAAAATTCTTCTCTGGCTTATTCTTATGGGTTAGTTGGAAAATGGAAAATTAGTTTTCTCAGAAGTGGTGCAACCGATTGCGTATAAAAACTAATGGGATTCAATCCAGATGATGACACATGGGCATGCCAAGTTTCAATCGAATTTGAATTTTCGGCTGACCTGTAGAGCGCGAACAAAAAAAAAAAAAAAAAAAAAAAAAAAACATGTACATTTTTTTCGGGTCAAGTGTAATTGAGTCTTCGCTTCGCTCATCCAATGATATCTATTTTTCGCAACAACCCAGCTGTTGGTATTGATAAACAAACAATAACTTGATAACTATTGGAATTAGTATATTATTATATTGGGTTTAACGACGCACTATAATGATACCTCAGATCTATCGGCGTCGGATGGATGATTAATGAGATGATGGGATGATGAGATCAAGGTTTTTTGGATGATGGGAAGGCAGCGGTCATGGCCGACTTATTGTAGGAACCATCCCGGCATTAGCCTAGACTACAGAGGGAAACCGTGAAAAACCTCTGTAAAGATGGTCGGCGGCGGGGATCGAACCGGGTTCGAAATTCCCCTCGCCTCCCGGATCACATCAAGCGAGTGCTATATTATTTTATGAGTATAGTAGAGAAATAATGTGGACTTTTATAGTTTAGAAGTCCTATAGTAGGAATAGTTCTATAGAAGTTCTAATTTTTGTAGTTCTATAGAAACACTTCTAAGTATAGAGAAACTAAAATCGCGAGTATTGTTCGTGGTGGTGCTTAACGACCTCACCAACAGGTAGGTTATACGGGTCGTTAGTATATTTATTCTCAACTTATAGCTATCGATACGATAGCTATAAGTCAAGGCGTATTTGATATAATTACTAATACTGATGTACTGACCTCATTGTTTATCATTTAGGCCTACATTGTTTCTCTATTCTTTCCAAGTCATGACATCAATACTTTTTCTCGAAGTTTTTTTTCCTGAATATAGATACACAGTAGTCTGTTCTAATGATGAGTTACAAAAGGGTAACGAAGTTAAAATGAATGAATCAAAATACAAGTCTCATGAAAATAATTAGACTTGTTATGAGACTGTAATTTTGTAGACATGTATAAGTCTTTAGGTTTATATATGTTATTCAGACATGGCCAATAGGCGTCATTTATTCATCCATTGCAGTAATAAGGAAACAATGTATGTATATCAAAATATGATGTTTAAAATATGTTTGAATAGGCCTATATAGCCGCCCTCGTGGCACAGTCAACTATCACACTGCGTTAGGAATTGAAGTCAGATCGGGCGTGGGTTCGAGTACCGTATAAGGCATGGGGTTTTTTTACACGTCCTTTCACCAATCATTACTTAATCGTTTCATTATCACCCGCTCATTCGTATCTCCATATAATCTAAGCTATATTTGTTGGTAGTTTGGTTCATAGGGCCTATATGAACATAATAAATTATACATAATACATGAACATAATACATAATACATATATATATATATATATATATATATATATATATATATATATATATATATATATATATATATATATATATATATATATATATATATATATATATATATATATATATATATATATATATATATATGCATGTGAGGCAGGTATATACAACAAGTGTTATTGCGTATTGATAGAAAAATAGCATGAACGCACGCACCTTTAATCTTTGCTTTAATTGATGAATCGGACAATCAGAAGTTTCAAGTATGTGTGTCCTATCAGATTGCGACTCAAGTCAAGTGAAAAGAGGTGCTCAAGTCATGTTCTAAGCTGACACTAACCCCGCCTAATAGTTGACCTTAACCGACAAACAGCTGTTGGAAGGTTTTGGCACGCTACCCTCTATGACGTCAGCTGCTCAGAGTGCATCTCTCTCTCTCTCTCTCTCTCTCTGCATCATACGAGTATACATTTAGATACATCAAATCGTAATCTTACAGGGGACCCACCCTCAGCGTACCATTTTTAGTGTCAATGTGATCAATGTAAAGTCAATGTGTCAATGTGACATACATGATGGCAGTGATTTTCCGGATGAATGTATAATTATTCTAGTAGTAGTTTATTCTGCTTCATGTCATTCAGAGAAGTACCTCATAAAATATTGTCGATCCATAATAGGATTAGCGACTTGCTGACGTCACTTACCAAGAGCCACTTTGATTTTCCGAACGTATTACGTAAATTTTCATGACACATTATAATCGAGGAGACTGTTTTCGGACATTTTTTGTCCGAAATTTGTCTATAAATATATTTGTGGTTGATCACTGACAATATCACCCACTTATGTTACATGTTTTTTGTATGTCACAGTGCGTTGTGAGGTAAAAATCGATGGCAAAAAATCGAGTAGGTTAATTACTACTATTACATACAAGTGATCTTTCCACCTTAGTTGTTACATAATTTGAGTCAATAACATTTTCGACGAATATGACTACTCTTGTAATGTATTTGGTAATTTTGTAGGCCTATCTTGCATGGTTCAAGATATATCCTCCAGTCAAACTAAGATTTAGCCTCAAACAAACTTTAACAGATTTTTTTTCAGTGAATTTTGATTGCCCCAGTATTTCAAACTCTTGGCTTAGATTGACTGGAGTAATATGGTTATCCATATCTGTAAAATCACCCTGGCGGAGAGTTTCTGCCCTATGGAGACTGGGGACGCCATAAACATATATCATACAGGCATATCACGATTATATATAAAAATCTTATCAGATATTAGTAATATTTAATTGGCATGCGCTGTAATTGTCACACACGTAAATTGCTGAAAAATGAGATTACTCATATGTGAAAAATATATTTATATATATATTCATTTGTAGCCCCACGCAAATAACTCAGCTGTTGGTGGGGTCCAAAGACCTTATTAGATAACCTAACCTCCGCTAAGCAAACACTCAAACAATAATCTGTAATGCACTCCGTTGCCATGGTGTTGAGGCAAATGTCTAGCCAGGCATGCAGTGGGGCCAGGGCGGTCCGGGGCGGCGCCCTGGTACTTTTTTGAGGGGCAGGGCTTAGCCCTGCTTCCAATTTGAAAGCGGAGACAGGGCGGCGTAGGGCGCTGATCTTTGGTAATCTGTTATTTTATATCCAACCATGGAACAAAGTAGATATTAAAATAAAAATCCAGTAATAATGGTAATAATCAACTTGAACAGTCCCAGTCTGCCCATCCACGTGATATAGAATTACAAGTACCAAAACTCACAAAACTAACTCACAATATAATTGTTTAAAAAACAATTTTCAAGTTTTTTCCTTGCGAAGCGTTGTGGGGGGCTAAGCCACCAACAATTGGGAATCGTATTGACTGCTATTTAAATTAACCGTTGTTATTACGACAGTACCACTGCCGGCAGACGTCGCGATGCCACCGCCCTGGCACTTTATTTTTTACGACTACACCACTGTGTCTAGCTGGTAGCTCAGCGGCAAGCTCTTGCTCCATGTGACCGGGAGATGAGGGCAGACCGGGCCTATTCCGGGTTTTCGATTCCAGTCACTATTCTTATTTACAGAGGCTTCTCGTGGTTTCTCTCTTTAGCTTGAATTAATTCCAGTATGGACCATACATTATGGGACATGACTGCTGCCTCCCCACTATCAACACAGCCGCCCCTGTGGCTCATTCAACTACGCAATGCGTTAGGAAGTTAAGTCAGGTCGAGCATGAGTTCGATTCCCGCATAAGGCATGGGTTTTTGTTAATGTCCTTTTACAGATCATCATTTCATCTTTTCATTATCACATGCTCATTTGTAAACCCGTTGGTGGGGTCGTTAAATTTAAATTTGATAAAATAATCCCTTCATATTATTATTCAGTCATACGACGCCAATAGATCTTTGTTATCATTTCTCCCTCGAAGAACATAACACGAATAAATCATTTTCGAAAGTTATATAATGTTTTTCATTATAAGAAAATAATAATATGAGATGGACTATCCTTCAACAGACAGCTTTAATATTGTTGCAACATTTTGTCTATACAACTATATTATATGTTATGGAAACGATGCATGAATACATCTAAATATTTATATTCGAATATAAAAAATACTTATTCCGTGTCTCACAAGTCACTGATACAAGGGTGGAACTGTGTCGCGTGAAGAATTAGGGGTTGACTGGTTGACTCCGATTCTAGGAAGCGATGGATGGGTGAGTGCACAGATGATTCATGTGAGGTATTGAACTCGGGTCTTCTGAATGGTTTGACAACAATGTGTGTAGGGAACGTGCTATAATTAGAGTTCTAGAATTAGACGACGTTTTTTACCGGAATGCCGTGAGATGAGAACTAAGAACACGTGTCCGGAGCTGGTTGGGTTGAGGTTCACGTTCACGGTTACAAAAACGTAACATAATTTGTAATACTAGGAAAACGCAACATGTGCGTTGTTGGATGAGCGACATTGGCATATTTATATGAAATTTAATGGTAAGCAGGCAGGCCGAAAGCTGTATAATTATTATATATAAGTTATATATATATATATATATATATATATATATACATATAATATGTATATATATATATATATATATATATATATATATATATATATATATATATATATATATATATATACATATAATATGTATATATATATATATATATATATATATATATATATATATAGATACAGATATATATATATTGATTATATGCACCTTGATAGGTACCGAGTTTTACTATAATAATTCGCCTACATTTTTTTTATTTTTGTGTTTGTTTTATTTTTTTGTTTTGATTCATTATCTTTTATTCATTCGAATATCCGCTAGACTACTTGACGGTGAATAATCATGTTCAATTCGTTCTTCTTGCATCCAGATATCGAGTAGTTGACTGAACTTAGAGATAAAAGAAGCTCGAGTTTCTATAATCACCAGTGCACTTATTAATCAAGTATATGCACTCGTGTCATATCTTACTCGACGAGTGGAAATGACAATTGAACCTGATGCAGCATATCGTGGATTATTATAACCTTGGAAAACGCCATATATGCGTTGTAAGACGAGCGGATAGTGATAGTATGGGTAAAAATGGTTAAAAACTGCTTTGAGTGGTAACAATTTAGCACATTTTATGTTTTTGCTTCAAAATGGCTGACCCGATCAAACTGAAAATTTCCAGAAATGTGTACCAAAGTGTAATTCAATTTCACGCGAAAAAAAAAACATAAAAACGAAGAACGATTTTTTTCAGTATGTCAAATTGAATTCTCGCTAAAGCTCGTCTAACAAACACATACATTTACTGACCGTTTCTTAAAGGACTTCACAACCCTGAAACTAGATTTTTATGAATGATTACTATATTTATTTCACTAATTTGAGAGAAAACTAGAAATCATCAACTCAATTTAAAACAATAATATAATTGTTGTGTACTCCACATACCATAAGTCATGACGTAGGTATTACCAATTCTTCATAAGAAACATAAACAAGATCGAAAAACGTCTATACATCACGACTCTGAAAAAAGCCGGGAATTGGAGGACAAATAAATTGATTACAATTTCTGAAATTGAGATGATGATTTTTAGTTTTCACCAAAATTCAATAAATAAATATCGTCATTATTCATTGAAATTCAGTTTTAGGGTTGAGATATCCTTTGAACTACAACACGCATCACGTCGGGGAAATATTTTCTATGAACACTTCACCGGCACGTGTAGCTAAAGTTGTTAACGCGCTCGCTTCATGCGATCCGGGAGGTGAGAGTCATATCGGATCTGGTTCGATCCCTGACACAGTCCATCTTCACAGGGGTGCATCGTGATTTGCCTTTGAACTAATACCGACTAATACCGGGTTCGTTTCCACAAAATAGGCCACGATACCGCTCCTTTCCCACCACCTACCCCGAGGGGTTTACAACTCGCAAATTTGGTGTACACCTGATTTCAGGTGATTTCAGAGATTTCAAGAGATTTCAGGGGATTTCAAGAGATTTCAGGGGATTTCATACGGATTTCAAGTGATTTCAAGGGGATTTCAAGGGGATTTCATGTCAAGTGTACACCGGATTTCAGGAGTTGTTAACCCCTCGACCTACCCTTCCCAAACCTTCATCTCATCACCATATCATCTATATTTAATCATTCATCCGACGCCAATAGATCTTAATAATCGTTGAGCCCGATATGCTGTATGTAATAAAGGGAGAGTTTTACTGAGAATATCCAGACATGATCCCGGATCTGTTCCAGAAAGGAGAGGGCGAAATCTCACCCTGTCTTCAAGTTCAAGGAAATGGACTTCGACGAAGTGCTGGAAGAGTTGGGTGAATTCGGTCCATATCAGATCACCACTTACATCCTCATCTGCCTGCCTGTCTTCTTCAGTGCTGCCAACAGCCTCAGTTATGTGTTCACAGCAGGCGTGCCAAACTACAGGTCAGCCAACCTTCAAACTACACTTCATTCATTCTCTCTTATCATTAATGTACTCACATTTGTACATTCATTGAACTATGATTTTTTAAATTTCCGTAGACTTTTTCTTATCAAGTCAGGTATAAGTGCATAAACTAGGACAAAACGTGTCGTCTTGGGTTCGCGATAGGCCTACTCAAGTCACAAAATATCATAAATATGAAATATTTATAATCTTTTGATAATCATATAATCTTGATCTTTTTCGTCTTTCGTAAATGTTTCATCATACTTGGTGCTACGTCTAAGCTCCCTAGTTACAAACAATTCAAATTATTTGGTGAAATACATTTTGTGTTTTGATGTACTTCATAAATAAACTAGCATAAACTCTCATCATTGAGCTTGATTGAATATGAATTGATCTAAACTGAATCAGAAACAAAATTCAATAATTCGAATTGAAAAGTAATATTAAATAGGCCTACACGTGAATCTGAAAACAGAGGAAGAGGACAAACTTTAGATTAACAGTCATGTTATGTAATTATTTATTATATTATTAGACGTGTTATTAGACGAGCTTCAGCGAGAATTCAATTTGACATACTGAAAAAAATTGGTGTTCGTTTTTTTTTTTTTTTTTTTTTTTTATGTTTTTTTGTCGGTTCACCACAGGTCGAACGGCTACAGCTATCAACTTCAAACTTTTTTTCAATATGGTTCCTCATCTAACTCAGATCTGTATAGTTTTGTGGCATTATCGGGGAGTAACTTTTTTTTTATGAATTTTAGAAATTTCAAAAATACCCATTAGAATAACATGGCAGAAAAAAAAAAAAAAAAAAATTTCCCCAAAAAATGAAATTTTGTGTGAAGTTGAATTACATTTTGATACACATTTATAAAAAATTTCAGTTTGATCGGGTCAGCCATTTTGAAGAAAAAACATAAAATGTGCTAAATTGGTACCACTCGAAGCAGTTCTTAACCATTACTACCCATACTATTACTATCCGCTCGTCTAACAACGCATATGGCGTTTTCCTAGTGTTAGTTATTTATGTTAGTTATAATTGCTAGAATACAATTTCAATGGCAATTACACCTGCAATAAATCAATGATATGCACAGTAATCAGTCTATATATTCAGGCCTACTAGTACCAGGTGGTGTTTGCATGTATACCATAGACAAAACAAATACAGGTCGACTGATTGTGGACAGCACGATTCAAATCAACCAGCCAACAATGCAATCAATTGTTGTTACAATCAAACACGTCATGCATTTTGTTTCAATTCTTCACTGTTTGTATTTTATTCCATTGCTACCACCACATACGTAATTGTTGTTTCATGCGATTGGTAATCATGTTCTGGGTGCGACAATCGGCGGGTTCTTATTTATTAGTTTTAGATCTGGTATTACGTCCTGGTAGGCCTATACACAATGACTACTGAGGATAACTACGAGAAACCAGGACAGAAAGCGTGAAAATCTTGAAGAAAAATTTTTCCCGGGAAACACCGTTGAGCAATAAAACCCATGGAATCATACCCCCAAAATGATAATATAAAAATAAACTGAGTCTAGTATCGAGTGGCTAGCACACTAAACCATCATTCAGGAGACCGGGGTTCGATTCCTACCATGGGTATATTGACAGGGTTTTTTCGTGATTTTCCTCTGTCGTTCAGGTCAATACTGGGATGGTTCCTTAACAACAGATCTCGACCGACTCCTTGTTCTCACTATCCAAAAACTCTTGATTAATAGATGATCGATGCCAATGGATCAGTACAGTGCGTCGTTAAACCTAATATAAATACATTCAAGAAAAAGATAATGAAAAAAGTTGAATTTTCAAATTTTCAATTCATGCACTCGGCACGATACGAAAATATAGCTCATGGAATTTGTCCAGAATGTCCTCTCTGCCCTTCTAAGCCGACTTCCCGAATCTTTTCTTCCTGTACGGGCTCGTCAAAAGTACAGTGAACCTAAAACCTTCAACAACTACGTGGGCATGCAAATTTTTATTGCGCCAGCGCATTGAATTTCGAAAAAGATCTATTCTTCTTCTTACCCTCTTGTCGACTACCCTGACCATCCCATCCGTCCTGAAGTCTTGAGACTCCAACTACTGGAACCAGTGCCTTTCAAGTTTCAATAATGTGTGCATTAAAAAAAACTTCTGACTCGATCGACCGTTTCCTCCTATCGATCAGCACTGACGGTCGGTCGTTTCGATCCGTCAACACGCTTTGTAGGAAGTGCATCTTTCAAGTGATTATAATAATCACAATCTTGCGAGATCTAGAATTGCTCAAGGTCATATGATATAATCGAGACTGATGCAGTTGCATTTACCTACGATTGAATTCAGACGCGATAAAACGATGAGTCAATTCTGTTAATATACAGAGTGACTTGCCAGATAGCATTGTGTTGAATCAAATCGTTGGCAGAGTAGAGTATATATATATATATATATATAATATATATATATATAAATATATATATATATATAAAATATATATATATATATATAAATATATATATAAATATATATATATATATATATATATATATATATATATATATATATATATATATATATATATATATATATGCCTACATTTGAATATGAAAATGATGAGTATGTTGTTCAGATGTTTCATCCCGGGCTGTGACAATGTGACGAGCCTCTCCTACGAGGCCCCGTGGGTCCAGGAAGCGTGTCCCAGTTCGACTCCCGACGGGGTCTACACGCCGTCTCAGT
This sequence comes from Brachyptera putata, assembly GCA_907164805.1. Classification (NCBI taxonomy): domain Eukaryota; kingdom Metazoa; phylum Arthropoda; class Insecta; order Plecoptera; family Taeniopterygidae; genus Brachyptera; species Brachyptera putata. Next base: position 29,681,241 of record OU015466.1, on the reverse strand, counting down.
GCTCCATGTACGCTCCGATCCACAACAACACGGGACAGTACGGCGTGTGTCCCATGGGTCAGTTCTCCGACCTGGTGGTCAAGTGCGACGAGTGGGTGTTCGACAAAGAGAGGACCATCGTGCAGGAGGTGAGGGAGAGAGAGAGGGAGAGGGTCCAGCAGACCAAGTTCGGACCATCTCGGTCGAGTAGAGGGGATTGAAAAAAAGCTATTTCAGACAAAAGTAATTTGGTTTCCGGAGTCTATGGATGGGAGTACTGAGCGTTGTGTTTGTATTATATTTTATTTATTTCTAGTAATTTTTCTCCTTCCCTATCTTTTCCTTGTTTTCTGTTATTCTATATAATCTTCTCTTACTTTTCTCTTTCTAGCCCGCTCCCTCGTACATATGCTAAAAACTGCAAAACATCCTCAAACGTTGAGACAACTATGGCAAAGTACACGGACATGAACACTGGCGCAAAATGACCTTGCTGTCGACACACCTTTAAACCCTAAAGGCTCATTCACAATGAGACGCTAACTTATACGTATACGTAGTCGTTAGCTCAAGTAGCTGTCGTAATATTTGAAGTCTCTATTCATAATAGACCAGCAAGTAACCGTAAACGCGAAAAACCAACCAATCACAATTTCGAATTTCAACCAATCACAATTTTTTTTCTGTTGTCGGTTTCTCCAGTTCCCGCGCCGTTTTCGAGGTCGATCGATTCGGCTTTCTGATTGGTTGCTTCTTACGTTGAACGTTGACTTGTAACGCGAAAGCTTGGACCTTGGTAACTTACAAGTTAACGGTTTACGATAATAAGTCAGCGACATGCATTGTGGACAGGCAAGTCACTTCCCCTGAGCCAAACATTTTATAAGTTAACGCTTACGTTAGAAGTTTAAGTTAGCGTCGCATTGTGAATGGGCCTTAACTCCACGATTCCGTGTCTAGTAGTAATGCGAGTGAGGCAAGGCTCTTCTGTGGAACGAGATTGTGGTTTCCGCGTTGTGGCATATGATAGTATTTACCCCGCAAGCGAAGTCAACTGACAATTATATCTCTATCATCGTTATCATGTAGAACTCGAAGTATAGTAATTATTTCCCAGTCAAGGCTAAGGATGATAATGTAGGATCGTTCGAATGGGGCACCAAAAGGACGGCCTCAACAAATCAAAGGGAATATTGATCATAATGTGACTCAAATTAATCAAACGAACTGTAAAACAGTAAACTAATAATTTCTGAGAAGATGAAATGAAGGTTAACCATTTTGGTTAATCATCTTTCCTAACAAATATCTTTTTTAAATCTTCTACTTCTTCAAACATTTGCCGAGAATTTTCCTTTTCTTTATCCTTAAATTTTATTTGCTCCAACCAGATTTATGTAATCAGTCGTCTAAATGAATGGTGTATGGTCACATCAGCTATACGATCACGTCATGTTGTAGCTAGGCAACCCGCAACACTCACGTTATACTTGTCGTATTTCAAATAAACGACTGTAGATAATCTTCACCTCGACCTCGACTTGGTGTTGGTCAATGTTGCTTAACGACCCCACCAACAGCTAGGTTATACGGGGGTACGAGTGAGCGGATGATAATGAAACGATGAAGAGATGATAGATGAAAGGACGTTTACAAAAACCCATGCCTTATGCGTGACTCGAACTCACGCACAACGGTGACTTCAGTTATTACCGCTAGCGAAAGTTGACTGAGCCACCGGGGCGGCCTTAGTGTTGGTTTCGATCGACCGACGGAACCTGCGAAGACTCCCTCCGTTGCTCAGTCTACTAAGGCACCGCTTTAGAAACTGCAGTCAGTTCGGGCGTGGGTTCGAGACCAGAATAAGGCATGCGTTTTTGTGAACGTCCTTTCACTTATCATCATGTCTTAGTTTCATTATCACCTACCCATTCGTATACCCCGTTTAATCTAAATGTTGATGGGGTCGTTAAGCTAACAATTGTGTTTGTGGGGCACACCGGCGATTGACCGATTTCAAATACTAAGTTGGTTTTCTTTATCAAGAAAATATTAGTTTATTTTGCATATACATGCTTATTTCGTCAATTTTGTATTGTTACGTCATATGTGGCCATTTTTCAAGTCATTTTGTCATCATTTGTCAAATTATATGAACATTTTGTGAATAAAAAAGTAAACTTGGGTTTCAAGCCTGATCGCACATCTCCCAGCCACTCTGAATTGTCATGCAGTGTTTAGGTATGCGAATTTGAAATATTTGAAATTTTTCGAGAACCACGTTCTCGAAAAATTATACAAATCTCAATTTTCTGCTTTTTTGCGACCTTGCAGGTCATATTCCCAGTTCTTCTAGTTCATACCGAAGGTCGCATTTCCCCGTTTTTCAGATGATTTTGATAATAATGTCCTAGCTCTAATAACTGCAACAGTTTCCCTGTGTTTTGCGTGTCTAGTGGGGGATCACCTGCATGGAGAACCAGTGGAAGTTGTCGATGGTGGGGACCGTGCACTTTGCTGGCATTCTGACGGGGTCCGTGGTGTTTGGCTTCCTAGCGGACAAGTGAGTAGACTACAATATGTACTCTGAAGGAAAAGAAATATCTAGTATTCAATATGATAGGATTTTCGAATTTACTTTTCCATTTTTCGATTCATTTCCAATATATTCGCAAATTCCTCAAATATTAAATATTTTCATGTTATCAAAATAATTTGAAGTTGTATCTGTTGCATATACATATATATATATATATATATATATATATATATATATATATATATATATATATATATATATATATATATATATATATATATATATATATACATATATATATATATATATATATATTATGTGTATGGGCCCTATATATATATGACTACATGGCTTTCTGCTAAAACGTACAGCACGTGATGTTGATTGGAAATATATTCAAGATGGCGGCAAATGTGGACGCGTTGTTAGTGAGCTCCTCAAGTAAATTGAAACAAAAGTCAATTAAGTGTACAAAGTGTAATAAAAACGTGCGTAAATTAATTGTATGCATAAATTGCAAAGAGGTGAAACATTTGAACTGTTCTACGTCTATATGTGAGGAAGGAGAAGAGACAAATTGGAAATGTTGTGATTGCTCAACTAGTGACACTGTGACTGAAGGAGTCACTATGCTGATAACCGACGATAATGTTACGAGTGAGACGTTGAACCATCAACTGGATTTAAATACAAAAAACAACAGAGAGGTATGTGAATTGAAAACTTCAGTTAATTTGATGCTGGAAGATATCAGACTACTTAAAGAAGACAATAAGTTTTTACGGAATGAAATTGACAAGTTATCAAAAATATTTGGAAGTAAAACTATCGTGGACAAGATACGCAATAAGAACGCGGGAAATGAGATATTGTTAAACGCAGTAACTCTCAAGAAACGAAGACACACTGTTGACCATCTGGTCACCCAGTACGAGAAGAGCTTATTAACTAATGAAGAAAATACGATGAAGAAACGCAGTGAGGTGTGCAAGCATGTAGACATTGAAGTGACGCAAAATGTTGCTATTCCTCCTTTGAATGCTGCAACCGGTAATGCTGCTCTTGAAGAATGTAAAGTGACAATTATTCGTGAAAATGAAATCCGAGGTAATCAAATAGAAACAATTATAAATAAGAAGTCTACTAAAGTTGAGAAAGTGCTGAAAGATACTATTGTTATGGGAGATTCACTTGTGAGGCTTGCCAGCCAAGTTGTGGAGGATTTGAAGGATTGCACTTATTGCTATCCAGGGATGAGGTTTGAAAATGTAGCACAAGCCGCAGAAAGATTATTAATGAATAAAAATGAACCTAAGACACTGCTTCTACATTTTGGCACCAACAATGTTAAAGGTACAAAATGCCTTGATCAGATCACAGGTGAAGCGTATGAAATGTTAACGAATGTAAAAAAGCTAGTGCCTAAAACTCACATTATTTTGAATGGTATTCTAATGAGGAGAGATGTAAGGATTGAAATTATAAAACAAATTAATGAAAATCTGAAATGGGTGTGCAATGCGCATAGTGTAACGTTTAAGAACCCAAATAAAAATATGGGAAATAATAATTTAAGATTAGCACGTGACGGGCTACATCTAAACATGAGAGGGGCCTTGGATCTAGGTCATGTTATCATAAGGGAGTTAATGGTAACAAGGTCAAAAAACTGGTAGTAGATTTAGGGGTGAACAACGGTCATGTTGTGAATAACAAGAATAATCCTATCAACACGGGTCAGCAACCTAATACGTTACATAATGGTTATAAACGTCAAGTTTCAAACATTGAAAATCATGAAACTTATGTAGTACCACATGCAATTGTACAGGAAGAACCATATTTTTGTAGATCTCTAAGGGATGAAACTGATACTGGCACGAATCAAAGTATCATTGTTGTTCATATGAACATAAGAAGTTTATTAAGTAAAATTGACTTAATTAATCAATTATTTATACTGCAAAAGAGAAGGGTGGATTTGATATGTTTTTCTGAGCATTGGCTTACTCCTTATATGAGTAATCTTGCCGTTATCAACAACTATACTTTAATCAATAGTTTTAATCGAGAAAAACATCGCGGTGGCGGTGTCTGTATTTATTTGCATAATGAATCAGCAGTAAAATACAAGATTAGAGTAGATTTAAATAAATGGGCTATTGAACGTGAGTTCGAAGTCTGTTGCATTGAACTAAAATCACCAATAGATATCATTGTTGTAGTTTTATACCGTGTCCCAGAACCTAGCAACATTGGTTCATTTATCAAGCTATTGTCTAACTTTCTCGAGTTTGCATGTTGCAAAGACAAACAAATAATGATTTGTGGAGATTTTAATATTAATGTATTACTTGAATCAGAATACGTATTACTTAATGAAGCGATTAAGATAGTTAATGGTAAAATTCTAATTAATCAAGCGACTAGGATAATGAAAACCCAAACTGGTTTCTCTAGCACTGCAATAGACAATATACTATCTAATACTGATAGAGTACTTTTTGTAGAAAACTTTGACCATGGACTCTCAGATCATCTAGGCCAAATAGTGAAAATTAGGTGCAACAACCTTACGCATACACAATGTCCGGTTGCCAGTATCCGTAATGATATGATAAAAACTAGGTGTTATAGTAAGGAAAACATAAATATATTCTCTGTAGAAATGAGTCAAGTTGATTGGTCTAATGTATATCGCTATGATACTGTTAACCAAGCGTATAGCGCATTCATGGAGATTTTTATGAATAGTTTTAATCGAGTTTTTCCGTTAAAAGTAAAACGTAACAAAATGAGTAACAAGAGAAAAGGAAACTTATGGTATAATAATGATCTCAGGGATTTAGGCAACAGAGTAAAAATTCTCTACAATAAATATAGATTATCTTATAATGAGACTGATAAAAACGAATATGTAGCTCTGAAAAAGTCATATGCCATAAATATCGTGAAAGCAAAAAGGAATTCAATTGTGATGTTATTCGTAAATCTCAAAATATCTCAAAATGTTCTTGGAATCTTATTAAAAAAAATAGTAAGAGTAATGTCAATATGCATAATACTGCGAATATTCCTAATATTATCGTTAACGATGAAGAATTGACATCGCAGAAAGAAATAGCAGATTCTTTTAATTATTATTTTAGCATGGCTGCTAAAAATATGGTAGGTGCTGATCCTAACAAATTCTGTGGTCAATCACCATGTAACATTAACATTAATAAGATGTTATTTCTCCGTCCTTTAACCAAAAAAGAGTTCTATGATATCATAGACATTGTATGTAAAAAGAAGTCGGCTGGGCTTGACAATATTCCTTGTCACATTATTAAGTTTGTAGCAACATTTTTAGTTGACCCACTTATATTCATTATTAACATGTCGTTCACTGAAGGGTGTATTCCTGATGAACTAAAAATGACAAAAATAAAGCCATTGCACAAGGGAGGTGATAATACAATTTTGTCAAATTATAGACCAATAGCTTTGCTTTCTGTTTTTTCTAAGGTTTTTGAAAATTGTTTTTGTAATAGATTAATAAACTTCTTACAAGTTAATAATATCATAAATGATAACCAACATGGTTTTATTAAAGGAAAGTCTACCAGTACGGCAATTGCCAGCTTCGTCAACAAAGTTTTAGACTTACTAGACAAAAAGCAAAACCCTATAGCAGTTTTTTACGATTTCAGCAAGGCCTTTGATTCGGTCAATCATAATCTACTGCTTACAAAACTTATGAGTTATGGAATAAAAGGCAAGGCGCTTGAGTGGATTAAATCATATCTGTTAAACAGGAAACAGTTTGTAGAAGTGAGGGACAATAAAGGTGTATACCTATCTAGTGAAGAAGTAATTAATATTGGCGTGCCTCAGGGGTCTACGATTGCTCCAATCCTCTACATTTTATTCACTAACGATATGCCGTCAAATGTTAATAAAGGCGAGCTATTATTCTATGCAGACGATACGTCACAGTTATTAAAAAGTGACGACCTGTTCAAGGAAAATAATACCGGACTTTCAGCGGTGGATCAAGTGGAGAAATATTGTCAATCGAACGGGTTATGTATTAACAGTAAGAAAACAGCAATGATGCAATTTTCAACAAATAAATCAATAATAAATAGTACCCCACTTTTATATTTGCATGGTAAAAGTATAAAAGAAAGTCAAACAACAACGTTTTTAGGAGTAACTATTGATAGTAAATTAAACTGGGAAGCGCACACCCGTAGTCTCATTCCAAAATTAGCTGCAGGTTGCTTTCTTATTAAAAGAATCCAAGAACTATGTAACACAGATATTGCTAAGTTGGTATATTTTTCATATATTCAATCTCGGCTTAATTATGGCATTATACTATGGGGACAATCTAGTCATGCCAAAAAGATATTTATTTTACAGAAAAGAGCTGTAAGAAGTCTCGCAAATGTAAGTTTTAATCCTACCACAGCTGACATGTTTTACAAAGATTCGTGTGTGAATCTTTTTAAAAAATTTAATATTCTTCCTCTTCCATGTTTATATATTTTTAATGTCATTATGTATGTAGTGAATACCAAACAAGTTTCTGTTACAAATGAGAGGAATCATGAATATATGACAAGAGAGAGAAATAATTTTATTAAATTAAATCATAGATTAGCCATGTTTGAGAATGGTCCTAACTACTCAGGTTGTAAGCTGTTCAACTCTCTACCTAGTAAAATTAAAGAATATAAGAATGTTAGCGTAAACAAGTTTAAAATAAATTTAAAAACTTTTCTTCAAAACAAATGTTATTATTCTATTTCCGATTTTATTCTTGACTGTAAAAATACTACTCTTTGAATGTCTTTACTTACAGCCTTATGTGTTTTAAAATATAATAGTTAAACTTTGTTATTTCGTAGGTTCACCTTTAGTTCTTTTAGGTCCTACTTTTCCAAGATGTCCTACTTGAACATCAGAATCATCTTGTTTCCTGTTCATTAATATATTATTTCATTAATCTATATTTGACGATGCTCAATATTGTATGTCACAATCTGATGAGAAAATAAAAACATTATTATTATTATTATTATTATTGGTTGAATATTATTATCACCGAAAAATACCGCCTCTTCGGGGAATCGAACCACGGACCTTATGCTCGATACACATATGCTCTTACCATCTGAGCTAACAATGGGGTATCTTCCAATGATATTAATGTGTGTGTACGAGCTATACTTAGGCCTATACGTGTTCCGGACTTTTGGAAAGTGAAAGACTTTTATCTGCGGAGAAAAAATATTGTTACGGACAGAGCAGTCCTGGTATCGAAGCTCATTTTTTTTTTTTTTTTAAATAATTAAAATAGGGCGGTAAGATCTCCCTTGTGGTGCCCCATTCAAACGATCCTACTTTCATCTATAGCCCTGATTGGGAAACAATGTTTAAAAAAATGAATGTCCCTCACTACCGATACGCTATGCTATTCTAACAATGTTGTTTTCTATTTATATACGGTTCTTTGCTATATGCCTACTAACGATGACTCTCATCTTCTAATAACAATAAGTAATAATAGCAATTGTTGAATGGTTGACCATACAGCACATTGTTCAAGAACAATAAAAACCTTGGAAATATCTTAATTGTTATTTCAGAATAAACACTTTTAGTGGTAATAACGAGGCATTCAATAAAGTGGCATGTCATTTCTTGGACCAATTAAAGAAATTTTCTTCTTGAAATAGTTCGTTGAGAAGACAACCACTTAATATCGTTACTAAATTCACGAGCAAGTTTGTTTACTGCGGCACATTTTAGTTTTATGTT